>JARFJB010001736.1:1117500-1162500 GCA_036346205.1 Vesta saturnalis | reverse complement strand
TTGCCGCCACAACTCCCTTTCACCAACCGTTTGGATAATACAACTTTTTGATTAGGAACTTTCTGATATTGGACTCATATCTTGTATTGTGTCCTATTGAAGAAGACCACGTTTTTTGCAATTATCAATGTCCAATAGCCTTAGAATATGTGATAATTATTGTTACAAAGCTGTATTTTACGTGTATACAACTATATTTTGGCCAACTTGCGAAAAATCACATTTTTTTTTAAATGTATTTCCACAAAATCTGTCGAGAGTTTTTTATTTCATCTTGGAAAGAAATATTTTTTCACATATGTATCCAATTGGAAACTACTTTAGTTATTTTTTTACAACTAGTTAGGTTTTCTGTTTACTTACACACAAAAAATATTTTTATTGCCAATATACAGGGTATTCCCCATTTAAAATTTAAAATATCAACATTTATATTTAATTTTTCAACTTAAACTTTTTAATAATACAAGCTTTAAATTGTGTCCCTGTATTCTTGGATTTACCAGAGTACTTTGATAATAATCTATTATTCCACTAATATACAGGGTGTATAATATTTTACCAAAATATTTAGAACATATTTTCCATTCTTTTTTTCGTTCGTTTCCTGTATACATATCAATATTTGATAACCAAAACGATTGATCTAATCCAGGAACGTATCGATATGTGTGTTTTCAAGTGTGCCTTCAAGGATTTACATGGTATTACTCTCTTTATTATTAGACAATGTTATTACACGGAAGTAGAGTGGGGACCTCATGGAACGTGACGTCAAAATTAATTAAAAGTAGAGAGGGAGAGGGAGTCGGCTTCTTTGTGGGGGTTATTTTTAACCCCTTGGCGGCATTTTCACTGCTAATTAGCCCCTGAAATTAGGGGTGTTGGTTGGTCACGTGAACCGGTGGGGGAAGGGGTGGGGTAGGTTACGTGACTCGGTGGGGGAAGGAGTGGGGGAGACCACGTGATCCGGTGGGGGTCAGGAGTGAGGTAGGTGAAAGTAATTATGAGTCATAATCAAATTCCTCCACCATTTTATTTTTAATTATGAGTCATAATCAAATCCCTCCGCCATTTTGTTTTCAGTCACGGCTTCTTTTCGGGCGCTATTTTGAACCCCTTGATGGTATTGTCAACCCCTTGATTAAATTTTCAGCTCTAATTAGGGTCCTTTTGGCCTTTTTGGCAGTCCATCCCCAGCGGGAACTATGGGGTAAGGGGAGGGTTGACAGTTATTTTAATTATGAAGCATAATAAATTAAATAATGAAGCAAAATTATTGTAATACGTATTAATTTTTCAACTTTGACAAATTTGTTTCAACATCTTTAACAATTTCGACAGATATTACTACTGACGAAGATAACCGTATTACGTTTAGATTGTATAATTTAAAATACACCATTAAAAAATCCAAAAAAGATAAGTTATTTTATTGTAATACGTTGTTTTCATTATCTTACCTTTTGTACAATTCACACTGTTATTAAAATTGAAATGATAGTTTGAGTTAGAAAATTTTCTGTTAGAATTTGACGTTACAGACCAATAAATGAATTTTCCTGATTAATGGATTAAGTAACGTATTAAAAACATTATAAAAGAGGAGCAGGTAGTTATGGCTTTCTTAGTCAGTAAGAACCAGAAGACAAACGATGGCGCCGAGCATCGGTTGGTTATTAGTTATATGTGTTATCCATTTGTTATTACTGAAGTAAACATAACGGCTATGTAAATTAAGGTTCACATACGCGGCATTATGAAAAATTTACGATTACAATAAACCTATTTTTCGTTGAGGGGAATCTCAGTTATTTTAAGTAGTGTATGGAGTTTCTGTTTTAGCGGTTTTATTACGATATCGCCTAAAAAGGGGAGGGGCCGACATCTTTGGTGTAACTCGACTAGCTAATTATTATCATTAATGCCTTATTGTGTTGCCGTAAACATTAAGGTGTTATAAACTGAAAAGGTCCAAGTTAAAACGTGTAAATATTTATTAAATGTGTTAAAACATTAAAGTAAATTATTACGCTTTAAATTATCCGTAAGTGATGTATGCCAGAAAAAGTACATCTTTGTTAGTATCGTTACCTGAAAGATGAATTGCTATGAGTGCTAGATTTTGTGGAAAGGTGTAAAACACCTTTTTAATATTGGTGACTAGTTAAGAGTACCATAGGAATTTAAAATTATAGGTGAGTGTTATTTGCACCTACGGTCGAATTTTACATATTAGGGAAAATTACGTAAGAACAACTAGAACGTTTTTTTTTTGTATTGTTTAATGTTTGTCTATGCCTTTCAGAGAGATGATATTTCTAGTTTTAAGTTAGATTCTAGTCTTCGATTAGGTGCGAAATTCGATAATTTAGAGTAGATTTTCACTGTCGCTTAAGGAGACGTAGTGATATTATTTTGCAAAGTGCAGAGTGATTAATTATTAATTGACGAGACGCCAAATGAGCATAATCAACCATTGTGAGCATTAATGTGTAAATTTTAATAATATTAAAATGCTACATTATTTTTGTTAAATCAACTTTAATAAGAATACCTATTTTTAAATTGTGCAACTGAGAGTTGCCTTATTTTAGTAAGGTTAAAGTTTACATAGTTATAATACTAATGGATAGTAACGTTTTAGAATTAAAACAATAGCATATTGCAGGTTCGTCAAGAAAACTTAAAGCTTTTCACAAGTTTAAATGAGCTTTTACGTAAGTTATTTTGAAGTCAATTATACGGGTTGGGTTAAGAACCAAAGCGAGTAAATATATTGCATTCTTGTTTATACGAATGTTTTAGATCACATGCATCCGTTATAAATTTAAAGACAGGTGGCGCCAGATTAACGTATATTTTCTTATTTCGAGCAATGACGAGCAATGAGTGTACTAGTAAGTATGGGTTGATAAGTAAGAATGTCGGCCCATTCCAATGAGCTAGTTTGGAACCTTCACTTTATGTATGCGGGCTAATGTGCTAGTGAACATATGACCAGTAACAAAATGACAAATAAGTCATAAAGTATTATGCATTTTAATTCGATTAACAAGAAATATATGCTGTAAAGTGAGAGCAACTTAAAATGCAACATGAGTTGCATACTCAAAGCTAGGTTTGGTTCCGCTTTCATAGCACGTTCTATCCAATAGTAGAGATCAATGTATACTCTAATATGAAAATGTAACACACATATTTAAGATACTTAGCTTATTTGTGTTTTTTAATGGTGTATTTTTGTATTTATGTTTATGCAAATCTAAATGTTCCGATAACACTTACAGTTATCGTCCTCAGTAGTAATCAAATCTTTTAGAAATGTTTAAGATGTTGAAACAAATTTTTGAAATATGAAAATTTCAATCACAAACATAAGCCTGTTATAACAGTTTGATAAACGCATAGAGCCAACTAACTAGATCATTAATAAATTAAATATTGTTAAACTGCCTTGAAGATGACAAATCAGAACATTGTCTAACGGTCGAAGGCTAACGGTGAAAAATCTCATAATCGAAGAGCAAATTTAACAAAATTTAATCAAATTTTGATATAAGTGTGAAGTGGTGAAAAACTTTAATTTGAAATGAATGAAAGCGTTCACAAATACAAAAACGTCAATTAAAAACCCACTCAAATCTAACGATGAAATAGCTTTGTTAATAAATGTAAGTGTTATTTTACAGTGAAAACACAGTGTAGTATGTTTTGCATAATTTTTAGTTTTAATTTTAATTTTAACTATATATGTTAAATTATAATGCTGCGGTAATTTAACATATAATTGGTAAAGCATTTACTTCAAGAACTAGGACAGAACACAGCAAAAACTCTAGACCTACCAAAAGCTAAAATTAAAATGAATACGCACGATTGTGCCATATTTTAATTATAATATGCCAAAACCTATTTAAACGGAGATTTTCTTCTTGCCTATTAAAGTTACAAGGATGTTAATATGTCTCAACAGCTTCACGTTGTAAATGGACATAATAATGAGTTTGTCTTGACAATGTATCCATATTAACGAATTGAATATCATGATTTAAATTATTTAAAGCATGCTCAGCTACCGCAGAATTCTATGGTTGACCTAATCTACAAAATCTCATGTTTTGTGGTTCTAATGTATACTTTTCCACATGAACAAGATAACTTATACACTCCAGAAGATGAGAATGGGTTTGCAACGTCTTTACTTGACCTTAAATGTTCTTTAATTTTTCTTGTAGGTTTAGAAACAGTTCTAATGCCATGATTAATAAAGATTTTTTCAATTCTATCTGTAACATTACTTCGGAACTGCTGGTTGAAGAACGTGACTTTATAATCATTTCAGCTGCAGGAATACTTTGAAGGAGACTTTTTCTTTCTTGCAATAATGAAGTGATTAAGGAATTGCCCAGTTCTTCAAGAAATAGTTGCCGTTTTGTAAGTTTTCCAGCATTCCATGTTGGAGTTACTTCGCATCACACAACATAAGCGTTGTAAGCTGAAACGTCCATCATATTGTAAAAGATAGTCATTAGCCATCTTTTAGTTTACCGTCTGCATGTGTATGTTATTATTAACTTGTCTAACGTGTCTACAGCACCTTTAGTTTCGTTGTAATCCAAAATCATAAACGCCTTTTTATGATCTTGGTTACACACTCCGTTATCATGGTGCATGGCGCTCATGAGCGTAACATTTTGATTCCGTTTCGGAATATAGGAAACTATCGACGTGTCCTTGGCAAAGTAACATTTGTAGAAAGAACTTCTTTCCTGTTGCAGACCAATACGGCTGGAAATTCAGGCTTATTTTTGCGAATAGTGCTAAACATGGTTATTTTTCTTAATCACACGTTACGATGTGACCTTTTAGACCATAAGTAAGATCTAGCACAACTCTTTTACCTTGACCTCTCTCTGGAGGTTCACCTTCTTTTTTCTCGAGATAAACTTGCATGTTATATGCATAAGTAGTTACAGAATCGCATAAAGTCCAAATCTTGACTCCATATTTAGCAGGTTCATTCGCAATGTATTCTAACAGGACAACGGCCTCTAAAAAGGAACAGTTGCTCATCTACTGTTACATTTTCGTGAACATTATAGAGCTTAGCTAGAATTGCAACCCACTCATCCCACAAATCCGTATGGGAACTAATTCAAAAGTTTGGCGTCGTTGTGGTCGAGTTTATTTATCGTCAAAGCGAATTATTCGTGCAATTACATGAAATAGTTATAGGGACATCGTTGCTCGGAGTATTGGACGACCTACATTTCTATGCCACAGACTGGATGTTGCTTCTCCATGAGATTTATACACTCCAGCTAGAAACAGTAGGCCAAAATATGCTTCTAGTTCAAGTAATGTTACTTCTTGAAACGTGTCGCTACAAAGTCTTTGCCTTCTAAATTTGACATTTTCAAAATTAGGTTTACAATTTTGCGTGTGAAATATAAGAAGTACGCGGATTTATTTCAATTATTCGCGACACAGCATACCTTGTTGGCCCAGGAATCAACGAAATAATATTTGCTTTTTATTCCATACCATATTGCCATCTTTTGAAATTACGTGATTACCCGTATCAACTTCATCTGAAATCGTAGCCTCCACTTCAGCATGCGATTGGCTATTATATATTTCGGTTTCAGACAAATGGTCTTCTTCTTCAGGAGCATTACAATCACTATCAGAAACATACAAAAGTTCCTTAAGTTTACTATCCGTAAGTACTCTCTCAAAACACATTTTCAATAATAAATTTCAATTGTTAGGTATTTCTTATTAGATCTATGATAATAACCTGCTTCTCCTTCTTCTAATCTGAACCACACAAATCACCGGGTCATATTGACCCGAACACAATAGGAGGGATATTGCTGCTTGAGTAAATTTGCTTTTTGACGTTTGGATTAAATGTCAAAGTTTATTTCCATACATTTAATGCATGGAAATTTGAGAATGGTTTTCGGGATATTTTATTTTTGTGACTAATATTTGGCTAAGGGGTGAAAAACACATGTTAAGGTTGAAACAAGCAGGTGTACGCTCGACACTGCTTTATTGACGGGAACCGTAACGAATCTTTTAAAGTTGCTGTATGCACATCCTTGTGGTAAAAACTTCATGAATGTAATAATGAATTACGTCGGTACACGTCGCGATTAAAGACATCTTTGTTTGGTACTTTGAAACTTGAGACCTAAATGTGGGGATTGTTACGGACGAACGCATATTATTAAAATTAAGATTTCATTCAATAATTAATATGAAACTGCTCCAACGTAATATTTCTTGTAGTGATGGGAATAATCGAGACATTTCAAGAATGGATTATTAGTAATCGAGATATTTTAATTATCGACTAATATTAGCAATTACTAATTAGTAGTTTGAAAACTTCTAAACTAAAGGACCATAAAAAAACTACTAAAGTAATGCAAATGATTGAAATTATACAATTTCAATAATTTTAATTTGTTTGAGTAGGTTGAAAAAAAATCTCAAAATTTAAAACTGAATCAAATTTTATTCCTTAGCAGTACTACTAAATAACTCTATAATTAAGTAATGGATAAGTTTTTTTAAATTGTATTATCATAGTTTTGCATTTATACTGTTGAGAATGTTGAATATTAAAAAGAAAAACAAACCGGAAATCGTTTTATATAAAGCGTTTTATTCTTTTATTTATTAAGTAGGCACAGCTAATTAACAGGTAGGTACCAAATAAAAGTAATAAAATAAAGTTCCTAAAGTCGACGTAGGTAATTATAACAGGTGTAGAGGTAAACGTAAGTAAAGTACTAAATTAAATATTAAATATTTCGGTCTGGCACGGGTATCTAGAATCCAGAATTACCTTCCTTGTCTACTACTAATGAGTAATAAGTAATCAGTAAAGTAAAGTGAGAGAGCTAGACCTCGAACCATAATCGATTATCTCGAGATATTTTAATAATCTACTAAGTCGTTTAGTTCTTCTCGATTATTCCGATCACTAGTTTCTTGTTTTTTATTACTTTTGAAAGATGGGTGTTGATTTTCGGGAGTAAATACAGTTAGTTTGAAATCGGAGGGAAAGAGAGCTGCTGTTGAAATTTTGATGGAGCCTTCTTGCTTTGATTGTTTTAATTAGAAACTCCCATTGTAAACCGTTCGGTCTATAAATATTTTATCGTGTACCTTTTAGAAAAACTAAAACGCTAATTCGTTCTTTTCTTTTTGTGTAGGTTTTAATGTAAGTTTTTCCAAAAATTAATCTATCGTTAATAGTCGTTGCCTCGAGTTTAAACTGCGTACCTTAACTCGTCTTGTTATGGTAAAGTGTTAACACAGGGAATATATTCAAGTGTAAGTAGGTACTTTTAATGTAATTAAAGTTCGCAGCAAACAATTCTACAAGCCTACGTAACGTATTAAAAATCATACATTACCTTGCAATGGTATCCCATTCGCACGCGGGCTCATTAAGCTGAAATCTGGTAAAATAAAAGACAGTACAGGGCTCCCTTCCTCATAACTTGGGCGAATTAGCATTGTTGTTTATGTTTATATTTGTGTAGAGGTGGGCGTGGACGAACAGGTATAGGATAAAGCTTGGTTATAATTGTAAATAGGCAATTACCGAGTGTTTACATACTCCCGAGTCCAGATGATCATTAAAACACCTCGAATTTTATTTTTATTGTTTTTATTATTGTATATATGAATGCGTAACCTGGGAAAGTTACACTGTGTTTTTCTAACGCACTCAAACGTATATATCGGTCACAGTGTTATGATCTATTTACAACTTACCCTTGTAAGATACTTATCTTTTTTGGGGTTTTTTAATGGTGTACTTTAAATTATACAATCTAAACGTTTCGATAACACTTACAGTTATCTTCGTCAGTAATAATGTTTGTTAAAAATTGTTAAAGATGTTGTAAACAATTTTGTCAAATTTGAAAAATTAAAACATAAACATAAGCCTGCTACTAATATAACAGTTTGAGAAACGTATAAAGCCAACTATAAAATTTTAGTAAAGAATAACTAGGTAATAAAAATTAAATATTGTTAAACTGCCTCAAAGATGACAAACCAAAACACTTTCTACGACGAAAGCTAACAATGAAATTTGTCAGCCAAAAAACAGATTTAACAAAATTTAATCGAGTTATGATGTAAGTGTAAAGTTGTGAAAAACTTCAATTTGAAAATGATAGAAGCATTCACAAATCCAAACATTACATCAAATAAAATAACCCAGTTAAATCTAACAAAGAGATATCTTTATCAATAATTGGAAGTGTTATTAACAATGAAAAGCACAATGCAGAACGTTCTTTGTAATTTTTAATTTTAATTTAATTTCAACTACTTATGTTAAATTATAGTGCTGTGGTAATTTAACATATAATTGGTAAAGCATTTGCTTCAAGGTCTAGGAAAAACAGCAAAAAAGATAAGTATTTTATTATGGGTGTTAATGGTGAAAGTTTACATCTTCATACCCTTGTAAGGTTTTGTTTAATGAGCTTTTTGTCTTTGATTCAGCCTGGTTAATCCGAGGTGTAATTAGAATTGTTTACCTGCGAACGAATTTATCTTTATATGTAATTTATTGTTAAGTTTGCGTACGTATTTTGTCCTTTATTAGTCATTAAACAATTGTGTATGTGTAAATTTCTCACCCATTTTTTGTTTGTCCTTGCATTTACCTTATTGTCGTGTGAGGTTTTACTGTTGTTGTATTTTATGTGTTGTAATTTGCCTTATTAATTGGTTTTAGAGGCCCACATGTTTGGCATTACATTTTTTATTATGATTTATTTATGACACAATTGTGAGCGTGATTAGATGGTTTTTTTATTGTATTTATGTGTAGCTAAACTGCTTTTATTTTATTTTTTTTTTTTTTTGAAGCAGAACGATAATAATGTAAACACAAACTTTATTTTACAGTTTTTGACGAATTTCAATTTATGGCGTTGGCTACCCTGGATATGGAGGTTTTCTGTATACCTATTAGCCCTAAATGGCTTGTTTACATGGGGACAGTAGGTAAGTGGTAACTAAATTGTACGTGACTGCTTTTTCTGCAAGTGCTGATCGCACTGTAATAAGTTCTAAGTTCAGTTCTTGCTAGGTTCTAGTGCAGTCTACATATTTGCAAACCTGACGGGCTGGGATACCTGTAATACGAGCTTGTTTATTCCTGTATTCTAAATGTTTAATATTTCAGAGACATTCATGGGTTATACAATGCGAAACAAACTTTATTGTGCTTTATTCTATCCACTTCGAGGTCATTTTCAAGTACGTACTTCAACTGCACACTTAACCAACCTTTGAACTTGGTTACTAAATTTAAGTACGCGAACTTGTTTAGATGAGTCATGCAACCAGTACAACGCATAAACCTGCACGAAAAAATAGAATAAAGTCTATTCCAGTGCACTAAATTTTTAATTGCTCCATAATTGCTACTTACCACATGCGCGCGGTTCAAATAGGATAAAGTAAGTTAAACTTTAGTTGACTTGTCTAAGAAACAAACCATAACCTCTAAAGATTGTGCGAAAAATTGTCAATTCCTAACGTCAGTTTTAATATCAGTGTAACCAACATACAAAAATTCAATCTAACAATAACGCAAATTGCAATTTCTAAAATTTTTTTCTAACAATCAGAATTGGAAAAACTTGTATAAAACACACGTTTCATGATGTATATTGCTGTGCTCCTGCTTTAGAACACTCGACGTTTCGCGTCTTGTGTTACAAACTTACACTCGCCCGTTAATACTAACACTATGATACTTTTATTTTAACATACTATTCCAGAAATTATGTACGATTTATCGTTCTCTGAATAAATAAGACTTCGAAGATTGCATAATTATTTTAGATCCCGTGGTTAAACTTATTTTTATTTCATTTTTAATAGTATTTTAAACTAAAACGAAACTCCTTATTTAGTTCAACAAAATGTTAAATAAGCAAAATTTCTTTGAATTGCTTACTCAGACTGAATTAAAAATTTAATTGTTCAAAAGAAATCGAGTCGCTTATCTGCTCATTATCATAAACGAGTTTCAGTTGCTGTTAATGACCCCATTTCTTCATGGTAAAACTCTTACCAGTTCAGATACATAAACACACAATATTTAGTAACAATTTTTAATTAAGGCCACTTTAGGTACCTATTTAATTAAAAAATTACCTTAAATTCAGTTTCAACTTTTAATACCTACTCTAATTAGACCAATATAAATTTATCAATAAAAACTATAATTAATCCCTTCTATTTCTTGTTATTTACGATAAAATCGTTACATAAACTAACACATCATAATGTTTTAAGTATTTAATTTTAGAATTCATTTTAACACACATAAAACGCAATGTTTCAGTTTACACGCTTGTTTAATCATTGTTACAGGTTAAAAGTCATTAAATTTTTATCGCTAATAGCAAAATGTTGACAATAATAAGTAGAGTTTAAGATTAAATAGTAATGTCCACTTCAGAGTGCGTATTTGAATTAACTCAAATAGAAAAAGACATTACAGAATTGGCAGTGTGTGTCAGAAATGGATTTAAGAAATATGGTTTAAAAAATAACACAACCATCGTACTTAAAAATATTAACTTAGATGTACCAAAAGGTGCAATGTAAGTAACACACTATAAGAATAGACTTAAATTAAGTACTCTTCGTAGTTATGGATTGTTGGGTGCAAGTGGATGTGGTAAAACCACATTATTAAAATGCATTGTCGGATTAAAGAAATTAAATTCTGGGAACATCTTTGTTTTGGGTGGTCTGCCAAATCTGCAAAATGGTACAAAAATTGGATATATGCCACAGGTAGTATTAAGTGGTTTAAGTAAAAAATTTATTAATTAAAAATAGCACATTGGTTTGTGTGGTGAATTTACAATTCAAGAGTCAATGAAGTACTTCGGATGGATTGCTGGTATGTCATCTAACAACATTCGGAAGCAAACTTGTTTTTTAGCCGAACTTCTTAATTTGCCAAGTATTCATAATCGTATCAATAATTTGAGTGGAGGACAGCAAAGGAGAGTATCACTTGCCACAGCACTTTTGCATGAACCTGAATTATTAATACTTGATGAACCGACTGTAGGTCTAGATCCACTTTTACGAGAATCAATTTGGAAATACTTACTTGAAATTTCTAAAAGTAAATTGGTTACTATTATTTTAACTACTCATTATATTGACGAAGCTCACCAAGCTGATAAGGTAAGCTCAAGGAGAAGCATTATAACGTATGTATAACATTGTTTAATAGTGCAATGTTGAGGTTATGTTTTATTAGTGGTAGTGCCTCCTCTACCGCCATTACATATTGAAATGAAATTCACAATGAATCATAATAATAAATATGTTTAATCTACCACTAGGTTTTTTTTATAGAATATAAGTGTAAATATGCAATCCAATGCAATTAAAACAGATTCAAAAATACATTCAAGAAATTCATAAATAGAATAATTTGTATTCTTAACTAAAATAGACTGGCCCTTAATGTATTGTATGTACCATTGTCTAATATACAGTACCATTGTCCAATATACAGTATTTCCCGGTGTAGGATTCCATGGATTCCACTTTCTTATTACTAAAGATGGAGCTTTGGTTAAATGAGCAATATCTTACTGATTTAAAATCTATTTGAAACAGTTCAAAATGTCAATCCCGCCACTGTAAAACAGTGATAATGTTTCTGAATTAAAAGTAGCTAATTTATAATGATACTACACCATGAAGGCTCAATATGGTCGTAAAATATTATTTCTGGCTCTCGCTTCCAAGAAATATTCGTTCTTTTAATCCTTTCGATACCAGACCATATTTTCCGATAATATTATTTTGTTACCAGCGGTACTTTTGAGAGTCCTCCAAATTCTTTTGAACGTTTAAACGACAAAGTAACAATTCTGACCGTTGTCTCCCAACGAGACTCGCCGGGACTGTAGAAAGTTTATGAATATTATCAGACAAAGCGGCAACACCGACTATTTTTGACAGAACGACGATTGTTGTCGGGGTATATCTCGTAGATAATTAACGGCCCAAACAAAGTGTAATAAAGTGAAATAAATTGAATTTTGGTGCATTTGAGGTGTCCGTAAGTACTTTTTTAGCACGTAGCACATATTGAGAATGCCTTAATTTTAGGTAATACCTGAAAACAAAAAACACCTTTTTCTACGTGGTACTCAGAAGTACCGTTGGGAAATGGTTAGTCAAGATTTTTTTTTATTTCAGATATAATGGCTGGAAGGTGGAAACGTGTTCTTAGTGGAAAAGAATTACTAGAATTAATTGAAAATGACGATTTAGTCGATTTTGAGCTACCTTTGGATAATAATCAGGACACCAGCTCAGAAGAGGACAGTGACGCAGAAGAAATAATTCAGATGGGTAAGCAACAAACCGAAGTGGACGACGAGACTGAAATGAGGGAAATAGGAGATACCGAAGAGATTGAGGAAGAATTAGGAGAAAGTGAGGACGTAGAAAATAAAACAGTTACGAAGAAAATAAAAATAGATCGAAAATGGAAAAAAATGGAAAAACTTACTGTTCTTCCAGATAATCTAGATACTAATGATTTATGGCTAGAAACACATTTTGCCGATAATTACAGACTACTTTTTAAAACTAATGGGGTCTGCAATTGATGATACTGTATTTCAAACCAATCTGTATGCCACGTAAAAAGGAAAAAACCTTCAGATCACCAAAGAAGAATTTTTATCTTTTATTGGCATAAATTTCTTAATGAGATATCATATATTACCAAGCATAAAGGATTACTGGTCGACCGCGGATGATTTAAAAGTGAATATTGTTCCAGATACTATGCCGCGTAACCGATTTCAGACAATACAGCAACATTTACATGTAAATGATAATAGTCTACTGACCAGAGATAATAAAGATAAACTATATAAAATTCGGCCACTCATAGAAAACCTTAACGCAACATTTAAAAATTATAAAGGACGTAGGTGTATGTCGGTGGATGAATCTACTGTTAAATATAAAGGAAGATCATCTATCAAACAATATAATCCTAAAAAACACATAAAATGGGGTTTTAAATACTGGGTGTTAGCTGACATGAGCGGCTTTGTCAAAAAGTTTGAAATATATCAAGGGAAAGCGGAAATTATAGATAAATATAAAGAGTATGGTTTAGGAGAAAGAGTTGTGTTACGGTTCACGGAACAAGAATGGCACCAATATAAAATAATTTTTTTTGATAATTACTATACCAGTTTGACCCTATTAGAAAAATTAAAATTAGAGCAAACATTAGCCTGTGGCACAATTAAACAAAACTGAGTGGGTATACCAAAAGACTTAACACAAGAAAAATGTATGAAAAGAGGCTATTTTGATTATCGAATATCAAACACTGGTATCTCATATTTTAAATGGAAAGACACAAAAATTGTGGCAATGGCATCCAATTATCATGGAAGTGAAGCAGCATAAGTGGAACGAAGGGGAAATGATGGTAAGAAGTTTTATATTCCAGCCCCACAGGTTGTTAAAGTAAATAGACGTGCTAAAAGTGGTGGCACATAATATTCTGAGGATGTCTGGAAATCTGTTTCGCCAATAGTTACGTAGTTTACAAATATTTACACAGTATGGATAACGATGAGGATAAACATATATCCGTTCTGCAGTTTCGAAGACGGCTTGCGGTGGGTTTATGCTTAATGTCTCCACAATTTTCCCAAAAAAGAAGAAACAGTGGACCTATCAAGAAAAGAAGGTACGATTATAGCGTCGCGGACGAAATAAGATTAGGAAATAGAGAAAACCACTGGCCTGTATACACCGAGAGACGAGGTAGGTGCGAAGTTTGCAGTGCTCAGGCCGTACAGTCAAAACCATTTAGCAGGTGCTCCATATCTTTGCCTAAATAATATTTGTAGAATATCACAAAATAAACGTGTAATCATTTTTTGTTCTAAATAAATATGTAAACATTTTTCTCGATCTGTTTTCAACTCCTTTTTATTCCCAGAGGTACTCAGAAGTACCGGTAACAAAAATGTAACATAACAAATGAATCTTCCAAAATTAACAATGTGTCATTTACGTATTCATGTTGTAACATATATTCAAGGTTATGTTTGAAATTTTTCTAATATATACATGCTTGGTATTTCGACACCTAATCATTTCAGGTACTTAGAAGTGCCCATGGTATCAAAAGGGTTAAAAAGAAGCATAATAACCAGATTTTTTAGTAACCATGGTAACGAGAGAAAATCAAATTTCAAGAAACTATCGAATAAATTAATGTCTTCTCTGTGCGTAAATAGCCCAAATAATTATTTATACATTTGCATTACACTAAACCACCAAAAGCGCAAAATAACAACTATAATTACAAAAGGAGAAAAAAGATCATTTCCATTTAATCTTCAAATAATTTCGCGAGAATCCTTACGTCATCCCGTCGAATGTTATTTTTGCTCTATACGAACACTAAAAAATGGCATTACACAGAAAAACAAAATCATATATCATGACAATTCGTCTTCATCACTTCCTGTTCAACGTAGTAAAGATATTCCGGTTCCTGCACCTCCATTAGAATATGTTTTGGAAAAATCCGAAGAAGAAGAAAAAGAACATGAGCAAGAAGAAGTAGAAGAGCCAACAGAAGTGGAAAAAAGGGTCTCCTTTGACAGAAAACACAGATTGGGAATCATCGCAGGAAATTCTTAAAAGACCCACGAAGAACTCAACAATCTTATTAGGGATTTGGAGTTGCCAAAGGCCAATGCAGAAATATCAGGTTCCAAGTTAAGACAATGGAATCTCCTTAAAGAAAATGTCCAAATAACAGCAATTAGTGTCCTTTTTTGAGATACTTTAGTAACATGTAAAAATATTGAAGTTTAAAATAGTGCTTCTCCATAATGGAAAATATGTTCCTATCTAAAAGTTGTAGGTCTCATGCTTGGTATGTAGTTAGGGTATACCAAATTTTGTTTTTTGTTTGCTATTCGAATTTAATGTATTTTAGGACATAATGGGAAGATATTTAATTGGACCTTTTATCTTCAATGGAACGTCAACTGCTCCACGTTATTTAGAAATTCTCCAAATATTCAAAAATGTTATAGGCGTCCTACCTTTGGGAGATAGTCTGTTGCCACCAATACTAATGTTCTGTAACAAACTTCGAACGTGTTGTTAACACTTCACCTCTCTGTAGGCAACTAACGTGCATTTCGTGCCATGTGTGCTGCATATCAGCTGCGTAAAACATAATATACTTATTTAAAATGAAGCCTTTCACGCATATCATTTGCACATTCAGTTGTTTATGCGTAAAGACCTTTTGGGAGCGTCGTTTTCGTGCGATATTAAAAGGTAGCAGAGCATCCATTTTTGCTCTGTTAAATATTTTTTATTAAAAGTGCTGTAAATTCTACGGTGAGTTATTTAAAGTTATTTTACAATGTTCGAGGCACTTTTACTTTCATGTTTACTTTTTTTTATTTTTTACATTAACTTCACTTTTACTGTTACTTTTCACACATTTAAATACACATCTACGCAATTAATTATTTTACCGTTAATCCAATTTACGGTATTAGTACGATTAATCAAGAGTGAGATTTATTCATTTGGGAATTATACAGCATACAAATCCAGATTTATTTCAACCCTGAAGTAATATTACGCAACAATTTCCTAAACTCTGACCCAGCATACAGCCATTTCGTTATCTACAGCGTGACCAATAATAAGGTATTCTGATTCCATTAATTACTCACAATATTAATTATTCATTGTGTTATGACGTTACTAACCTTAGCATTAAGGTATTTCAGTTTATAATTAAACATAGGTTGCGTAGGAAAATTTGTTATTGTAGAACTTTTCTTTTAACTTTGTTGTATAATGGTTTATTCGTTTATTCCATATTTAAAAACAAAGTTGGCGTCCGAGTATTTAACAATTAGTTTCAGGAAGAAGCAACCCCGAGGAGTAGTACACGTGCACTATCCCCTCCACCGCTCGTGCGTGCGTGCGTGGAAAAATCAATGGGCGTTAAATCGGGTGACCTAGCGGGCTAGGGAAAGGGACCACCACGTCCAATCTAACAATCTGGATATGTTATTTAAGTAATTTCGGACTTGGGCCGAAAAATGGGGCGGTGCTCCATCATGCTGGAATATCTTCCTATTCGAAATTTTTAGGGGAATACCCTCCAGCAATTCCAAAAGATAATTTGTTATGAATTCAAGATAAACTTGATTGGTACTTTTGGGAGGTAAAATAAAAGGTCAAATAAAAAAATTTTGAACGATTGCTCTCCCGAAATTAACCGAGAACCGTTGCTGATGACCACGCAGCGTGAGGGTTCCTGTGACTCCAGATATGGCTGTTGCGTGTGTTGAACATACCGTTCCTTGTGATCGGTTTGGCAAAAAAATTATTTTAAGGGACAAAGCGATAAAATAATCCTTTACCATTTCAAAAATCTTTAATTATGATGCTTGTGGTCGGTGGCAATCTGTGAACAATTTTCTGTGCAATGGATGAAATTCAAGGTTACAATATGATAAGATTTTGTGCTGTTATATAACACATCAAGTTTATTATGATGTCATTTCAAGTAACTTAAACCAATTCAGGGTTGATTTTTTCTTAATTTGTTGAATTAAGGATTCATTAATGTTTTTCACTTTTATTGCCATAAAAACTCGTCTTTTAAGAAAGTGACAAATACTCCCTTTTTGTACCTTTTGTCCCCAATTTGTACTAAGAGTAACGTCTGAGTAACGTTTTTTGAAATATTTGATTGCAAATTAACCTCAATTATTATTATTATTAAATTTGTAATAAATATGAGGTCATTAGTGCTATAACTTGTATATATGTATAATGTACTTACAATTTTTGTCTATGTACAGTTTAATAAAAAAAGAAATTCATGAATGATTAGTGGACGTAGGTACATAGCACTTGGGTGATAGTTCATAGCTTTGTACTTTTTTGTTTAAAATAGATTATTTAATAAACCTTTAGCTGTTTCTTGGTAAGAATCGACGTACAATATTTATAATTAATTGTGGTCTAAGCCGCATACAAAAACGAAACTTCACAGCATAATCGTTTAATTCACACAGGCTTAATGCTATTTTCCTCAATACTCCATATGAACACTAACATAGGCTGAGCCGCATCAGCTGCTTGGGCGGAGTTTGTGACGTCAGCTGATAACGTACTTGGAAAAACCTAATTGTAATTGACCCTATGAACTGGCATCTGCTCGCACCAGAATTTTATCTATTCTTTAGATTTTTCAATTGGACAGGTTACACTTATCGCCTCTTCAAGAGTTTGTCCATATTTTTCTAATAATCGCTGTCTAATTTCATCGCTGATAACGCTACAAATTAGCATACTTTTAATTAATCTGTCCGTTAAAGTATCGAACTCACATGATCTAGCTTTGTTTTTTATGTTTGTTACAAACACTTAATTTGTCTTTTTCGGTTGTATACTAAAAGTATTAAATATTTCATACGCCTCTTCGGCGATATAATGAAGTTGCGCTCACGTTATATCTTCCCTTTTTTTTTGTGATTTCGGTTGACTTTAAAAATCCGTTTTTTCGCAATTGCCAGTTTTCTGCAACATTACCATCCAACTTTAGAGTTGGAACATCCCATTGTGCAGACATCTTACTTTTTATAATTAGGAATTTAATCACTTGTATTAATTATCAACACTTATTTTTGTAAGTTTTCCTTTTACTTATGGAATACCGACTGCGCCATATCGGGTTTTGTGGAGTTAAATTAAAGAAGTGTGTTTAATACAAGCGTCTATTCGATACTGATACTTTATAATCATGACATCTTATTTATTTTTTATTAACATTAACTGATTTAAATAGGTAGACACTTTTATGCCACGATTATTTATCTTCTGTTGCATAAAATTTTAATATACATGGAAACTTACACGTGGATGTAAGGTTTACTTTAAAATACTGTAGAAGAGCTAAAATATTTTTCAGTTCTGCTTTGAGCTTTTATGGAGCGGATGGGTATCTAATAACAACCTGTGCCTCATACACCTGCTGTGTATTTAGATAGTGCTCTTATTCAGATCACTATTGTGTGTTACTTCGATCCGAACTTTTTTCAATTCTTTAAATTAGTTTACTTTGTCTTGTGTCAAACGCGTTGTCGTTTTCTTGTAATGAGTTTTGGTAGTCTTGAGGACGTCATTTACCAATATGTTTTCTTGACTTCTCTTTGTATTTCTCTACATAGTGTTTTATATATGCGTGTACGATACGAATAAATCTATGTTGCATTTCGGAATCAACCTGAAACATTTTAGCCTGTATAACCCACCGTTTCTGATACTTCTACAAGTGTACGTGTAGAGTTTGACCTTTGAAAGGCCTAATTAATGCAGGAGAATAGTTTGTATCTCTGCTGTCGCAAACGTTCTTTGTAGATAAGTTTGCTAACAGACACTATCAGTGTACTCATATACACCGTAATTTCTACCGTGAATAAGTTTTTGAAAGAAAACGAACTCTCATGTTATAATTGCAGGATATACATACATCTAAACTTATATTGAATCACCCTATATTTCTTACTAATAATTAAAAATTTATGAAAACTTGTTATGTAGATAATAGATAAAGGTTTTTGTTAGAAATTGGTTAACTAATTGCTAAAAGTTGATCAAGTGCAGATTGAAAAATTTTGTTTTATTTGTTGAATTGTGAAACCGAAGTGTCAGAGTAAATCTAACTTTGTGTTTAAAAAAGGTAATATGCCATACGTATGTTTTTCAGATGTTCAGAGGGGAAAGATCGTTGCTTTTGTTGGGCAGTTATGTCACAAAGGCAAATTGCGGCAAGGGTGGGCGTCTCGCAGACCGTTGTTTCAAAAACCTACGCAAGATTTGTAAACGCTGAATAACAGGAGTAGAATACGGGCACCATCCCCACCACTTTTTTACGTCACAAGCCCATTTTCAACCCTTGGGCGGAGCTGATCCCTTAATTAAGGTCCTTTTGGCAATATTAAGAGCCTTTTTGGCTGTATACCCCTTGGAAGTTGGGCAATTGCGCATACATTCAGTGTTCTGATTGAAGGGATTAAAAATAGGTCACGCCCCACCTTTTAACCGATTGGTCGTGCGTGCATACGCCTCTCTGGCTTGTGATTGGTCCTTATCCCCACCCAGCCTCTGTGCTCTGATTGGAGGACTAAGTCACTGCATTCTGATTGGTTATGTATTCTAATAAGGGGCCCTAATGCTAACTTGTAAGACAAGTGCAGAAGCAAGCTCTTTGGGCTAGGCCCCTATCGTGGCCCCCTTGGCGGGAAATTTGAAATAATGGACCCTAGGCTTGTAAGACCGGTATAAGAACTTGTGTTAGGGTGTGCGCCCCTTCTCTTGGCCCCTTTTAAGTTAAAATTGATTTTTAACGCCATCTAGTTGTGTATTTTTAAACTAGCAAGTATTTTTTGTAATAGACGTTGATCATGCATACCTTTCTCTCTCTCTCTCTCTCTCTCTCTCTCTCTCTCTCTCTCTCTCTCTCTCTCGTGTATCCGTCTCTATCTCTTTTGACTCTTTCTCACACACACAAACAAACAAATCAATTAATTAATTAATTAATCAGATGAATCTCAAACAAATCATGCTCGATTAAATGAATCAGATCAGTCTCAATCAATCAAAGTTAATAAATCATGATTTACAGTTTGCAGAAACCAGCTTACAGTTCAAAAACTGATTTGATTTAATTAATTACAGTTTGCTGGCTCAAAATCAGCCACAGTTCAAAATACCAAATTACTGTAACGGAAATAAAATACAAAAGGTTTTAACGGTTTATTATTACATGCGAATCAATAACTGTTTAGTTTAAAACCAACAAATACGTACCGCATAATGCTACTAGTTAATTTTAAAAAATAGCTTAACTTTCACAGCTTTATCTAATTAACTAAATAAATGGGCAGAGATCGAGTAGAATAAGAGCTGATGGAGAGTTGGTTGGATTATGACAGCCTCCTCCTATAATAACACATTAAAATCTTTATTGGCATTTTTTGTGAACAATATCAAGTAAAATATATATTAAAAAATAATACGCATACCTTCAGATGTGTTTTTCTCTCGATTGTTCTAATAATAATAACTGCGTTAGAGAACTAAACTACATATTGAAATATTTTATACAGTTCACTAAACCGTTTTGTGTTTTTACTTATGGATAGTTGATATAAAACTGGCTATTGGCTTTCCCATCATTAAGTAATTTAGAATGTATATATACAAACCTAATTATCTCTATCACACTTACTGCATCCCGTATTCACCTTTCACTTTCGCACACTACTTAGATTCGACCTTATATGAATTTATATACAAAACGATGTTTAAATTATAAGTTTTTGTTATGAACGAATAAGTTCAAAGGTAAATATGTTATTAAAAATTATTGTTAATTTTATTAAATACATAAATAAAAAGTTTACCTCGAGTAAGATTGGAACCTAGGACCTGTACTTTGCTAGAGTACCGCGCTAACCAACTGCGCCATCAAGGTTCAAGCCCCAATTAATGTAAATTTTGTCTTTATGTATGTAGAACTGATGTAAATTCTAAATGTAATGAGATTACAATCAAATTACTTATATTAATGGAATGTGAGCCTGCAATGTCGCAAAGTACAGGTCGTAGGTTCAAATCCTACTCGAGGTAAACTTTTTATTTATGTATTTAATAAAATTAATAATTTTTAAAACGATGTTTGTTTATTTACAACATACATTTTAAAATGGTTTCATCTACATGATAAAACTGTTTTTATGGAATGCAGTTATGAATTGGAAAGCAACAATCAGTCGTCAACATCGTGTTAATCAATGTGTTTTACAAATATTTTTAAAAAATCGTTACTGCAAAATGTACATCACCATCAAGGATCTGAGATGCATTTTCTTCATCCACTTCATCTTGACCGATTATAACTTATTAACTAGTAAAATATCTAATACTCTGATGCTGCTTCATAATAATGTTCACCCATTAGTAACTGTACTTTAAATGCATGCAAGGGCTAATGTCTAATATTTTACTTTACCATTAGTATTACACAGATATGGGATTATTCTTAAAATTTAGCTAAGTTCCCCACGCTACCTTGAAATACTATATAGGCTTTCAATTCTTTTTCGCCCATGAAACTGTACCGCATACGTCTTTCTTTATCCAACTCCGGATTAGTAGCATGTTTTCTAATACACACAAGACAGCATCTTCAATGGAGTGGTGTATACACCGAAAAAATGACTTGTGTCTTCTTCTTCTTTAAGCTAGATTTTGCCTCTATACAGCATACAAGCTCTATCTTAACTGAATCACCTCTGTCAAAAAAAGGGTTATAATCCAATTAAGTATACCGGCCTCTTTTAATCTTTGAATTTTTACCGATAAGGGCCTGCCATGCTATCACATAAGACGGATTTACATACAGGTTCTGTCTCGGATGAACTGTCAAAAAAGGGGTTTTAGATTTATAAACATGCCCCTAGGGAAGATATTAGAGTGTAGTTACGGAAACATTTTGAGTTATGACCGGCAGATCTTTGCGATATCATATCTCATATAGGTAAAATTTCGCGACGCGAGGCTTTCGGCGAAGGCTGTTTCGGCGATCCCACTCCAACCCTCCCCGAGCATAACCGAGATTGTAAGACAGGTGTATGGTGTCCCAACTTGTTCTCGTGTCTTTGCCCCTTGTCGTGATCGCAACTTGTTCGTAGGCCTTCGTGTATTGTCGTGGTACCCTTGCCGGAAAATTTGAATTTGTATTATAATAATAAGGAGCCTAATGCTAACTTGTAAGACAGGTGTAGGGCTGCGCAATTTGCTCTCGGGGCTTTGTCCCTTGTCGAGTCCCAAATCGCGGAAAATTTGAATTTGTAGTTAAGCCTCTGCGGGTTATAGTTGGAAATATTAATCTGTATTATAATAAGGGATATAATGCTAACTTGTAAGACAGATGTAGGGCTTAGCAACTTACTTTCAGGTCCTCGCCCCTCGACCAAAAATTCGAATTTGTTTGTGACGCCATCTTGAAGGGAAATCTAAGCTTGTGTAGTTGTGTATGGCCTAATGAATATTTTCTGTAATAAAGGTGGCAGCATCTAGCGTTATATTACTTGGACTAATCAGGGTTTTGTTTGTGGCACCATCTATTGGTATATTTTTAAACTAGCGAATGTTTTCTGTAATACAGGCGGCGCCAGCTAGAGGTATATTTCTAGGATTAATTCGGGTTGTTTGTGGTGCCATATAGTGGTGTAAAGGCTAATGAATGTTTCCTGTAATAGAGATTGATCGTGTTCGTCTCTTTCTCAAACATACAAATCAATTAATCAAATCAATTAATCAAATCAAATTAATCAAATCAATTAAATACCAAACTGATTTAACTTAATCATACAAAATCAGCTCTCAATTAAAAAAATAGCAATATGATTGAACGCACTTATTATAGCTACCCATCGAACCGCCTTTTCACATTAACTGCAGCATTGTTAGTGCAGGTTCAAACACCGTTAGGAAAAACAAGTTTATTAACAAAATTGAAGGAAAGCTTAGCGTTTGAAAATATATTATTATTATAAAGAACAATACATCATTTATTTAATCACATCCTTTATCGGCCTTCTTCTTGTTCTTGAACCGTGATTCGTCGCTATCATCATCATGGTTTTGAGACTCGCCCTTGCCCTCTACCTCATCGCTCTTCTTCCTCTTCTGTGAATCATCACCATCGCCTTAGATGTGAGATACATTCAGGTCATCTACATTATCGTTTCCATCATCATCTTGAACGGTTATGTTGTAATAGTTTATTAACAAGTCAGTAAAATCTGTAATGTCCGCTGATGTTGGCTCATAAACAGGAGAATACATTATAATAATGCTCACTCGAAGACGGTTATACTTTAAAGAGCGAAACGCGCGAGAAACGAGAATGTTGCTGGCCTTGGGTGTTGTGCGCTGGCGCACTCGTCATTGTTCGGCTAGAATCGGTTATCTTCGGGGGAAGTTTGGAGTAGGGGTCGCCGTGAGTATTGACCTAATCACACTCTAATATCTTCCCTAGGGGCATGTTTTTAAATCTAAACTCATTTTTTTGGCTGAGGTATCTTCTCCTAAGACGGCTGCGAAGGCTGTTTCGGCGACCCCTACTCCAAACTTCCCCCGAAGAAAACCGATTCTACCCGAACATTGACAAATGCGCCAGCGTACAAGAGCGAATTTGGAATCAGCAAGATGGCGCCCTACCGCACTATGCATTGCCAGTACGGAACTATTTAAATAAATTTTTTCCAAATAGATGGACTTGAATGGCCACCACGATCCTCGGATCTTAATCCCCTTGCCTTTTTTTTATGGGGATATTTGAAGAGTAAGGTTTATGCTACATTACCGACCGACTTTCAGGATCTGAGGAACAGAATTACTGCAGAAATCAGAAATATTCCACAAGACATATTTCAAAACGTAAGAAATGGTTATCACCGATTGGGTCTTTGTCAAGAAACAAATGGAAACCATTTTGAACATCTTTAAAGTTATGAGTGTACCCCATAAGAAATGATTTTTTTGCAGAGAAGTCGTTAAATCGTAGTTTAGCTTAAGAAAGTTCTCAAATGAAACTTCCTTCGTTAAGAGAGCGCGTTTATTTGTTTATTATTTTTGATTTTTTTAAAATAACGTTTAAAATTTTGAGAAAATAAATACTGCGTTGTATTCCTTTTAACACAAGCTTTCACACGGTGTATCACTTGACCTACCATTACATTTGAAAATAAAAAGGTAGAGATGGCTTCACTCGTGGGGGTGGATATATGAAGAAACTGTAACCCCCAGATTGAGGACTGGAAACAATTATAAAGAATGTCGTATCATGATTTTTCCTCGACTTCGCCTCATTGATTTACAGAATTGTGTATATATATATATATATATATATATATATATATATAGATGTTCAGAAAGAAGAAAAAGAAGGATCGGACAGTTTAAATGATAATTTAGTTATAAAAGGGGTGATTTCAAGCTCGATACATGTGCGAGACATTGTTTGATAGAAATCTGGTTCACGATGTGTTTAAAGTAGATTTGTTTTGTATAAAATAGTCTGAATATTATTTATATAGTTTGGTTTCATCATAAAAGCATTGTGCTACCAACAAAATGTCAAGAATGTTAAATACACTTATTTTCGTAAAGTCAATTTAGTATTTCCTTTATTTCAATAAAAGTCAATTTTCGAGGGTATTTTGGGAAGTGAACATTTTACAGGTGTTTAAACATAAATTGTATAGCTAGGATTATATTAGGATATTGTGTAAATAGTTTTAGAATGCAGGAAATGAAAATTTCAAAAAGTTCATAAAGGGCATATAGAATACATATTGGATACATATTAAACATATGATCATTTCTGCAACATATAGAATATTCATACAACTTCTGTTACATTATAATAACATAGTGATACAAGTTTCATAATGCAAGAAACAATGCATAGAATAGTTTAACATAAAGACATTCATAGTTAATATACATTTTATAATGAAACATTCCAAATAATGTGTTAGATTAAGGATTTTTTATTTAGTTTGCAACACTTATATGACAATGCATTAGAAATGAACAGTGAAAATAATAAAGACAAGTATTACAAACCTCTAACATAACATTTTGAGTGATAAAATTTTTAAATATAAGTTATTTGCTATTTTAGATTTAAGATCATTGGTTATGTTGTAATTTCTAGGTTTTTTGCATAAGATTTATATTTTATCATAGTTATTAGGCTTTAAATTTATGCTTCTTTCAAAGTAATTAATAGGAGTTATTTCTCAGTAATTTTCAAGTTTTGAAAAGGATACTAATGCATTTCATCGCAAAATTTTGTGAAATATGAGGTGAATTTAGAATATTTTTACATAAACTTAAAATCTCTTTGAATTCGAGATTTCTAACTCTAAAAGTGTGTGTTCTTATGTAAAATTTGCCCAGGATTCCGTTTATGTAATTATATTAAGTGTAGCTTGTAAGTTTAGGTAGTTATAAGCAAATTCAAGTTAGATTAAGTGATTTCGCATATTATTTTTAGGAACCATAGCTTGTTAGGTGTCTTTTTGTTCGAAATTTTATGTAGTTTTCATTTCTGTTGTTAGTTTTTAGATCCGTTAATATATAAGAAAGTTATGGCCAAATTTCTATTTTAGTCCAAATTTTAAAATGGGTCAACCAATCAGAGCCTTAGTTACATAGGTAAAATGGCTGAAAAAAAATTGAATTTTTAGTAACAACCAAAAAGGTATAAAAGGAATTTCCCTGGAAGTGCTAAGCTCTCTAGAATTTGTTCAAAGTTTAAAAATGGTTAAAGCAGTGTTGTGCATTTGTGTAATAAGTAAGTTTTAATAACCTAATTTAATTATCGTAAAGAAAGTTATAATTAACGAAGAAAATATTCGAGAGCAATTGTTTTTATACCGGCGATTAAATTAAATAGTTCGGTCTCCGATACCTGTTAGTTTTCGGAAAATATTTTTGTATGAGTTAATTTGTGTTACGATTTTGTTAAAAGTTTTCGTTTAATCAAACTTGAGTTGATTCCGTTCTACCAAATTATAATCACATTTATTTGGTTATCTGTGTTTTATTTCTGGGTACAATTTCTTCTAAATAATTTAAATTTGATCCGGCATCTAAAAATAAAAGTGAAATTATAACAAAATTTTGGACAACATTTAAACACTTTTTTAAACGATACCAATCAATAAGCTTTAATTTATTTAAATAAAAAAAAAATTTTTCCAAGATAAAATAAGTGACTGGAGTGTTGCCGATTTGGAAGGAAACATTATTAGTTTTTGGAAGTTGGTGTCATCGACAATCCGAGTACCAGTCAGCAGCAAATGGGTGTATGGTAACAGCTAGAATCAAGTGGAAAGTGCCTGCATCAAATTGGAACAACTTGAAGACATCAATTTGCTTTGGGAACAGTATATGTGAGTCACATTTTTTTATATAACCCTATTTATTGTGGACATTGTTGCGTTAAATTTCCTGCAAATTATTATTTATTAGGTATATGTATAGGTGTAGAATTTCAAACAATACTTGTATAAACATCTGTAAAAGAAACAAAATTTTAAATTATTTTCATATTCTAAATTTAATTGTGGACGTAAACAATAAATTTCCAAATCATTATTTGACAATTTTGACATTGTTCACTTCATTCAATAACGTTACAACGCATGCGTTGGAAGTAAATTATATTCAGACTCATTCTTATACATTTGTGATAATTTTATAAAGTGTAATTCATATACATACATCCAAAATTAAAATTTAATTTTCCAGCTAAATACATGATCCCTATCCCCTCATTATAATTAATAAATTTAGCCACATTACAATATATATATATATATATATATATATATATATATAATTTTTCAACTAAGATTCCCGTTTTAACTTTTTCATGGTTGCGCAGATGTATTGCGCTTAAGCTCTTCGCGCGTTATTGGAATCCATATGGGTTTCATCTCCGCACTAGCTTTGCTTACTGGATTTTCTGCTAGAGGAGAGGAAGGAGAGGGAGAGGGTGAGAGAGAGGGAGAATGAGCGGGAGAGGAGAGGGCCTTAGACAATATAGAACACATTATTACAAGGCGCCATTATACATTGATTTAATGTCTGTATCTATAGCGAAATGAAATCTTTTTTTGAGTTTTCTATTATAAATACACAATCAATGTGAACGTAAGCTTTCTTATTAATTAAATGTCCATTTAACAAACATTAAACATGTTTAATTTTGGTTTTGATTGAACTTTACTCACTAATAGGTATTTACTTTATATACCTATCTAATTCTTTTTAGTAAGTTTACTGATCTTTAAGCACAGATCGGACTGATGCGGAAAGGATTTATAATTGGGGAAGAGGCTCCAAATACTCTGCTAGAACAATTTAACGTAAACAGTCTAGATGAAGCATTTTATCAGTTGATATTGTCGAAGGATGAAGAAACTACCATTACCACAGATTTAAGATTTCCGGAAGTAATTGAAGAAGTAAAGCTTAAACACACCATTAAAAAGCATATAATAACGGGACTTATGTGGAAAAACTTTTTATGGATGTGGAAAAATATCTTGTTTATGATCTCAATACTGTTTCTACCATTTTGCACTGTATACGTATACGGTCATGCTTTTGGGGGCGATCCAATTAATTTAAACGTTGCTGTTGTAAACTACGAAACCAATATTCGCAATTGTGAACCATTAATATGCAACAGTTCGTTATTAAGCTGTCACTTTATTCGTTACTTAAGTCAAAATACCATTAACATGGTAAGTTATCCTTAAACAATGATCAGTAGTAAAACAGATTTTCAGGTTTATTATGAAGATGAATATAAGGCAATTAGGGCAGTAGAAAAGGGCCATGTGTCTGCATCTGTTATAATTAGGCAAAATTACACAGACAATTTAAAAATTCGTATAAAAACTATGTACCTGACTGATTTAAATATAAACCAATCCACCATCGAGGTTGTACGTGATGCTACAGGTGAGTGACTGAAATCGCAGCCAACTGGTGAACTAACCTGAATTACAGTTAAACATATCTCACTTTTCATACAAAAGTATGCGTATAACAGTTTCCTTAATTTTATTGGAGAGTATCTCGCTCTTTGTAATATATCTAAGGAAGTTCTGGCTCCACCAATAAGGGTACTTTTTAATATGTAACGAAACAAATACCTCATTCATAACTTTCGTAGTTTCACAATCCTGTTTATGGATTGAACGAGCCGCTCTTGAAAGATTTTGCTAATCCAGGTGTGATTTTAACGTAAGTTATGCTTTTCTAGGTTAATGTGTATGTAAAGTGACTTTTCAGCTTGAGTTTTTTTATGGCTGCCGCGCTGACTGCTGGAATAACAGTAATAGAGCGTAATGAGGGTATTTTGGAAAGGACACTCGTGATGGGTGTGAGCTCCGTTGAGATCTTAACAGCACACATCTTATGCCAGTTTGGCGTAATGATAATACAAAGTTTAACACCTCTACTAATCATATTTCTTATTTTCAACTTCACTTTAAATGGATCGGTTACAAATCTTGTCATATTTACGATTTTGAGCGGTTTCTCAGGAATGTGTGCAGGTACATCGTACCTGTATAATTTAATACAATAATAGTTACATTTTAGGTTTTTCGGTTTCGTCCATATGTAAAGAAGAGCGCACAGCCATCTATGTATTACTAGGTATGTTTCTTCCGATAGTTGTGCTTTCTGGATTTCTATGGCCCCTTGAGGCAATGAATTATTATTTGAGAATTTTTGCAAAAATGTTACCTTTAACTCTTGCAATTGAAAGCTTGCGAAGTGTATTACAAAAAGGGTGGGGACTTAGTGAATTGGTAGTTTATAAAGGTCTAATTATTATGAACGTATGGATTTTTATATTTTTAAGCGTTAGCATTATAGCACTTAAACTTAGAAAAAGTTAATTTATATTTAGTTTAGTTAACAAATTTTATAAATTTGTGGAATAAAACATATTGTCTTTATGATCAGTGTTTTGATTTACCTTTTAATGTTAGAAAAAGTAAACCTTTCTATAAAATTTTATTCTAGCTCAACGTAGGAGAGTAATGTCCGTGTCCGTGTCCGTGTGTGTGCGTGTGTGTGTGTCCGTGTGTTCGTGTATCTGTGTGTGTATGTGCGTGCGTGCGTGCGTGTGTGTGTGCGTGGGCGTGGGCATGGAAGAGCGCGTGCACGTGCGGACGCGTGTGACGTGCGGGCGCGCGCGCGCGTGTGTGGGTCTTTAGGCAAATACCGAGCTAGTGGGGCTGTGTTAACACGAGCTGCTTAGCATTTGAGAGATAATGGGTTGTATTCCCGTTACCGTCTACCCTATATAAGGTTTCCTAATACACATACAACGAGATGGTCACTTCATATACGTACACCATGTGCGGTTATTTAGGCGAATGCCTTAGAGGCCTAACTCCGTTCCGTCAGATCCTATCCTGACCGCAATTATCTTTAATCCCATCATACATACATACTTAATTTACCTCCTTAGACAGTTGTGGATTCACAACACCTTGCTGGTTTAATACGTCTACAATGTCTCAAAGAAATGTTCCCCCGAACTAGTATTAGTCCGATCTAAGGTCTATTCGATCTCTGTCTTCTGGGGGAAGCTGCCTCATCGTAGAAGTTAGCAAATGTTCGACCTATTCCCAAAAAGAGGCGACAAGACCGCTCTCTCTAACAACCGACCAGTTTCCATCACATCTATTTTGTCTCAAGTCATGGAGAAAGTTATCAATCGGGGACCACAGTCTTTCCTTGAATCTAACGAATTCCTAAGTG
Source organism: Vesta saturnalis (assembly GCA_036346205.1). Lineage (NCBI taxonomy): Eukaryota > Metazoa > Arthropoda > Insecta > Coleoptera > Lampyridae > Vesta > Vesta saturnalis. The sequence continues at coordinate 1,132,947 of JARFJB010001736.1, read as the reverse complement.
ACCACCAATATGGTTTTAGGTTGAATCCTTCAACAGTTAATCTTCTTTCATATGTAAAGCAAGATTGGATTAGTACATTACAACACTCACGGTGAAACAGTTGTAGTCGCTTTAAATATCTCAAAAGAATTTGACGAAGCATGGTATAAGTGTTTACATGTGTACCCATATAAACTTCTATCTAAAACCAAGACATTAAATCTGCAATGCCCATTTAAATCAACAGACATTCAACGTATCCTTAAATAGGGGAAGTGGTAATCTAGTTAAATTTAATGCTAACAAAGTTTGTTTGCTTTGTTGTAAGAATGAATTGTTCTAATCTTAAGTTTTTAGAATCTTACTATGTTGTATCGTCAAACCTAATATGAGTAGACCATCCTCCGTAAGCTACTAAAGCTTGCTTTTTGTACAAATCTAACCAGTACTTTACCTCCAGACAGCTCTTTTTGCTATATAAGTCCCAAATACAACCTGGTTTAGAATACAATTCGCACCTCCCAGTTGGTGCTCCCCAATACGCTTTCGATTTCGTTGCGCGTATTCAAAGAAGATCAATTAAGCTTAGAATGACCCGTCCTTAACTTCTGACACATATATAGTGTGTGTCTTTATATGCTATGCCGGTGATCTTAATTTTTAAAGGGCATATATGAGAATTTTTAAGTTTGGAACTGCACCAAGCAGCCCATAAGAAGTCTAAAATTAGTTAGAATTCACAAAAATCATAATTATTGCATTTATATAAATTACAATTATGATTTTATATCTAACTATGTAATCACCAAAATGGAATTTTCAGATAATTTGTAAAAAAATATCTGATACGGAACACCACACGACCTTCCAACTTACAAAATTGAAATTAATAGAAATGAAATAATTCTAATATCATTTTTTTAAGATAATTATGCTTTTTTTTATAAGAAGTTCATTATGAAAGTAGGCAACATGGTAAACGCAAAAACAATAACTTTAAGACGTTTAAAACTTCATGTCTGACAGAGGTTAATAGACATCTAGATAGAGTAACTATGCAACCTATTTTTTATTCATTACGAAAACAGGCGGCATTGTGAAAACAAGAACAATAATCTATGTCAGAATGCCGTTTAAAACTTCATGTCAGATACATATTAATAGACATAAGTACATGTTATCGTAAAAAAAAATTCTAAAGCCGCCCTCTTCTATAAAAATGTCGATAATAGGTACAGCATCAGCATTTTCAATCAGATTTGTTTAATTTTACATTTATATATATATATATATATATATATATATATATATATATATATATAAGATAAGTTTATTGGGGAATGCAGTCAATTATGAAGGCCAAAGTAAAAAACCCTTTGTTAATGTGCCAAGCTTTAATGCTTTATTCCTTTATCAAGACAAGCTACTATAAATATAATTAAATTATTTATAAATTAAATAACAATAAGAAACATACCTAACGTGAGTTAAATAATAAAGTTAAAAACAGAACTAACAATAGGAATTTGCAGGAAACTAAATTTAATTGACAGTGTGTCAATAGTAAAACTAAATGGAATGTGACATAATACAAATGGTTAGTTACGTATTAAAACATTAACAACGGTAAGTGTTATGTTATCAAAAGGAAAAAAAAAAAAAAAAAAGAAGAACATTAACAAAATTACTAGAAGAATGGACAATATTAACTAAAATTTACCACATTTAGAGACAAAAATTTTTTGTATATATTAACTATTAGTAGAAATTTGATTAAAACTATGTTCATAAGATAAGATGTAATTATAAATAATGCTAAGTTTATTAATATCTGATTTTTATTAAGAGTGTTGCTGTTTTCATTAATGCAGACCATTTCACGAAAAGACGTTTAGTTAAATTATTTTCTTTGCATAATATAGTAACTTCATTAAAATTCATGTCATGGTTTTGTTGGATGACATGCTCAGCTATACATGAAGCAATTTTCCTTCTGCAATCACTTTTGTGAGAGGTTATTCTCTAATAAATTTCTAGATGTTTGCCCTATGTACACTTTAAAACAATCCTTACATGGGATGTTTTAATACGTAACTAACCATTTGTATTATGTCACATTCCATTTAGTTTTACTATTGACACACTGTCAATTAAATTTAGTTTCCTGCAAATTCCTATTGTTAGTTCTGTTTTAACTTTATTATTTAACTCACGTTAGGTATGTTTCTTATTGTTATTTAATTTATAAATAATTTAATTATATTTATAGTAGCTTGTCTTGATAAAGGAATAAAATTCAAAGCTTCACATTAACAAAGTTTTTACTTTTGGCCTTCATAATTGACTGCATTAATAAACTTATCTTATATTCATTATCAGTCAAGATTACTACTTATATATATATATATATATATATATATATATATATATATATATATATATATACTTTTAAACAACTTTATAAAGAAAATTTATGTAAAATTAAATTTTTTAAAAATACGTATAGACATCTTATAAAATTAATAGTTACTCGGATACTACAAAAATTAACTTAAATTCTACATTAGAATTTTTGCCTTAATTACGCGTCATATCAAAAATTGAATAGAACATAATTAATCGATACTTTTAAGGTCTATATCTATGTAATTTTATATCTTTGAATTATGCAGCTATTAAAAAAATTGATATCCAAAAACTATAATATACTTATCACCGCTGTTTACCCAAAATCTAATCAGCCTAAGTCAAAAGTAACCAAGATCAAATACATTCTAAGTACGTAGGTATTGTCGTTCTGGTGTTATCGTAGATACCAACATACAACCACAATCACGCGCGACCTACGCAACACATTTACGCCAATACTCACATGCAACACACACAACACACACACACAAACACAACACACACACACACACACACACACACACACACACACACACACACACACACACACACACACAACACACACACACACACACGCACACGCACACCATGCACAACACACACACGCACACGCACACGCACACACACACACACAAAACATACACACGAAGACTACATAGACGACACAAGCGCACACTACACACACACACAGACACACACACACGAGGGAGATAACGACACAGACAACACAGACAGGCACACAGGCAGATGCAGAGACAGAGACAGAGAGAGGCAGTGACAGTGACAGAGACGAAGACGGAGACCGAGACGGAGACGGAGACGGAGACGGAGACGGAGACGGAGACTGAGACTGAGACGGAGGCGGAGACGGAGATAGAGACAGGCAATTACCAAATTTTACCTTAAACCATATAAAACCAATTCAATTTGGAGGTTTATAAAGAAATTTCTATATATTTGGAATTACCACGCTGATCTTTATTTCGACTTCCATCAAAATTGCACAATAAATTTAAAGTGAAGAATCGGCAGCATTCCTTATCTGCTGAAGTTCCAGTGACACCCAAAATGTAAAAGAAATTACTCCAGGTATTTCATATTGTTAATTAATTCACATTATAGTTTAAGGCAGTTAATTAAGAATCACTAACATTAGCTTGTAAGAGATCATTCATTATAATCAAATTAAGTATAGTAATAAAAATCATTGCAGTCATTATTTTTTACTTTCTATTTTCTTGAGTTTTTGGGACTTTTCTATTTTTAAGGTTTATTTGTTCCTTTATAACAAATTGGCGTCCGAGATTACATTATTTATTTTCAAATTTGAAGCAACACCGTTTTTTGTAAAGCGAAAATATCTAAGCAATTCTATTTTTGTTAATAAGCAATTCAAATGTTATTGAACCTGGACCTATTAATCTACCGATGACCAGTGTGGCATAAAATCTTCCAGTTATCCATTATTTTCCATAGCTAGTTATGGCTCTGAGCTAGAAGTATTTAATCATAGGTGGGTGAATTATTTATATACGACGCCAGTTTAAGGTTACAAGTTAATATATAAAATATACGAAACTGATATTAAGTGTATTAATTGTAATTAGTAATATTTTGGACTTCACACTTATCTATCACACAGTTAATTAGTAGAATTACTGTTATACATTGGTGTTTTGAGCTAGAACTCTATTTACACCGAGATTCCGGATCTCTGTCTCTGTCTCTCTCTCTCTCTCTCTCTCTCTCTCTATATATATATATATATATATATATATATATATATATATAAAACTGCGATATATGCTTTCTACACTATATTTAAATACAAAGTAATAATTTTAATGTGATCGGTAATTTTTCAACGACACAATTTTATGTAAATGATATTTTAAAACCTAAAATTGGAACAACGTATTTCCAAAAAAATAATTCTCCCAAATTAGGAAAAGTACATTTTAAGATAATAATAAAAATTTAAAGTAATTTTTAAAAAAAAAATATTTTGCTTAAAATATTATTGAAAACAAACCTTATAAAGAAAAATTTACACTAAAATTCCAAAATTTAAATTTTTTGTTTTACATTTCAGGTATATTACGTAAATTTTTAAAAGAAAATATTATTAAAATTATGTGTTTGAACGAAACGGTATACCAAATTTAAACAAAACAAAAAAACAACACACAAAAAAAACAAAACACAAAACAACACAACACAAACAAACAAAACAAACACACACAAAAACGAAGAGACATTACACAAGACACACAAACTTTATTTTTTACATTTATATATTTTTTATTATTATATTTATATATATATATTAATGTTTTAAATTTTTTAAAATTTTTTTTTTAAAATTTCTTTTTTTTAATTTTGATTTATTTATTGTTTTTACATTAAACAATTGATTGCAAAGTTCATTAATGTTCTTTATACATTTTTCTTTGTCATATTTATTTGATAAAACTTTGTTAGTTTATACCAATGATTAAATTCATTGAATGTAATAGATTATCATTCAAGAAATTGGTAATACATTAGAAATTTGTAAACTAAGAATGTTGTTTATCCTCATCCTGAATGTGATTAATGGCAAATTGATTTCAGCTAAGAGATGTTTAATTGAAATATCTTGTCTACTAGCTGGTAAACAGAATTTAGGTAATGACAGTAATTTTCTAATTTAAGGAATATCCAATGTTTTTAATCATTGGTATAAACTAACTAAAAGTTTTTATCAGATCACCCAGATATTATGTCACAAATGCAGACAAAATGTATAAAGAAAATAAAGAACTTTGCAATCAATTATTACTTAATGATACAATCCATTACAAGCAAATTCAAGAATTTAACAACACATATTCAGAATAAATCCAATAAGTTAGTTTCAAGTCTAAAAGAAAAAGAGAAATTACTAATGAACTAGCCAAATCCTTAATGTGCTATAGTGGTGTAGTCCTAAGTTCTATGGGTTACCAAAATACACAAACCTATATTGTCAATGAGACCAATTATTTCTTGTATTGAGGTTCCTAACATAAAAATTACAAAGTTTGTAACCAAGATTTTCACAGAGGCTTACAATTTTAATAACGATTACTATGTCACAGATTCATTTGAATTCGCAGAATTCATCAACAATTTCAAACTTCCTCTCAACTTTAAGCTGATTAGTCTGATGTTGAATCTCTTTTACTAACATACCTATTAATTTAGTACTTAAAACTATTCACAACCACTGGGCTAATTTAGAACAACATTGTTCGCTTACCAAAGATAATTTTATTAAATTAACAGAATTTATTTTTGACTCCACCTTTTCTCATACAACGGTCAATTTTAAACAAATAGCAGGAACGCCCATGGGTTCCAAATTAAGCCCCATCGTGGCTCAATACGTCATGGATGACTTACTTGATACCTGCATCCCTAAACTAAGTTTTGAGCCCATTTTTAAAAAATATGTTGACGACATCATATGTGTTTGCAGATCACTATGATGAAATCCTTGAAGTCTTCAACAGGTATAACGACCAACTTAATTTTACAATCGAAAAGAAACTGATAACAGTGTACCTTTTCTGACACCTATTAATCCGAGATGACTCTAATGTCATAATCCTAGACTGGTTCAGGAAACCGACGAGTTCAGGAAAGTACCTCAATTATTATTCAGATCACAATAAAATGAAAGTCAATTTAGTTCTGGGTTTAAAAAACAGGATCAAAAAATATCCCATCCATCATTAAGACAAAAACTTAGATTTACTGTTTATATTACCAAAGACAAATCCTGAATCTATGTTAAAGAAACCTATACTTACCCTAACATTGAAGACCAACACAATATCAGCAATAATAGTTTCTTTACGTAACAATGAACCATTGATGACGAAGAAAACTGAAATAAAAAAGTACAGTTCAATATCTTACATTAGTATTTACTCCTAAAATTAATAATTCTCAAACTAGATAAGAAACATCATAGCCCCTAAAACATTAAAAGAGTTAACAATCTATTCAGTCAGCTTAAGGATAAGACCCCTTTTAGACAAAAAATGTTTATATAAGATCCCTTTAGTAATTGTAACCAATCATATATCGGCATGACTTCAAGGAATCTTAGATATAGACTTACATCACACCGCAGTGACATTAAAAGTAATTTGATAAAATTTACATAACTAATATGCGATAATTAATGGTACAATTTTCAACACAAATCTTATTAATACTTTTAACCACAAATCGTATATTTATACAAAACTTAATTTAAATTACGAAAAGATCATATCTATTGAACATCATAATTTTAATTAGAATTAAGTTTAATGACAATTTAAACTTATTTTTCGTAAATGTTCTTTGTAAAAAATAAACTATTATGAAAATTTTCAATTAAATAAAGTTTTGAATTATTAAACATTTTTAGAATCATAAAAATTTTTAATGATGAAAAATTTATTGATTTATAAAGAACTAAATATTTAATATTGACTTATAATATTTATACTTCACACTTTTAACAATATGATTATAACAAAACAAAATACAAAACTCCAGAAAACACTTATATTTTTAAAGAGATACAACGAAACCATACAAATTTATATATATATTCTATAAAATATATATGTTAACATATTATAAATTAACTCAAAACTTAAAGTTGTTTGTAATATATATTCAAACTATATATATTTATAACGCATAAAGTTACTAAATTTTTTAATAATGATATAGATATGAAAGTAAGATCAACCAATAATATTTACATGTTAATTTAATATTTATCTTTGATAACGAAATGTTCTTAAATTTGTGTTGTAATAGAAGTATTAAATTATTATGTTATAATTTAAAGACATACATGACATTAATATTTTGAAATTGAGAATAATTTAGTGATGATTTCTTTATTCAGAATATGATCTTTAATGAACTATTAAAATTGTAATAGTTCATTGAAAATCAAATGTTACATAACTTAATTTTTAGTTAGATCAATACAAATATATGAATGTCAATTGAAATATAGCAATATGTTATTTTGTAACAGGATTGAAATTTATGAACTATTGTCATTAAGATTTTTTCATTAATGTAAATTTCTCTAAATTTAAATTTTTTAAATCATGAAAGTAATTATTAGAAATTTATTCTGATAATTATATGTTGTTAAATTTAATTTGTTGTAATGATTTATACATTAAATTAATTGATTGCAAATTCATTATATTGTTCTTTATTACATGATAAATTACATTTCTTTGTTGCATTTGTAAATATTGTTTTGATAAAACTTTAGTTAGTTTATACAATGATTAAATTATTGAATGTAATATGATTATCATTCAAGAAATTGTAATGACATTAGAAATTGTAAACAAGAATTGTTATCCTCATCCTGAATGTGATTAGAAATTCGATTTCAGCTAAGAGATGTTTAATTGAAATATCTTGTCACTAGCTGGTAAACAGAATTTACCCTAATGACAGTAATTTTCTAATTTAAAGGAATATCCAATGTTTTAATCATTGGTATAAACTAACTAAAAGTTTTTATCAGATCACCCAGATATTATTGTCACAAATGCAGACAAGGAATGTATAAAGAAAATATAGAACTTTGCAATCAATTATTACTTAATGATACAATCCATTACAAGCAAATTCCCAAGAATTTAACAACACATATCAGAATAAATCCAGTTAGTTTCAAGTCTAAAAGAAAAAAGAGAAATTACTAATGAACTAGCCAAATCTTAATGTGCTATATGGTATTCCTAAGTTCTATGGTTACCAAAATACAAAACCTATTTGTCAATGAGACCAATTATTTTGTATTGAGGTCTAAATAAAAATTACAAAGTTTGTAACCAAGATTTTCACAGAGGCTTACAATTTTAATAACGATTACTATGTCAGATTCATTTGAATTGCAGAATTCATCAACAATTTCAAACTTCCTCTCAACTTTAAGTGATTAGTCTGATGTTGAATCTCTTTACTAACATACCTATTAATTTAGTACTTAAAACTATTCACAACCACTGGGCTAATAGAACAACATTGTTCGCTAAGATAATTTTATTAACAGAATTTATTTTGACTCCACCTTTTATACAACGGTCAATTTAAACAAAAGCAGGAACGCCCATGGGTTCCAAATTAAGCCCCATCGTGGCTCAATACGTCATGGATGACTTACTTGATACCTGCATCCCTAAACTAAGTTTTGAGCCCATTTAAAAAATATGTTGACGACATCATGTGTTTCAGATCACTATGATGAAATCTTGAAGTCTTCAACAGGTATAACGACCAACTTAATTTTACAATCGAAAAGAAACTGATAACAGTGTACCTTTTCTGACACCTATTAATCCGAGATGACTTAATGTCATAATCCTAGACTGGTTCAGGAAACCGACGAGTTCAGGAAAGTACCAATTATTATTCAGATCACAATAAAATGAAAGTCAATTTAGTTCTGGGTTTAAACAGGATCAAAAAATATCCCATCCATCATTAAGACAAAACTTAGATTTACTGTTTATATTACAAAGACAATATCCTGAATCTATGTTAAAGAAACTATACTTACCCTAACATTGAAGACCAACACAATATCAGCAATAATAGTCTTTACGTAACAATGAACCATTGATGACGAAGAGGAAACTGAAATAAAGTACAGTTCAATATCTACATTAGTATTTACTCTAAAATTAATAATTCTCAAACTAGATAAGAACATCATAGCCCCTAAAACATTAAAAGAGTTAACAATCTATTCAGTCAGCTTAAGGATAAGACCCTTTTAGACAAATGTTATATAAAGATCCCTTTAGTAATTGTAACCAATCATATATCGGCATGACTTCAAGGAATCTTAGATATAGACTTACATCACACCGCAGTGACATAAGAGTCAAAGATTTGTGTTTGTCACAACAATTCCACTGGACACAGCCCTGATTTCGACAAAGTGCAAGTCTTGACCTCTGAATCAATTTATTCAAAAGAAAGTTTTAGAAATGGCCCATATACGCTGTACAGACTATGTAATGAATAAGAGACCTAAATTTAACATAATTTATTCTAACATACTTTATCTAGATAAACACAGAAATCATAGGATGAACCATTAACGGATTACCCTTAGTGGCAGAAGATTTATTTTGTGGATTTTACCATTGTTAGAAAGAGTTATCACGAATAGGTATTTGGTATTAATTCCAGAATGTCCTAAATAAAAGTCCTATGTAATAATAGACATTCAAATAATCTTAAATAATCCTATTCATAACATTTTACACTTATCAAAATCACATTCAACATATTAATCTACTTATACATTGATTTCATAACCATTTTCTTTGTTTTCCTATAACTATGACAATAATTTTAAATTTTTTTTGTCAAAGTCCAAAATTGATTTTGACATCTAATTTAAATTTAAATTGAAATATCTTTTCAATGCTGCTTCAATGTTTTTAACTGTATCCACGATCGTAGTTATTCTTATTAATTTATATATATCAACGTAACTTCTTGTAGATTGTCAAAGGTAATAAATAAAAGCTTCTTTGAACAAAGGATCTTTTCTTTATTTTAAATAGCCCACAACCTTGTTACACTAAATCTTTATTATATATATATATATATATATATATATATATATATATATATATATATATATATATATATATATATATATATACATAGAACGAAATAAATTTAAACAAAATATGTTGAAACGATCTTACCATGTATAATCAATGAGCTGATACTGGTATAATTGAGATCACTATCGAATATCTTACCCAATTTGACCAGGTAATTTTTAAAGGAAGCTTGACCAGATTTGGTAGATGTTAAGAACAATGATGTATGCTATATCGATAACAGTATTAATTGTTATGAGAATGACTATGGACATACAGTTTAACTGAAATCAAAAAGCCTAAAATATTAATCTGTTTGTAAATTATCAAATGGAAAATTATTTTTCTATTAGTAATTTTATTTTTTCATTAAAAGAAATTGAAATAACAAATTATTAGGATTTATTTGAATTAAACTTTGTTAATTCTAATTTTTTAATAATTATAACATAATTTAATTATTGCAAATTATTATATTGTTCTTTATAATGATAATTTACATTTTGTTCATTTTAAATTATTTATGATAAAAACTTTAGTTAGTTTATACCAATGATTAAATTCATTGAATGTAATATGATTATCATTCAAGAAATTGGTAATGACATTAGAAATTTGTAAACAAGAATGTTACGTTTATCCTCATCCTGAATGTGATTAGAAATTCGATTTCAGCTAAGAGATGTTTAATTGAAATATCTTGTCTACTAGCTGGTAAACAGAATTTACCCTAATGACAGTAATTTTCTAATTTCCAAAGGAATATCCAATGTTTTAATCATTGGTATAAACTAACTAAAAGTTTTTATCAGATCACCCAGATATTTTGTCACAAATGCAGACAAGGAATGTATAAAGAACAATATAAAGAACTTTGCAATCAATTATTACTTAATGATACAATCCATTACAAGCAAATTCCCAAGAATTTAACAACACATATTCAGAATAAATCCAATGTTAGTTTCAAGTCTAAAAGAAAAAAGAGAAATTACTAATGAACTAGCCAAATTTAATGTGCTATAGTGGTGTATCCTAAGTTCTATTACCAAAATACAAACCTATATTGTCAATGAGACCAATTATTTGTATTGAGGTCTAACATAAAAATTACAAAGTTTGTAACCAAGATTTTCACAGAGGCTTACAATTTTAATAACGATTACTATGTCACAGATTCATTTGAATTGCAGAATTCATCAACAATTTCAAACTTCCTCTCAACTTTAAGCTGATTAGTCTGATGTTGAATCTCTTTACTAACATACCTATTAATTTAGTACTTAAAACTATTCACAACCACTGGGCTAATTTAGAACAACATTGTTCGCTTACCAAAGATAATTTTATTAAATTAACAGAATTTATTTTTGACTCCACCTTTTTCTCATACAACGGTCAATTTTTAAACAAATAGCAGAACGCCCATGGGTTCCAAATTAAGCCCCATCGTGGCTCAATACGTCATGGATGACTTACTTGATACCTGCATCCCTAAACTAAGTTTTGAGCTCCATTTTAAAAAATATGTTGACGACATCATAGTGCTGTTCCCAGATCACTATGATGAAATCCTTGAAGTCTTCAACAGGTATAACGACCAACTTAATTTTACAATCGAAAAAGAAACTGATAACAGTGTACCTTTTCTGGACACTCTATTAATCCGAGATGACTTAATGTCATAATCCTAGACTGGTTCAGGAAACCGACGAGTTCAGGAAAGTACTCAATTATTATTCAGATCACACATATAAAATGAAAGTCAATTTAGTTCTGGGTTTAAAACAGGATCACAAAAATATCCCATCCATCATTAAGACAAAAACTTAGATTTACTGTTTATATTACTCAAAGACAATTCGTATCCTGAATCTATGTTAAAGAAACTGCTATACTTACCCTAACATTGAAGACCAACACAATATCAGCAATAATAGTCTTTTACGTAACAATGAACCATTGGATGACGAAGAGGTGGAAACTGAAATAAAAAGTACAGTTCAATATCTACATTAGTACTCTTACTCCTAAAATTAATAAGGTTCTCAAACTAGATAAGAACATCATCATAGCCCCTAAAACATTAAAAGAGTTAACAATCTATTCAGTCAGCTTAAGGATAAGACCGCCATTTTAGACAAAACAATGTTATATATAAGATCCCTTGTAGTAATTGTAACCAATCATATATCGGCATGACTTCAAGGAATCTTAGATATAGACTTACATCACACCGCAGTGACATTAAGAGTCAGAAAGATGCTTGTGCTTTGTCACAACACGTACATTCCACTGGACACAGCCCTGATTTCGACAAAGTGCAAGTCTTGACCTCTGAATCAAATTTATTCAAAAGAAAGTTTTAGAAATGGCCCATATACGCTGTACAGACTATGTAATGAATAAGAGAAGTGACACCAAAAATTTAAACATAATTTATTCTAACATACTTTATCTAGATAAACACAGAAATCATAGGATGAACCATTAACGGATTACCCTTAGTGGCAGAAGGATTTATTTTGTGTGATTTTACCATTTTGTTTAGTGTAAAAGAGTTATCACGAATAGGTCTATTTGGTATTAATCTCCAGAATGTCCACATAGAAGTAAAAGTCCTATGTAATAATAGACATTCAAATAATCTTAAATAATCCTATTCATAACACTTTTACACTTATCACACAATCACATTCAACATATTAATCTACTTATACATTGATTTCATAACCATTTTCTTTGTTTTTCCTATAACTATGACAATAATTTTAAATTTTTTTTTTTTTGTCAAAGTCCAAAATTGATTTTGACATCTAATTTAAATTTAAATTGAAATATCTTCTTTCAATGCTGCTTCAATGTTTTTAACTGTATCCACGATCGTAAGTTATTATCTTATCTTAATTTATATGTATTATCAACGCATAACTTCTTGTAGATTGGTTGACAAAGGTAATAAATTTACGAAAGCTTCCTTTGAACAAAGGATCTTTTCTTTATTTTAAACTAGCCCCACAACCTTGGCTGCTACACTAAATCTTTCTTATTTATATATATATATATATATATATATATATATATATATATATATATATATATATATATATATATATATATATACATATAAGAACGAAATTTAAATGTATTTAAACAAAATATGTTGAAACGATTCCTTACCATGTATTTAATCAATGAGCTGACCTATACTGGTATAATTGAGATCACCTATCGCAAACATATCTTACCCAATTGGTGACCAGGTAATTTCTATAAAGGAAGCCAGTTGACCAGATTTGGTAGATGTGGTAAGAAAATTGGCAATGATGTATGCATAAATATCGATAACTCAGTATGCTAATTGGTTATGAGAAAAATGACTATGGACGGATACAGATGTAGTTTTACGAAAACTGAAATCAGCAAAAAAGCCTAAAATAATTACATCTGTTTTTGTAAATTATCAAATGGAAAATTATGACATATTTCATATATATATATATATATATATATATATATATATATATATATATATACATATATATATATATATATATATATATATACAGGATGAGTCAGTTTTTGTAGACAAACTTTAACAGGAGATAGAACACATGTTTCTAAAAGAAAAGTTCCTATAAACATATGTCGTAGAAGGCTTCGTTTCCGAGATACAGGGTGTTGAATATAATTTTTTTCTCAAATTTTCATTATAACTCATAAACGAATGCTTAGATTTTTTCATGTTGGGGGATAATGTCTATTAATTAAGGGCATAAAACAAGCGATAAGAATGTTCACAAACTTGCACAGTGGCGGAGTGGAGGGTGCTCAACCACTTTCATAAACAGAACTTCTACGCCAATGACTATTTAAAAAACTGTTATTTTCATTATCTACATACAGTTTAACAAAATAATGTACCTTCTTCTGTTTCGAAATTCCTGTGCGTTTCCGAGTTATTTTGATTTTTAGTGTTTGATGTGGTACTAAGTTAAGTAATGTGCTTTATGTGAATAATTGAATATAAAGTTTTTAATAAAAGATATAATAAAACATTTAGAGCCAACGATCGTTTCTTTAAAATTTCAAATACATTTTCATTTATAAATAGGTAGGTTATCGGTTTTTTAGTATCCATTGTTATTATCCTCGTATAAAAGAAATGCATAATTATTATTGTTATGCGGTCAATACTTTCTGTATAATTATGTATGTATCAATTTCGCCATAAACATGTATGTAGTTTTAAGTGAGATTCTAATAAGTTATAGACGCTGCTCACTTGCTTTCATTAAAGAGCCGCCACTGTATCAAGCCATGCTCAAATACAAGACTTTTGTAAATTGAAATCTGTTTAGTACACTAATTTTAACAATCCTTATTTATTATTGTAACAATACTTAATTAATAATTGTGAAATTAATCAGAATTCTTAGCAATAACGATTTATACATAAATAACAATAACACTAGTATCATAAAATTAGACACTTTGTTCAAAATGTAAACCGTTCTTTTCAATACACATTTCACAGCGACGTACAATAGAACGTTTTAAGTTAACTAAATGATGCACCCTTATTCCATTGCAACAAAATATGATACTCCTTGGAAAACAAGTAAGTATTAAATTTTATATTTTGAAACGACAGTTTGACTTTTTACAAACACTTGCTTCATCTTGAAGAATTTTACTGTTATTAATTATTGTTTTAAGTTCAAAAGTTATTTTATTTGATTTGCCAGCTTTTAATTAGTGTAACATGCCGTTTACATTTACAAATAGCGAACAAGCCGATATTCATTTTATTTATGGGTTCGCAAATGGGAATTCAAGGTACGCAGCTAGGGAGTATCAGAGAAGATTTCCAAATAGACGACAACCTCATCATTCCGTTTTTGTGAGATCCATCGTCGATTTGTTAACCAGGGTTTGAAAAATGTTCATGGGGCCGACAGAACAACCGTGGACGAGATAGAATTGGAGAGGTATATTGCGTGAATTTAATAGGAACCCCAGGACAAGTACTGACGTACTGCTGTTGCTCTTGGTATTTCCCAAAGTAAAGTTTCGGGTTTTAAAACGGATCACAGACGCCCATATCATTTTCAACCTGTTCATGGTTTATGTCAGGTGACGCCGAACGAAGACTTAATTATTGTAGGTGGGTTCTAACTCCATTCAAAATAATAGAGATTTCTTATCCAACATACTGTGGACTGATAAATCCTGTTTTACTCGTCGTGGTATCGTAAACTTTCACAATCTGCATATATGGGCACATGAAACCACATGCCATTCGACCAAGAAGGTTTTCAAAATGAATTTAGTACAAATGTCTGGATTGGAATTTACGGCAACCACGTGTTTTCACCTT
>JARFJB010001736.1:1025000-1112500 GCA_036346205.1 Vesta saturnalis | reverse complement strand
TATATATATATATATATATATATATATATATATAATATATATATATATATATATATGTATATCTTACGGTGATATATGTCATAATTCAACTGAATGTTAATCTTCATGGGTTGTTGCCTTTCTTAATTGTAAAGCTTTTAATAAAAAATTATGTAAATGACTTAACTTTGGTTGGTTCAAGAAATACTTTACTATTGAGATCCTAACATATAATTAACTGTAAAATTGTACCAACACTATTACTAAAGCAAAAAATAAATAATGAAAGTAACCATTCGCCAAACCGAATATTAAGGACTACACTGCTCCGCTGTGGGTCGGTAGCACAAATCGTCCAGTTAGCTCAGTATGGGCGTGGGCGATATCAAGCTCAAATTATTTATTAGGCGCCAGGCTTCGGAGCCATCAGTTTACTTTCCTGAAGGGCCAAGTCAGGAATCAAGTACCCACAACGACAACAAAATAAAGAGCAAATATGAAACTAATCGTATAATAAACTAATGTACTTCATACAATGGTACAAAGAATTAAGACCAACTCAAAATAAACTTAACGTCTAAATATAACGTAACCAAAGTTAGTATCCGCGATCCCTATTAAGCAATTGATTCATCAGAAGTTATTACTTACGTTTACGCAACTAACGGTGGCCAGGTTTTAAAAGCAAAATTCAATAACACGTACCGATTACAGGGCAAGCGCTTTGAAGCATCCGGTATTCTGCCAATAGAATACTATTAGTTATACTGTACCGTAGGCCTTATGTAACTATAATTTTCCGCAATCAAACATTACATGACGCGATAAAGTACGGTTAGGGTGTGTGTAATTACTATCTTAATAAATATATATTACAATTATGTTATTTAAAGAAATACAATGTTAAATTTAGAGATGCGAATAACCCTTCACATTACTGCAAAAGAAGAGAATGAGGTTGAAAGTGAAAAGGTAACCTTATTATTTTATCGTTATCTAATGATAACTCACTTATTCTTATCTACCTATATATAAATATACACATAAACACTAATTATACTATTTACAAGAGTATTCAACGTCCTCACTGGGTGAGAGTGCTTGAAGAGCGAGCTGGATCAAAGATGGATAATTTACTTGCCAGACCTTGATCGATGCACTGTTGGCCGAGATCTTAGGAATAGGCCTACACGATGTATGCAAGCAGTGCAAAGCTCGGTATAATTTCAAGCAGTTCTCAGAAACGGTAATTGCTGAAGCTACAATAAGTTTGTTAATTTAAATTATTCTTTTCGACAGGAAGACAATGAACATTTAATGTGTGACTGAGTAAAGAGTTCTTACCCAGATGTTATGGCATTCTGAAGAGAGGTGCTTATTAATCCAAAAAAACAAGAATGCTAATTAAACAATTAATATCCAATTCATTAGCACTTCAAATAACTAGAGAGTGTAAATCCCATTTATAACGGTTTCACTTAAATTAAATTTTACCACTCTGAAGTTTTAGCAACCTTTCTGTCGATGTCTAATGACCAAAAGATATCATCCCAAAACTGAAAACTGGTCTTTTAAGCTTGACCGGCAGATAACCTTTATTTTGATTATTTTTGGATTTATAAGATAATTAAAATTAAAATATTGCCTTTAGGATAGGCAACTTAAATTGACTGAGTGCATTTTACTTTGTCTAATAATTTAAAATATGGTTGATGTTTTGAAAAGTCTAAATGTTACCTGTTACAAAATATGTTAATAATAGTGCTGTGAGTGTGTGTAGTGTGTGTGTGTGTGTGTGTGTGTGTGTGTGTGTGTGTGTGCGTGCGTGCGTGTGTGTGTGTATTGCGTGTGTCTGTGTCTGTGTCTGTGTCTGTGTCTGTGTTTGTGTCTGAGTCTGTGCATGTCTGTCTGTGTCCGTGTCTGTGCCTGTGTATGTGTCTGTGTTCGTGTCAGTGACCGTGTCGTGTCTGTGTCTGTGTCTGTGTCTGTGTCTGTGTCTGTGTCTGTATTTGTGTCTGTGTCTGTGTCTGTATCTGTGTCTTTGTCGGTGTCTGTGTTTGTGTCTTCTCTGTGCCGGTTTCTGTCTGTGTCTGCGTCTGTCGTGTCTGGTCTGCGTCTGCGTTTGCGTTTGTGTCTGTGCATGTGTGTCTGTATATATATATATATATATATATATATATATATATATATATATATATATATATATATATATATATATATATATATATATATATATATATATATATATATATATGCGTGCGTGCGTCTGTGTCTGTGTCTGTGTCTGTGTCTGTGTCTGTGTCTGTTTGTCTGTGTCTGTGTCTGTGTCGTGTCTGTGTTGTGTCCGTGTCCGTGTCTGTGTGTCCATGTCCGTGTCGGTGTCTGTGTCTGTGTTTGTGTCTGTGCCTGTGTCTATGTCTGTATATGTATATATATATATATATATATATATATATATATATATATATATATATATATTATCTTACGGTGAAATATGTCATAATTTCAGGTGAAGGTGCGTTAATCTTCATGTGGTTGCTGTTTCTTAATTGTAAAGTTTTTTAATTAAATTATGTAAATGACTTAACTTTGGTTGGTTCAAGGAATATTTTTGACTATTATGATCCTAAATATAATTAACTGTAAAATATGAAGTTATTAATAGTGCGTGTGAGTGTGTGTGTGTGTGTGTGTGTGTGTGTGTGTGTGTGTGTGTGTGTCGTGTGTGTGTGGTGTACATGTGTGTGTGTGTATGTGTGTGTATGTGTGCGTGCTGTGTCTGTGTCTGTGTCTGTACCTGTGTCAGTGTCTGTGTCTGTGTCTGTGCATGTGTCTGTGTCCGTGTCCGTGTCCGTGTGTGTGTGTCTGTGTCGGTGTCGGTGTCTGTGTCTGTGTCTGTGTCTGTGTCGTGTCTGTGTCTTGCTGTGTCCGTGTACGTGACCGTGACCTTGTCCGTATCTGTGTCTATGTCTGTGTCTGTGTCTGTGTCTGTGTCTGTATTTGTGTCTGTGTTGTGTCTGTGTCTGCGTCTGCGTGTCGTGTGTGTGTATGTGTGTGTCGTATATGTCTGGGAATGCGTGCATGCGTCTGTGTCTGTGTCTGCGTCTGTGTCTGTACCGGTACCTGTACCTGTGTCAGTGCCTGTGTCTGTGTCTGTGTTTGTGCATGTGTCTGTGTCTGTGTCCGTGTCTGTGTCCGTGTCTGTACTTGTGCCTGTGCTTGTGTCTGTGTCGTGCCTGTGTCTGTGTCTGTGTCTGTGTCTGTGTCTGTGTCTGTGTCCGTGTCTGTGTCCGTGTCCGTGTCCGTGTCCGTGTCCGTGTCCGTGTCCGTGTCCGTGTCCGTGTCGGTGTCCTTGTCTGTGTCTGTGTCTGTATCTGTGTCTGTGTTTGTGTCTGTCTCTGTGTCTGTATCTGTCCGCGTCTGCTTCTGCGTCTGCGTCTGTGTCTGTCTGCATCTGCGCCTGCGTCTGCGTCTGCATCTGCGTCTGCGTTTGCGTTTGTGTCTGCCTGTGTCTGTCTGTATATATATATATATATATATATATATATATATATATATATATATATATATATATATATATCTTACGGTGAAATATGTCATAATTTCAGGTGAAGGTGCGTTAATCTTCATGTGGTTGGGCTGCCTTTCTTAATTGTAAAGCTTTTTAATTAAATTATGTAAATGACTTAACTTTGGTTGGTTCAAGGAATATTTTTGACTATTATGATCCTAACATATAATTAACTGTAAAATATGAAGTTATTAATAGTGCGTGTAAGAGTGTGTGTGTGTGTGTCGTGTGTGTGTGTGTGGTGTGCGTGCATGCGTGTGTGTTGTAGTGTGTGTATGTGTGGTATGCGTGTGTCTGTGTCTGTCTGTGTCTGTACCTGTGTCAGTGTCTGTGTCTGTGTCTGTGCATGTGTCTGTGTCCGTGTCCGTGTCCGTGTGTGTGTGTGTCTGTGTCGGTGTCGGTGTCTGTGTTTGTGTCTGTGTCGGTGTCTGTGTCTTTGGCTGTGTCCGTGTACGTGACCGTGACCTTGTCCGTATCTGTGTCTATGTCTGTGTCTGTGTCTGTGTCTGTGTCTGTGTTTGTGTCTGTGTCTGCGTCTGCGTCTGCGTCTGCGTCTGCGTGTGGTGTGTGTGTGTATGTGTGTGCGTATATGTCTGGGAATGCGTGTGCGTCTGTGTCTGTGTCTGTCTGTGTCTGTACCGGTACCTGTACCTGTGTCAGTGCCTGTGTCTGTGTCTGTGTTTGTGCATGTGTCTGTGTCTGTGTCCGTGTCTGTGTCCGTGTCTGTACTTGTGCCTGTGCTTGTGTCTGTGTCTGTGCCTGTGTCTGTGTCTGTGTCTGTGTCTGTGTCTGTGTCTGTGTCTGTGTCTGTGTCTGTGTCTGTGTCTGTGTCCGTGTCCGTGTCCGTGTCCGTGTCCGTGTCCGTGTCCGTGTCCGTGTCCGTGTCGGTGTCGGTGTCGGTGTCTGTGTCTGTGTCTGTGTCTGTGTCTGTGTTTGTGTCTGTCTCTGTGTCTGTATCTGTCCGCGTCTGCTTTTGTGTCTGCGTCTGCTTCTGGGTCTGCGTCTGCATCTGCGCCTGCGTCTGCATCTGCATCTGCGTCTGCGTTTGCGTTTGTGTCTGTCTGTGTCTGTCATATATATATATATATATATATATATATATATATATATATATATATATATATATATATATATATATATATATCTTACGGTGAAATATGTCATAATTTCAGCTGAAGGTGGGTTAATCTTCATGTGGGTTGGGCTGCCTTTCTTAATTGTAAAGCTTTTTTAATTAAATTATGTAAATGACTTAACTTTGGTTGGTTGGTTCAACTATTATGATCCTAACATATAATTAACTGTAAAATATGAAGTTAATAATAGTGCGTGTGAGTGTGTGTGTGTGTGTGCGCGCGCGTGTGTGTGTGTCTGTGTGTGTATGTGTGTGTGTATGTGTGGGGATGCGTTCGTGCGTCTGTGTCTGCGTCTGTGTCTGTACCTGTGTCAGTGTCTGTGTCTGTGTCTGTGCATGTATCTGTGTCCGTGTCCGTGTCCGTGTGTGTGTGTCTGTGTCGGTGTCTGTGTCTGTGTCTGTGTCGGTGTCTGTGTCTTTGCCTGTGTCTGTGTCCGTGACCGTGACCGTGTTCGTGTCTGTGTCTGTGTCTGTGTCTGTGTCTGTGTCTGTGTCTGTGTCTGTCTGTGTCTGTGTCTATGTCTGTATTTGTGTCTGTGTCTGCATCTGCGTCTGCGTCTGCGTTTGCGTTTGTGTCTGTGTCTGTGTCTGTGTCTGTGTCTGTGTCTGTCTGTGTCTGTTGTGCCTGTGTCTGTGTCTGTGTCTGTGTCTGTATCTGCGTCTGCGTCTGGTCTGCGCCTGCGTCTACGTCTGCGTCTCGGTCTCCGTCTCCGTCTCCGTCAGCTCAGACACAGGCTCAAATTCATACAGACACAGACGCAGACACAGACACAGACACAGGCACACGTACAGACAGAGGCACAAACACAGACACAGGCACAGACACAAACACAGGTACAGGCGCGACACAGACTCAGACACAGACAAACCTGATTACTTGCGTTACTGGAATGAATGGGACAAGACAACCACCCTACCCAAATCACCTCATTCTTCTCCGTTTTGCTTTCGTAATTGTAGGAATAAACCTTTTGTTTGTCGCCTAATTTGGTTTATTTATTATTTGGAGGTATTATCGTTTCACGGTGTGTCTACTTGTTTTTCCTCGTAAATGCTGAATGCGTTGGGAGTTTGGAGTCTGGTTGGTCTTTCGAGGTTTGCTTGAATTGTGTACTGGGGAATGTATCTGTTGGTATATACGTCATTATCTCTTCGCATGCAACTTCCTTTTCTCTTTCTTCTTATTCTTACTTTTGGGTTGGGTTTCTATTATTGATTGCTTTGGGGTTGGGTAAATATATAGGGGTTTTCTGGGTTTACCTTTTCTTGTTTTCTTTCCTGTATTACCTTTATCTGTGTGATTACTCTACCGTGGTCTCCATCTTGCGGAGGGGAGTCTGTAATGTGCAAAAATCCATGTCGTATCTTTTCGGATCGATATAATAATTTTCTCTTATTACTGTTTGGAAAAGAACAAAACTAAACCGGTATCTACGGCTTGATATTTAGGCTTCTTATTTAAGTATCACTTGTTGCTTATTTCTCTACCTTAATGATCTGAATTTTCTGTATTTACTGCCGGTACCATATACGTTTTAATTCAGAATGTATTGAATTATTTCTTTACCGTATTTTATAAAAGTTCTTGAAATAAGCCTAGTTGTGCCATCTATACGTGGGTTCTGCTTAGATTTAAATTTATACATTTATAGATATCTTGTTAGTTTGCTAAATCACCACTAGATGGTGATACCATTGAATAATACATTCTACTAAACATGCTTTATTCAAATACATCTGTTTTAACATTGGATTACAACCAAAAATTTGATAAGAAAATTTTGTTGAAAATTTCTCTTGTTGCTGTCTTCTCGATGTAAATTCACCAGTTTCAAAAAAATTGGTGAAGTAATAAATCGATAAACTGCGATATTTAAATTGAAGGAAGCCTATTTAACTAGTTCGTGGTAAATTATCGCATATAGCTCGTCTTCGATCTATAGTGGTAAAACAGCGTTACATGAATAAATTGATATTATATCCTTTACCTTTTTTCTAGCTTTTTCTTTTCTTCCTCTGCTTTGTCTCGTCTTTATTGGCGTGTAGAGGTTATACGTTATGTACCTTTTCGTCTCACTTTTGGATTTGCTACAATGTATCTGTGCTGCAATTGCGAAGATTGAATTTAAATGGTATAAACTACTGCAGTACTCGTCCATCAAAAGGTTAGATTATTTCATGACGTACTAATAAACATTGTATTGCTGAATTTACTTTTGAACCTAACCATCTATTTACTCTTTAGCAACACTTCAAAACACCCACGCTATCAGAGTGCTCTGCGGTCTCAGGGCCGTTTAGCTGATTTACTAGTCGAGCTAACTAATTCCACCCCATTTTATGTGACGTGGTTGTTTAAACACGTTGGTGCCCAACCCGGGCCTCGAGTTTTGGAGTACGATAAAATTTTAGCTTCACTTAAAAAAAAATTCCTTCGCTTATTTTAAAAATTTGGCACCAAAACACCAACGGTTTCTAATATCTGATCTATTACCTTACTTTACTTCTGAATTTCTTTCTTTTTGGTAAAGATGGCTGCCACTCTTCGTTTCGGTGTAAATCGTCTTATGAAGGCTGAATTTATATACGAATTATTGTCTAGGAGTTTCGATTGTAGTGTTAATATCCAGTCTTTACGGAAATCGGTACGTAGCGCGAGACTACTTGATGCACATAAATCCTTTACTATGAATTCACATCAGACTCCATTCGTGGAGGATGAAAATGCTTTAAATGCTGCTATTAGGGAATTGCATACTGGCATCGACTCTTTTACTGGTGATTGCACTTCTTCTTTTATTCGTCTAAGTACGCTATTGCTTCATGCACAAAGGCGATGTGAACTTATGATAACAAATTGGGACACTGAAATTAAGCGGAAAAATCCATTTTTGGTCCAACTACAGAATTTTAAATCGGACCTTGGACAAAAATGAAAAAGGGTAAGCGTATTACATTTTCTGAATCAGTTTCTTCACCAGTAGTGGGTCCTTCTGCTAATTCTACGACTCATGGTGAACAGGAACCAATAGACGTAGAACCACCGTTAGTTTCTTCGGATGATGATGTTGATATGGCTCAGAGGACTTCACATTCTACTTCTACACTTTCCCTAAGTCACTTTTCTACTAGTAAATTGGGTTTATCATTCTTTGCGACAGTATTTCTTTATTTGACTTTCTGTCACGTATTAAAGAATTAAGTGCTCCTCGCGGTTTAACTCGCCAATTTTTGTTATCGGTTATCCCTGAATTATTAAAGGGAAAAGCTTTATTACTGTATTTTACTCGTAAACCCGAATTATCTTCGTGGAAAGATGTAGTCACTTTACTTAAAACTGAATTTCTACCATTAGATTATGATCAACGGTTACTGGATGAAATTAAGTATAGAACAATGGGCGTTTATGTAGCTGTCATGCAGAGTCTTTTCCAACGACCTTTTGTTCCACTTTCTGACCATAACCAGTTATATTATGTACACCGTAACCTAACACCATTTTACCAAAATGCTTTAGCTTTAACTGATGTGTCTACGCTTTCACAACTGATAGTCTTAGGGAAAAGATCGAACAAAATAAATACTTTATGGGATCTTTTAAACCTCCACCTTCAAAGAAAACTTTTAGAACCTAGTTTAGCTTACATCAATTCACCTACTGCCTTTTCTAATCCTTGTACTTCTTGTCGGCCGTCATCGAGAAAACCAACTAATACTGTCTCTCAACCTTCTCAATCTATTACCTTCCAATACTGTTACTCTTCGCTGAAATTGCTCTGGGAGTGGACATACTTCACCACGTTGTCCACATCTACAAAATAAACATTTTTATGGCTGGGTTAGCCCGGTTTTATTTAAACCAACTGATGAATCTTCTAACTAAGAAGAGGATTCCATCTTATCTATAATCTTGGAAATTGCTTTCTCTGGTGTACCTGATTCTCGCCGTATCCTTCTTGACTATATCTTTGCTAGTGTCCGTAATGGCAAACAACCCTATCTTAATGTCAAAATTTTTGGTTATACTTTTCAAGGTCTTTTGGACTCTGGGGCTTCTCACACATTTTAGGTCTGTTTATCCGTGGGTTTGTTTTCTGCATGTACTCTTACGAATGGTAACACTTGCAATATTCTAGGTCCACTTACTTTACCAACAACTGTACAGTCCCAAATAATTATGTTAGATGTATTAGTGGTACCTGAAGTACCTCATAAATTAATTTTGAATATCGATTTTTGGAATACTATAAACTGCATCCCTGATCTCCGTAATGGACAGTGAACATTTGGCAACGATACTTGAGTAGAATCTATTTCTTATGAACACTTAAGCTTTTTTCTCATCTTCCTTTGTCTCAACAATCTTCTCTAAAAGTCTTGCTGGATAACTCTTTTCAAAATTCTTCTACTTTGGGTTGTACTACTCTAGTACACCGCGACATTCGAGCTACTGCTGAACCAATTAAACAGCGATATTTATCCACTTTCTCCTGCTTTACAAAAAGTAGCTAATGTCTAATTAGACAGTATGCTCCAATTAGGCGTAGTAGAACCTTCTAATAGTCCGTGGTCTAGTCCAATTGTCTTGGTTAAGAAGAAAGACAACTCTTATCGCTTTTGTGTGGACTTTCGAAAGATAAGTGTTGTAACGGAAAAGGATTCTTATCCTCTGCCCTGCATTTCTTCTATGAGATAGCCTTCGGCATTACGGTCAATATATGAGCATCAAATTAACGAGTAACACTATTGCCATTTTTACATACAGTGATAACGATACGTTTTACAATTAAATTAGTTAAAAATGCTATACAATAACAAGTATATAGCTCGAAGTCAGATCACTATATTATTTTACATACAAGGAATGTCTTATCCGAAATACCTCTGGCAAAAAAGGCCTAGATTTATAAACAAGATAGGCGAAAGAAATGAGAGAGGTGGAGCGAGAGAAGCGATAGAGAGAGAGAGAGACGAGCGGGGACGAAGGCTATGAGAGAAGCGAGAGAAACGAGGGAAATGGGGGAGACGAGAGAACAAGGACGCTGTGGGACGAGAGAAATGAGAGAAACGAAGGCTATGAGAGAAACGAGGGGCTAGGAACGAGGAAGACGGAGACACGATAAAAGCGAGAGAGGAGAGAAACGAGAGAGATGAGAGAAACGAGGAAAATGGGAGAGACGAGGGCTATGAGAGAAGCGGGAGAAACGAGGGAAATGAGAGAAGTGAGAGAGACGAGAGAAACAAGAAGGACGAGAGAAACGAGGGGACGAGGGAGACGAGAGAGGCGTGGGAAATGCGAGAGACGAGAGGGATGAGAAAAGCGAAAGAAACGACAGAGATGAGAGGGACGAGAGAGACTTGAGAGACGAGAGAGGCCTGAGACTAGAGAGACGTGAGAAACGAGAGAGACGAGTACGATCAACTTCTATTACAGAAAACACTAGATGGCATCACAAACAAACAAATCTGCTTTTAGAAATGAGTTTCAAGGCGTTCTTTCAACACGATTATCGACAACAGCCCATAATTGCTATAGGCCTTATTTCAAGTTTGTTATATATAGGTAGTTTCAAATCACATGTGTATTATCAAAATTGGAAATTAAAATCAACTTGTTTATTTGCCCTGGGACATTTGTCCATTTTCAGTAAAGGCTTAGTGTGTTCAACCTTGCTTATAAATCTAGGGCCCTTCTTGCCAGAGGTATATCCGATAAGACATTCCTTGAATGTAAAATAATATTTAGTGTTCTGATTTCGAGTTTGGTTGTATATTTGTTATTGTATGGGCATTTTTAACTAATTTAACTGTCAAACGTATTTTTAACACTGAATGCAAACACGGTAATAGTGTAACACTCTAATTTGATGTTCGTACATCAACGGTGATTCCGAAGGCTATCTCATACATTTTTGAATTGTGGTTGGTTTTAGAAAGCTGTAAGTTAAGCCTAACCAGTATTTTTTAATTGTAAGCTGAAGATTTGGTTGAGATTGAATTGATTGAGATTGATTTGCGGATGCTCGACTGTTTTCCACGTTGGTGACCTCACGTTTAGGGAGTGCCAGCTCTACGCGTCGGTTAGCTTTATCTGCAAAGTAAGCGGCTTCTGCTGGAGCTAGGTATATACAGTGGGAGAATCTTTACCTGAAGATTATGAAGAATTGTTACGTCAGCTTCTTGTTTGATTTGATTGAGCTTGATTGATTTCACTGCTTTGGTTAATTGCTTTGTTTTATTGGTCGATTGATTGATTTGATTAATTTTTGTCTTTTAATAAGGAGCAAAGGACCCGAGAACAAGTTCAGGCGTCCTATACATGTCTTCTGAGACAGTATGAGTGCCACATTTAATTATGACTCGTGACTGGTGAGATTAAAGCAAAATAAGTACGTAACAGAGGTGTGAAGATCCTAGAACAAGTTCCGACGTTCTACACCTGCCTTATGAGAGAGAATGAGGGCCCACTTATTAGAATACAATTTCAAATTTCCCTCCAAAACAAAATAGCCAAGGTCTTTGATTATGACTCATAACATCAAAATTTGAAAATGAAGGTCAGTTTGATTGGATTTACGTAGATAATCAATGGGTTATTTAATATTAGCGATACTATTCCGTGCGCTGCTCCGGGTGACCATAATTAAACAGCTGATAGAAAAAACTTTGTAAATCATTTACTGTTTAATTACGGTCACCGTTAGATTTTGCGCCTGGCCTTCGTGATTACCATGAACAAGGCGCAAGAGCAGTTATAAAGTACTGTTGCTTTGAATGTAGAAACTTCGCGCTTTTCTTATGGACAATTATACGTCGCTTGTTCCCGGGTTGGTTCACCAAAAATTCATAAATTTATTGTCAAAACAAACCAAAGAAGAATATTGTTTATTCATTAGCATTAGTATAAAGTAAAAGAAATTAGCTTCAAAGCATGCATTTTTAATTTTGTGCGCCACAACGCGCACCTGGTTTCTGCGTAAGTGTGCAAAACTAAATTTAAAATGTTGAGATGGCTGGTCTGTCAGATTAATTGACGGTTGGAGTTACATATACACCAAAGAAAGCACAAAGATTAGATAAATCGTCAAATGTTCAAAGTCAGTGAGCATTTTTATACATCCTGAAAGGGTTCCCCTACTTTTCCATGGTCTGCCGAAGTCTGGAACGGCGTGATGGTGTCTTTCTTATTTGCTGTCATGGTGTACGATTGTCACTGTAAAGCTAAGCAGCAGAATCCTTTGTCATTACCACTACCACTTGTGATGTTTGTGGACAAGGTTACCTATAGTCTCTAATCACTAAACCTCTAAATTTTATTTAAACTTGCAAACTCCCAAACCCTTGGTCTATTAATACACTTGAACACAATTTCAAGAAAAGTCTTACAGTATAATATTAAAATGATAGTCACTAAACTTTATTTAAAGTGATTAAATACAGAGACTTAAAAAATCTTAGATAGCTAGCACTTCTTTGGTATTACTTTTAAAGTTCAGTCTTATCACTAACTGTAGCTAGCCATTAAACACATACAAAAAAAACCCTCTTATAACGATGGCACAACGATGAAATTAATTAAAATTAAGCCCCTATTTTTTTGACATTTAAAACATCACTTTTTTAAAACTTGCATTCCATATTAACTTTGTGCCTTAATCTACCATTATTTCCAAAAACAATGAAAAAAACTAATCAATTTCTAAAATCCGTTGTTGTGCCATCCACAACTATTAACAAACTCACGCAACACAAAATTAATAAACTTTAAGTTGGTGTTTCTCATCAAATCCAGCTGAATGTCCAGCGTTACGCACTATAAAACTTGCACCATCATAATGCATACGTCGTTCACCACGACGTACAAATAAATGTCGTGTTTGTCCAAGGGATCCGGTACAATGTAAAAATGGTGAGCTGACTGATGCTGAACCATTGCTTGGTGATGTGCGTAGAGAAAACTTATTACTATTACGACCAATACTAGAAGAGCAGCATAAAAATCTGATTTTACTAAACTGTTAAGTTGTATTAAAATATACCGTAATTATGTTCTCGTCATATAGTTGTAAATATAAGTAAAAATTTTATTTAGTAATGATTTAAGTATGAGGTAGGCAACTTAATTTGCATTTTGGTGTAACTTAAGTGCATATCTTCTTAAAGGTTTATACTTCCACTTCTTTAAATTATTTTTTTCTGCTCAATATGTTCGCGCAACGCGTCATGGATGACTTAATTCTTTGTGCCATTGATTTAATGGTAAGATATATTAATTCGTAATACTAAAAATTAAAACATTTGCTCTTTGCAGGCACTTTTATACTTTTATTACTTTTACTTTTCTACTTTAATTACATTTTAATTATACGTTTTTTACGTACGCTTTTATTTTATGATTGCGTTGTGCTCTTCATGCAGAATTAAAGTTTAATCACATTTTGTATTTGAACTTTCGAAATACTACAATAAACGGATTATTCAATTTCATGAAGATAAATTTATAAGAAGGAAAATTCCATTTTGGGTGTGGTTTATAACGAACAGCATTGTTATTTCGAGATATTGCGCAACATTGACACAAGGATTACATCACCTTGGTTTGCATTTCCGCATTATTTTTTATAATACCAGGGGTTCTCAAGAAGATGTATTATATTTTGTAACAGGTATTTAAAATTTTAATGATTTTTAGTATAAGGCTATTCCAACTAGTTTTTAAGGTATATTTTATATAATTCTAAATTTTACATGTTAATAAACTTAGTTTGTATATTTTTTTATTTTTACATTTTGGTAGAATTTTTATTGTAAACAACCTCGGTTTAGTTGTTCCGAACATAATCAAAAAATAACTTGGCGTCCGAGATCATTTTTATTAGTGTTACATGACAGTTACTATATTTATGTCAAGTGGAAATAATCGAGCAGAATTTGTGGTAATTAAGCAAATCGAAAGATTGAATCGGCCCTACTTTAATCAACCGACTGAGTCAAAGCCATTATTTTTGGTGAATAGTTTGTATCTCCAGTTAGTTTAACGATTTGTTTTGGAGAACATTTTTACAACCTATTTATATTTATTATTTAAAACATTTTTATACCATTACATCATTTTTATAGCCTGGCCTTCGTGATTACCATCAACAAGGCGCAAGGGTAGTCATAAAGTATTGTTGCTTTGAATGTAGAAACTTCGCGCTTTTCTTATGGGCAATTATACGTTGCTTGTTCCCGGGTTGGTTCACCAAAAAATTCATAAATTTATTGTCAAAATAAAACAACGAAGAATATGGTTTATTCTTTAGCATTAGTATAAAGTAAAAGAAATTAGCTTCAAAGTTACCGTTATTTGCATGCATTTTTTTTTATTTTGTGAGCCACAGCGCGCACCTGGTTTCTGTGTAAATGTGCAAAACTAAATTTAAAATGTTGAGATGGCTGGTCTGTCAGGTTAATTGACGTTTGGAGTTACATATACACCAAAGAAAGCACAAAGATTAGATAAATCGTCAAATGTTCAAAGTCAGTGAGCATTTTTATACATCCTGAAAGGGTTCCCCTACTTTTCCATGGTCTGCCGAAGTCTGGAACGGCGTGATGGTGTCTTTCTTATTTGCTGTCATGGTGTACGATTGTCACTGTAATGCTCAACAGCAGAATCCTTTGTCATTACCACTACCACTTGTGGTGTTTGTGGACAAGGTTACCTATAGTCTCTAATCACTAAACCTCTAAATTTTATTTAAACTTGCAAACTCCCAAACCCCTGGTCTATTAATACACTTGAACACAATTTCAAGAAAAGTCTTACAGTATAATATTAAAATGATAGTCACTAAACTTTATTTAAAGTTATTAAATACAGAGACTTAAAAAATCTTAGATAGCTAGCACTTCTTTGGTATTACTTTTAAAAGTTCAGTCTTATCACTAACTGTAGCTAGCCATTAAACACATACAAAAAAAACCCTCTTATAACAATGGCACAACGATGAAATTAATTAAAATTAAGCCCCTATTTTTTTGACATTTAAAACATCACTTTTTTAAAACTTGCATTCCATATTAACTTTGTGCCTTAATCTACCATTATTTCCAAAAACAATGAAAAAAACTAATCAATTTCTAAAATCCGTTGTTGTGCCATCCACAACTATTAACAAACTCACGCAACACAAAAATTAATAAACTTTAAGTTGGTGTTTCTCATCAAATCCAGCTGAATGTCCAGCGTTACGCACTATAAAACTTGCACCATCATAATGCATACGTCGTTCACCACGACGTACAAATAAATGTCGTGTTTGTCCAAGGGATCCGGTACAATGTAAAAATGGTGAGCTGACTGATGCTGAACCATTGCTTGGTGATGTGCGTAGAGAAAACTTATTACTATTACGACCAATACTAGAAGAGCAGCATAAAAATTTGATTTTACTAAACATAACTAGTGGTCAAACCGAACTAATCCATCAGAAGTTTGAGAAATTCTTATATTGTTAATAATCCAGTTTTCAGTACCATCTTCTGCTATCCAAAAATTTGAACCTTGTAATACTGTAAATGCATCACTTATATTTTGAGGGCCATAAGTAGTTGAATCTAAATTTGGACTATCACTGTAAACGCAAAATTGAGTTAAGTGTATGATACAGCTCTAATTACCTATAAAAAACGTTCATCGAAAAATCTTGTGTTAAATCGGAGAAACTGTCAGTGGTTGTACGTGTACCTGCAGAATCTACTAAATAAACCAAAGCGCATTGATCACTGGTGAAGCTAACACCTTTATACCACATTTTTGCATATCTAAAAATTTGCTACATTTTCAATGTTTAAGAATTTTCTAACCTAACTTATTATTCCGCCAGAATCGTGCGCTAAAATTTCCACACGCGAGCCGTATTGATACACGCGTCCATTGGGATGTAAAAGAGCGGCGGAACTTCCAGTTGGGCTTAGCGCGAGTACAATTCCGCTCTTATAATTCATCACACGAACAGCTTTTTCCAAAGACACATCAACACGTACTCGATCGTGCAAACGAAGTGAAATTATTCCCTGAGATGAAATTGTGCAGTTACTGCCAAGTGATCCGTCATCATGCCAAATGTCAGTCTAAAACCACAAAACTCTATAATTATTCTAAACACGTTTTTCGATTACCGAATCATCTACATAACAAGATTTGTTATGGACAAGACGTGGGAGCCAGGGCACTCCTTCGTATGGCTTAAGATCGCGTACACTCAAAGCTTCTTCGCTTAAATACGAATTAGTTGTATAAAGACTACGACTACGTGGTCTCTGTAAGTCCTTGCGTTGAGATTCGGCTGATTTAGATTTTTGTAAAGAATTATCAGTGAAAGTTACTAAAAAATTATGATGCAGGGATATTACTCGTAATAAATTTACGCACCTTTCCTACGATACACTCTTCCAGGGTTTTTCTCCATTTTATTTCAATTAATTTAATTTATTATATTTACAAAAATTGTTGACTTTTATCTAAAATTTCGTTGTTTTTCGTAAACAACAGATACATCCGCATGGAGCGCTATGATTAGTCACTTTTTGAATAGACATCTTGCCTAAATTGCGCCATCTGTATAATACAAACGTATGAAATATAACCACAAAAGAATCACAGCTCACAGAGGGCGCTAAAAAAATTAAAATCATAGTTTGCAGTAGGATATAACTTCGATCATATATACTTTTGATGGAAGATTGTAAAGCACCTTAAATGCAGCATGAATGTAATTTAGTGTGCATTTTAAAATTGCTATTTACGCTTATGGATAATGCTGGTAATGGTGCAGGATGTGTAAAAAACTTTAAGAAACTGCATCAGGTCGTAATTTTTTTAGTTTATCCATTCTGTTACCTTCGAGCTACTCATCATTGAACACGCACTAATAATTTTCTATATATTCTAATTAATTATAATTAAAATAAAGTAAAATTACTATGTACCCTACAAATTCTGTCGTTTGACAATTTTTTCCCATGCAAGTTTATCCACTTCTTCCACCTTGACGGATCACAAGCAAATTTTTTAATATGTACATGCTTAACAGAAGCACAATTCGAAAGCATTTAATAGTTAGGATTGTTACCAATGGGCCAGTTGCACAAAAGGTAAGCCGGGATCATTTTGATTTCATAATTAAGAAACATGACTGGTGTAAACGTTTTTGTACTATAACAAATGGCAAACCATGTTTCTTAATATCGTAATCCTGGTTTAACCAACATTTATGCAACCAGACTTTTTTAATTGTATAATTATATACTATATACTAATACTACATACACTAATAAGCATCAAATGGGTATACCCTACTTTACACCATAATATATCCCTTCACCTTTTGTAACTGTTAACTATCAAATATGAACAACTCCTATAAGAAAATTATAGACTGTGTCCATTCTATTTTTGTGCGTACGTGCGTGTACGTACGTGTGTGTGTGTATGTACGCGTGTGCATGAGAATGTGCAAGTACGTGCGTGTGTCCGCTATGTAAATGCGTATGTATATGTGCTGGCGTGCGTATGTGTCTGTGCCTGTGTACCTTTTTGTGTGAGTTACTATATGTGTGTGTGTATGAGCGGCACGCGCGTATATGTGTGCATGCACATGTCAGTGTGTGTACGTGTGCGTGAGTGTGTGAGTTCGTGTGTGTAAAGATTTCCAAAGTAGAGTGAATTTTTCAAATCGAATGAGTACTTGTGGACGAAACTTGGAATTTTTTCAATCATACTTTATTTAGTGACGAAGCAACAATCAAAAGTAATGGATTAGTTAACCGACACAATATGCATTTTTATGCAACGGATAATTCCCATTGGCTGAGGACCGTTGACTTCTAAAATTAATGGTCCATAAATTCGTGGGGAGGAATTATCGACAATCATGCAATTGGCCTTTCTTCTTTAATGACACTTTAAATGGGGAGAGATATCTATGATTTCTCCAAGACGATCTTCCAATATTACTTGAAGACGTAAATTTTTTTTATGATTGTGGACCTGAACAGGCTAAATTAGGCCTATTGTGCTAAAGCACTCAGGAACACTTAGGAAGATGGATAGAAGGATAATGAATTGCCAATAGATGCCTATGAACAGCTACCTTAAATTTTCTCATATCATAAGTAAGAGGAAAACATGAACTAGAGAGATCATTCCAGAGTTTAGAAGCCGTGTAGAAGAATGAGGATTGCGCCCGTTTAGTACGACAAGTGGAGATTTGTACTGCATACTGATGATGTGAATGAGCGAACCGAGTGTTTCTCGAAAAGATAGCCCGAGATGGTATCAAAGAATATAATTCCGTAGCACAATAGCCCTTGTAATAACGATAATACAAAGAAAGAACTGAAACCATCCTTCTATGCTCAAGGGACTGTATGTGAGAAGTTAAGGACGGGTCATTTATAAGCCTAATCGCTCTCTTTTAAATACGATCAACGATATCGAGAGTGTATTGGGGAGCACTAACCCAAAGGTGAGAATTATATTCCAGATGAGTTCGAATTTGGGCCTTATACAGCAGAAGGAGTTGTCGAGAGGTAAAGTACTGCTTAGATCTGCACAAAAAGCTTATTTTACGAGCGGCTGTTTTGGTAGCAGACAGAAGATGGTCAACCAATGAGAGATTTGAAGATACAGTCATACCCAACAGAGTAATAGAGTCTGAAAACTTAAGAACTGAGCCATTCATACTTACAACAGGAAACGATCGATCTTTTTTGGCGGACATCAGGCAACACTGAGTTTTGTTAGCATTACATTTAACTAGATTATTGCTTCCCCATTCGAGAATACGTTGAATGTCTTTGTTGATTGAATTTGCCATTTCACCTTTAATTTCTTGATTTGACATAGAAGGTGGATTATCACTATGAGTAGACTGAGATGAACTACAGTGAAGAGTGCTATCGTCAGCAAAGCAATGGATGGGGTTAGTTGTTGAAGAAATAAGGTCATTTATGTACAGCAGAAAAAGTGTAGACGCTATAACGGATCCCTGTGGTACGCTCGCGTTAATGCTAACTTCTTTTGAAAAAAAGCCATCAACCACGACACGTATTCGTCTTTTATCAAGGAAACTAGAAACCCAGTTGATGAGCGTATCATTTAACCCAAACGACGTGAGTTTGGCAGGTAAACACTTATGCCAAACTTGGTCAAATGCCTTTGAGATATTTAAAACGACTACAACTGTTTCACCGGACTGCTCTACTGCATTGTTCCAAACTTGGGTCACATATGAAAGAAGATCGCCTGTTGAACGACTTTGCCTAAACCCATATTGGTGGTCCCTAAGAAGTTTGTTAGTATCAAGGAACGTGAGCAGTTGCTGATTGATGGCTTTTTCCATGATTTTAGACAAAATGGAAGTGATGGAAATTCGTCGGTAGTTTGAGGGATCGGTCTTATCGCCTTTTTTGGAAATAGGTTGAACATTTGCTAACTTCCATGATGAAGGGAATTCCCCAGAAGACATAGAGATCGTATAGAGCTTAGATAGGACTGGTACTAGTTCGGGGGAACATTTCTTTAAGACAATAGCTGGAATACCGTCTGGGCCAGTCGCCTTATTGAAATCAAGCCTACTGATGATCGATTCCAAGAGTTTGTACCGAAAATCAATTGGTTTCATAGCGTATGAAGAAGAGTTGACTAGGGGCACATCTTTTCCAGAATCATTGAGACACGAGTTGATGCAAACAAATCCACAAAAACATTGGCTTTGTCTACAGAATCAGCAACTACCGATCCGTCAATAGACATCAGGTGGGGAAATGAAAATGTTCCAAAGTTTTTACTAATGGCTTTAGCTATAGACCAAAATTTACGACTGCCTAAAGGAGATGTAGCTAGTTCATTGCATTTTCGTTGTTCGAACAACTTTTTAGTTTTAGTGATGACACTTTTGCAGATATTTCTAGCACCAACGTATTCTACATGACTATCGACCGATTTATTAGATTTCCATTTAATGTAATATTTATTTTTTAAAGATATTGCATCAGCACAAGCCTTATTGAACCAGGGTTGGGACGTGAATGACCTATACGGTACTGTCTTTTGGGAATGTATAACTCCATTCCCATGAGGATGACTTCAGATACTGAAAGAGCGATGTCCGAAGAAGAGGACGACTTAAAACAATATTTACGCCATGGAAACGTTGCAAAGAAATCCCGTAAATCACTCCATCGAGCTGACTTAAAACACCACAAGGTTCTATCGGTTTTGCGAACAACAGTGGAATTAGGTACAGTAGAAATGATTTTTATTAGACAATGGTCGGAAAGACTTAAAGGAGAAAGAACGGAAGTTTTATAAACAAGAGGGTTTGATGTAAGAAAGAGATCTAGAAGATGTGGAGTATGGTTAGGGTTATCAGGGATTCTTGTGGGGTCAGAAATCATTTATGTGAGATCACATAAAATATCAAATGTTTCTGTACTATGACCAGCGGGATTTGTAGTAGATGAAAACTGAAGCCAAATTGACGGTGCTCTTGTGCATGAACATCGAATGGTTCGTCAGTTCCAATACCAGGCCTATCCTCGTCGTTGGATTGGGTGTGGTGGTACTATTGCGTGGCCCTCACGTTCTCCAGCTCTAACACTAATTAATTACTTCTTATGGGGATACGTTAAAGGGAAAGTTTACAGAGTTCATCCATCTATATTTAGTTCGTTTATTTTGTACAAAATAAACGAACTAATCTTTTATTTTGTACATAAGATATTAGCTCGACCACTGTACACTATACGGTGTTGATCTGGTTTAATAATTCGAGGGTGCCATATCAGAGGGGCGTGGTACGTATTTTCGTCGAATACATACCACGGATGTAAAATTGCATTTTTTTGTATTTTTGGCGTACATACCCCTCTGACATGAGACAATTAATATCAAAAAAGTAAAATCAAAATTTCGTTCTCAAGACGAATGTGTTTCTTATTTTCCATACGGATTACTTAAAAATGTCATGTTAGATTCATTCACAGAAGTTAACTGAAATTATTTTTTGAATAAATAACAATGATATAACATCTCATCAGTTTTTCAAAATAGACCACCAGAACTGTTTCTCGCTGGAAAGATTATCAAAAGTGCTATTTAGCGGTATAAAAATACACAGGGTGTCACATTTGAAAAAATTGAATTATACACGGTTTTGCGTTTGGTCACATCCTCAATACGGTAATGCGAAGTGGCTGATTAATGAGCACTAATTTCAAAATTTAGGGCATGGAAAAGCTCTGGACACTTCAATCGATGATTTATTTCCGACAGCGAAATTGTGATGATTTTTTGACATAACGCCTTTTCACTCTATTTTCGACCATAAAATCTAAACGGTTCATAATTCGCCGATTAATGTTAAGCCCATTTTGATCAGAATGAAAAGGGCTTTCAAATTGTGCTAAAACATAGGGGGGTTTGTATAAAAAAAACATGAGTTTGGTGCGCCACCCTGCATACCGACCCCCTGTACATGATGAAAATAATTTTCGATTATTCAGAATGTCCTTATCTACCACTGGAAAAAACTCAAGTCGATATTTCAAATAGCACAGACTTATGGAGGTTCCTGGGATACCCTGTTTATATATATATATATATATATATATATATATATATATATATATATATATTAAATAATTTTATTATTAGAATGCTATCACATGATAAGCCAAAGTAAAACCCTTTGTTAATGCCAATTTAGGGTTTTATACTTTTATATATACTATATATATATATATATATATATATATATATATAATATATATATATATACTGGAAAAAACTCAAGTCGATATTTCAAATAATACAGACTTATGGAGGTTCCTGATACTGTTTATATATATATATATATATATATATATATATATATATATATATATATATATATATATAATATATTTAAATAACAATTAAGTTCGATTGTAATGCAGTAATTATAAGCAAAAGTAAAAACCCTTTGTTAATGTGCCAAGCTATTAGGGTTTTTTTACTTTGGCTTTCATAATTACTATATATATATATATATATATATATATATATATATATTACCAGGTGATTCACGTCGATGGTACCTTAGACGTTTACGGAAAACGAGACATCGGATCTCTTTGAAAATTTGGTCACTTGCATGGCTGGCTCGGATCTATCGATCTAAAATATTTTCAGCGTAGCGACGTTGCCGCTTATGTGGAAAAGTGGCATCACCTTTGATATTTTTAATGAGATGCCCTGTATATTATTAGATTGTTGGGTTCGGTATTACTTTTAAATTATTTTTGCATTACAGATCCCTATGCCTATCTTCAACCGTTTTTGAGTAATTAATTAATTTCTTTATTTTTTAGCTAAAACAAGGTCCCAATCGAATGTTCATTGTTGTGGTGTTTGAATTTGTAGAAAGTTGAATTTCTGGATGCACTCTATGAATAAGCTCCTCATCAGTTCTGCGTAAAGAAATTGGTTCCATATTGTACAGGGTCGTTCGAAATTCGTTACGTTTCCGCAAGGCACAAAAACGCAGAAAAGTTCATTATTTCAAATGGAACACCCTGTATATTATCGAATATTCTGATAGACAATAGAAGTCCCTTTAAAATGATATATCATATTCCTATACCTAAACAGATCACCCGACCTCATACCTCTTGATTTTTACTTGTAGGGTAATTTGAAGAGGACACCGATACTCACGAAACAAGACCTGCGTCAAAGAGTTACCAGGAGCATTGAAGAGCTAGATGCCACAGAGATAAGGCGGGCCACAATTTCATCAACGATTATTCGTTTTCTGAAATGTTTGGAAACCAACGGTTGTCATTTTGAAAATTTATTGTAAATGCTTTCTAGTTTTGTTAGTTATTGTTTGACATTATTTGCTTTGCGATTCATGTTTAACTGAATTTGTTATTTGACGTATTAATAATAATTAATGAAATTATTGTTTAATCGTACAAAGTTTCTTTTGTCCATTGGTCGCAAATTAGGATACATTTCATTGAACTTCCTGCATGTTCTCGCTATAATTTGGTCACATTGTCCATGAAAAATAAATAGTTTTATCAAAACTTGAATTGTGTA
Organism: Vesta saturnalis; assembly: GCA_036346205.1. Lineage (NCBI taxonomy): Eukaryota > Metazoa > Arthropoda > Insecta > Coleoptera > Lampyridae > Vesta > Vesta saturnalis. Next base: position 1,089,682 of record JARFJB010001736.1, on the reverse strand, counting down.
GTAATTTCCTGCTATTTTGACCCTTTTCAAATTTCTCCCGTTAATAAACACCCGAATGTTTTATTATTAATGCACTAATTGTGACAGAAAAGACAGAATAGTGCGATTTTTATAGGAACATGCTTGTATTTCGGAAACCTTACTGTTTAAGTATAGGAACATGATATATCATTTTAAAGGGACTTCAATTGTCTATCCGAATATTCGATAATATACAGGGTATCCCATTTGAAATAATGAACTTTTCTGCATTTCTGTACCTTGCGGAAACGTAACGAATTTCGAACGACCCTGTACAATATGGAACCAATTTCGTTACTCAGAACTGATGAACAGCTTATTCATAGAGTGCATCCAGAATTTTAACTTTCTACAAATTCAAACACCACAATAATGAACATTCGATTGAAGCCATGTTTTGGCTAAAAAATGAGGAAATTAATTAATTACTCAAAAACGGTTGAAGATAGGCATAGGAATGTGTCAAGCAAAAATAATTTAAAAGTAATAGCGAGCCCAAAAATGTAATAATATACAGGGCGTCTCATTAAAAATATCAAAGGTGATGCCACTTTTCCACATAAACGACAACGTCTTAACACTGAAAATATTTTAGATCGATAGATCCGAGCCAACCATGCAAGTGACCAAATTTTCAAAAAGATCCCATTTCTTGTTTTCCGTAAACGTCTAAGGTACCATCGACGTGAATCACCCTGTATATATATACATTTTTTTTAGTGTACTAATATGTACTTAAACTAATAGATTGTTTCCATTTGGTGGAATTTACTCTAAAAAATAGTCGCAATAAATACAATACGTACCTCAAAATAATTGTAGTTATACATCTCAAACTCCCTGTATAATTACAAATCGTGTCAGTTTGACAAAATAATTCTCCCGCAAACTGTGAAACTGACACTCTTTGTAATTATGCAACAAGGTATCGATGTCTAACCTGAATATTTTGAAGTACTTGTTAATCTTGAATCCAACACTCCAGAAACCTAGAGTAAGACGCGGATGATGTGGACTGGGGAATTATAAATGTTAATGAAGTAGTCAATTTATGTAGCTATGGCAATTAACCATGATGGCAGACGTGCTCGTCCAGACATTATTCGACAAATGGCTAGACAAAACATAAATTAAGTAACGTACAAGTTGTCCCATTTTCGTATGTTTTACTGGGTATCTCGCTTATTTTTTAGGTTAGAACCTTGCGGTTTTTGCGACACCGTGCTATTTTTTAATGAAACCAAAGGTGCACTAATCTAATTTGCCATAGCCATCTTAATTTTTGTGCTGTTATTGTCAGACATATTAAAAAAGTAAAAACTGATATTTGTAGATTTTTTTACGTAGAATCCACTGGCGTACTCAGATTTTCTTTAGAGGTCACAGTTTTTGAGATATTGACATAACCTACTTTTTTGTATGGGACACCCCATATATTTTTTTAAAATCTTTGTCCGCTTGCTAAGAGCTTTTCAAAAATATAGCATGATCTATATTTATTTTTATAAATTATGTGACAAAATGATTTTTTTCTATAATTTACATTGATAATAGTGGATAGCCGTGGTTAAACATGGTACCGCAAAAAACAAAATAATTAACGTCCTGCCATTACTTAGGTATTTGATTTTTGAAGATTCTGCTTCTCTCAAATTATTCCTGGTTACATTTTCCCAAATTTAGTGCTGATATTTATTGTTATTCGTTGCTTCTGTTTATTGTTATCGTTTTTGTTCTTGTTGTTGTTGTTTAATTATTTTTTAATATGGCTCAAAACCAAAAATTTGAAAACTTTGAGAAATATGATATGAATACCTGCTTCATATTATCTAATGAAAACGCAGACCAGCCCTTAGAACTCTATCTGAACAGGTCAGTTAATCTTTACCTTAGAATTTGTATTTATTTTATATACCTATTTTGTCATATAGATATCCCGAAAGAAGACAACCCGACAGAAGAATATTTCAAAAATTAAAATTTAATCTTTGCCAACATGGATGTATTGACAAACCTCGATCCCGAGTTTACAACAAAGAGAATGAGGAATCAGAGATCAACGTTTTAGCAGTTGTTCAAGCCACTCCTGAAACCTCGTGCAGGAAAATAGACAAAGAGACCGGTGTGTCTAAAACAACAGTGCAAAGGATTTTTAAAAAAAAATCAAACCCTACAAGTATAAACTTGTTCATCATCTGCACCCTGATGATGCTGAACGTAGATTGGAGTTCTGCAATTGGTTTATAGATATGAAAACTCTGGACAATAATTTTGAAAAAAAAATAATTTGGTCAGACGAGGCACATTTCACAAGTTCGGGAATTCTTAATAGACACAACTCGCGGTTTGGGAGTCAAGAAAACACCCACGTGATTTTTCCTAGAGAGCGTCAAGGCAGGTTCGGATTTAATGTCTACTGCTTTATTTTTAACCGAAAAATAGTTTACAAGATTTATGAAGAAAACCTAAACTCTAATGGGTACTTACAAATTCTACAAGAAAAAACTATGAACATTTTAGAAGATATTCCACTGGCTCAACTGAACGATATATTCTTCCAGCAGGATGGGGCTCCAGCCCACAATGCTAGAATAATACAAAACTGGCTAAATGAACGTTTTCCCAGGAGATGGATTAGAACAAATAGACCTGTTCGTTGACCACCACGATCACCGGATCTCTCGGTTTTGGATTTTTTTTTGTGGGGGTATTTAAAGAATAAAATTTATTCAAGGCAATATGCCAACATGCAACAATTAAAAATTGCAACGGAAAATGCTTTGCAGAATTACGAAGACAATCCTTTTTCTGTTACGTACACTTTCATTTTATGATTAATTTTGCATTCAATGTTGATCTGAATTTTGATCACAATTTTTTATTTGAATTTCGAAAGAATGCAATAAACATTGGATTCAAAATTTCTTGAAGAAAATTTATAAGTAATATTCCATTTTGGTGGTTTTCAACGTAAACATAGTTATTTCGAGATGTTGCGAATATTGGTGTAAAGATGACATCACCCTTGGTTTACATTTCCGTAACCGTTTAGATACCAGAGGTTATTAAAAAGTTTGTGTACTAAAAGTTTGAAAAGATATTTATAACCATTGTTTAGTAATTTAAGGCTATAACTAGTTTTTAAGATATATTTTATAAAATCTAATTTTACATGTTAATAAACATAGTTTGTATATTTTTTTACATTTTGATAAATTTTTATTGTAAACAACCTCGGTTTAGTTATTCCGAGCATAATTAAAAAAATAACTTGGCATCCGAGATCATTTTATTAGTGTTACATTGCTGTTTCTATATTTATGTTAAGGAAATAACAAGCAAAATTTGTAAGTAACAAATCAAAGATTGAATCGACAATCAACCGACTGAGTCAAAGGCATTATTTTAGTGAACAGATTGTAGCTCCAGTTAGTTTAACGATTTGTTTTAAATTTTACACTTCTTCTTATTATTTATTATACGATTTATACTACTATCACACATTTATTATAAAATAGAGATTGTTATTGTCATATTTACATATGAATAAATCTGCTATTACATCATAGATGTCGTCTCGAAGTATAAATCGCCCATTTTCTATTTTAACAGTTTACTGTAAGCCAGTGTACTATACGTAGTACACTATGAGCGAAAGGGTTAAGTCACTGCTTGTAAAAGCCAACTTTCAATTCAAATGTACTGGCTTGAATTAACTTGCTGCGTGCAAAAACCACCTTTAATTCAAAAATACTGGCTTGATTTAAGTTACAGCTTGCAAAAACCAACTTTCAATTCAAAATAGGGTAAATACGCCAGAAAGGCGGACACCACACTAGTCCGACAAATCGCTTTTAAACATGAATAATTTGAAAAATAGTATGTCAATTCTTACTTTCATCACTGCGAAATTATCCCCCACTCTTCTTCTGTACGTCAAGCTAGTTCTGCCACCTACAATTATCCATGAAAACACTTTGTTCGCGCGAAATACTGTTGTACTTTTGGTAGTTTTTTAATTTTGTAAATTGGGTAATACATTACTGAGGTAAGTTATTTAACATTTTATTACACTAATACGTTTTTATACTGTAAATATATTAAAAACATTATTACTTTGTAACAATTTTTTGGTTGTATTAAATAATACATTAATTTAAGATCGTTCATATATTTGGCGTAATATTAGAAAAGTTTTAATTAAAAATGTAGAATTGAAAGGCAATTTAATTTGCATTTCCTAGAACATATCTTTTGGGTGTAATATTTCATAAGAGTTATAGTTCCTTTCTTAAAAAATTGAATTCTGATCATTGTATCCGCGCAACGCGTGACAACTTCTTGAGGGAAACATTTAGAGGTGCTATTCGAAACCTATATTTTTGGACTTGCTGCTGAATTTACAGCAGAAAGCATGGTTTTACCTAATTTTTATATTTAGTGCCATCAGATTTTGATGGTAAGTTATTTTCTAATTCATTATGTAAAACTAAAGCATTTGCTTTTTTTTAGATGCAACTTTTTGCACAATTTTATGGCACTATTATTACTTACTTTGATATGGCATTTTGTAATACTTATTTTAATGGCATTATATTTCACTAATTTACTATTCTATTATTTTCTAATTTAATGGAAATTTTTACTTGGATTATTTAAGCAAGTTCTACATTAAACTTCAAAAATGCAATAAATTTATGGACACAATATTAAGGATAAATTAGCAAGACAATGACCTCACCAAGTTCACCATTCTGTTTCATGTGTTACCAGCATTACAGTTTATGTACCGAACCGTTCAAAGGTAATGATTTTTATATACTTTAAAATAGGAATAAGACTTCGATTTTTAATCTTTTCAATTGGATATTGAAGGAACTTAAATATATCTTGTTATTTTATTTTCATTTTGATAAATTGTTTATTATTATTCATTAACTAGGTTTTGTTGTTCCTATAACAAAAACAACATGGCGCTCGAGATTTCATTTCATTATATTTTCATAATTTTTATATTGCATTTTTTATTAATTAAGTGCAGTGAAAATAATTAAGCAGATGAAGCAAGGCATTTCAGGTATGCTAACAAATCAGTATATTAGAACTCTTTTCTTAACCTACCGATTGAGCCAACGGCAGTGGCGATTGTTATTTGGTAATATTTTTAATTAACTTTATTTGATCAATTGCTAATAGTTTATTACATTTGCGTTTTGTTTATTACATCATCACAGTATTATTGTTAGTATACGGAAGCTTTTAAGGTTAAAATCCGGTGGTCGCAAACCGGTTCGTGGATTTATTGAAATCCAATGGTCGGACAAGTGTTCGACTACCAGATAAAGCTAGATGTAATGTCGCCACCATTTTCTGGTTTATAAAAATCGAAATAAGACGATCTCATTTTTTTACATACTCATTTACATGCATTTTATGCCAGCCACCAAGTATTTGCAATTAAGTCGAAATTAGAAGGCGAATCAAGTGTTCGACCATTAGACAGTAAAATAAATTTCGGTATCCCAGTATCCGGAAACGATGATTTTACGATTTATTTGAGACGGACGAAGCTATAAATTTTTTGCTTTTCTCTATCGCAGGTTCAAAAATTATGCCTTTAAAAAAAATTACGAAATTTCACCGTTATGATAAAGAAAATCTCAGAAAGTCAGTTGATGAAATAAGAAATGGAGAAAAATTACGCGAATGTGCCGAAATCGACAGTTTTAGATAGAATAAAAGGAAGAGTTTCTGAGACCTCAATGAAAGTGGGACCAGCTACCATATTTGGGTACTAACCTAGAAAATGAATTAATTGAGTGGATATCTAATCTAGCCAAATGTGGGCTTCCGTTAAAAAAAAGAACTATTTCAATCTGTTCAAAAGACTGTCAGAGACCAAAATTGAAAACACCGTTTACGAATGATCTCCTGAGAAGTGGTACATCTTTTTGAAAGACATCCAACTTTCTCTGAAGACTGGCAAAGACTTGAAAAATACAGAACCCAATTAACTGAAGAATGCATTAGAGCTTGGTTCCGAGATTTGGAATCGTTTTTAATCGACTCAAATTCTGCTGATATTTTAGATAATACTGCTTAAATTCTAAACGAAGATGAGACTGTATTTAGTCTATGCCCAAAAACGGGTGAAGTTCTTGGATTAAAAGGTAAAAATCTGTATGTTGCAAAAAACGGATGTGAAAAGATAACCTGACAGTTAGGCACATTTACGACTTTTCCCACCACTTGTCGTGTTCTGTTGAAGTCTCCAAAAGTAATTGTTGAAAGCGTTCTACCAAATGGATCCTGGGAAAATCGGATGAGGTCTGACGTATTTTTGAATTTGTGGCTAATGGTTTAAATAATTGATTGGTTGAAGAAAACATTTAAAAACCTGTATTATTCATAGTAGATGGACACAAATCGAACTGAGCCAGTTCTGTAGTGAAAATAGAATAATATTATACGCGTTACCACCAAACGCAATCTACCTGCTTCAGCCGGCAGATGTTGCCAATGAAGGAACTGTGGTGCCAACAAGTGAGAAGCTGAAAGCCCAAAATACAGGGTTTCTATAAAAAACTGGGGTTTTAAAATGCATATATTAATAACTGTAGAAGATGCAGAAATGTAATTAATATCTCCGAAACGATTAGCTCATCAAGTTTTACTCATACCAATTGAATGTTTTAATCAACAGTTGGCAGCGCTGCGAGCGTTGATCTTGAAACAACGTAGCGGCTGTCAGTGACTCAGTCCGTCTGGATTGCACGCTATGGCGACGCCGCAACAAAAAGCTCAAGTGTTTTCAAACAAAATCAACGGGTAGGCCGCGTGTGTCACAATTGAATGAGGACAGAATCCGAGCTTCATGCCTTGAAGCCCTAAGAAATCGTTAACAAGACGCAGTCTGGAGTTGGGATTACCGAGATCAACGGTTCATAAAAGACTTCGTTTAACTGCTTACAAGATCAACTGTAACACCACATTATACCGGCAGACAAGATTGAGAGATTTGACTTTGCTGTTTCTATGCTACACAAAATTGAAGAAAATAATGATTTTTAAAACTGTTATTTTCAGTGATGAAGCTACTTTTCATGTGAACGGACTGTAAACACTCATAATTGCAGAATATGGGTTCGACCGCCATGAGTTCATTGAGTATGAACGTGGCACGCCCAAAGTGAATGTTGGTGTGCCTTATGCATGATAAGTCATAGGTCCTTTCATTTTGTTGAAAGAAATATCAATGGTGATGTCTATTGTGACATGTTAGAAGTATGTTTTCCTCAGTTAGATGACATTGATGAATTTAGTCCACTTCCAACAAGATGCACCGCCACACTTCAGATGCGTGTCGTGAGCAATTGACGGTCGACTAGGCAACAGATAGATTAAGAGAAGGACTATTCCATGGCTCCAAGGAGTCCTGACATGACTGTTGGACTTTTCTTCTCATATCAAGAATCTTGTATGCGGATAAAACCGTGATGTTGGCCATCTCAGGAACGAATAATCAATTGCGTGCAACCGTAGACATGCTGGCCAGGACATAAGAGATTGAATACCGTTACGATGTGTGTCGCGCCACTAACGGGCTCATATTGAACTGTATTAATACATAAAAACTTGAAAATGCAACCTTTCAATAATGTATAAAACATTTATATACGTTTTTTTCATTAAAATATTATGCCTCAAAAGGAGTTCTTTTATAGAAACCTGTATAAATAGAGTAGTCACAAAGGCAGATTTTTGTCCGATATTTGAGAAGGTCCTGCAAAATCCTAAGCTCTCTACCTATTTTAAAAACGGCTTCAGAGCATGTGGATTGTATCCCTTTGATCCGCATAGTGTGGACTATTCTTAATGCGTTCAGAACGTGTTAGAAAACGTAAATAGAGACGAGAATACAGATGCACATAATATTACCCAAGCAGACACTAAAAGCACTGAGAAAGTTCTTCTAAAATTAAGACCCAAGTTATCTGAAGTTGGAATTGATTCTGATATTATTCTACCTTTCATAAATTCAATGCTAACTACAAATACAGAAATTAACTTTTCAGAAGAAGAAATTGGTTACGGAGGTAATCTTTACTGACAAACCAACTGACACAAACAAAAGCTAAAAATTGTAGTTTTGCATTAATTCCGCTTTCAATAAACTGTGACTATAATAAAGATTCGTCTGACATAAAATTGAATGGTATTGAAGCAAAAATCAATCAAACAAAGATTAATAGAGATTTTGAAGAAGACCACAGTATAAAAGCAAAGAGGCAGAAGGAATATTGACCCTTGGAAAAGATATGAGAGAAAAAAAACCAGCGGTAGTAGAAAACTTGCATGTAGGAAAAGACACAACAATAGAAGAAACCAGAGAAACGACGAACAAGAAAAGAAAGGTACATGTAAGAAGCCTACTAAAAAAACCGAAGAACAAGAAACTAGAGCCCTAATACATTTCGATATACCCGAGAATAATAAGCACGAGTTAAATGATACTACTAATAATTGGAAAGAACCCCAATCAACGTTTGAATCTAAAAACACAGAAGAGTCGTTAAAAGAATCTGTTGACAAAAACAAAATCCCAGCTGCAAACTTAGTGGAGACACCAGAAGAAACCAAAACCAATCTGGATCAGCTGGAAGAACCTAGTAATGATATAAAGGTAACTGAAAACAAAGTGAAAATAAAAGATGTTGCACATCACTCCAAAGAAGCTGTGGATGTCGATAGTGAAAATAAGGGTGTGAAAATTTCTTTTAAAGATCACTTACCATATCCGAAACCTTTTAGAAGTCTTCAAATTTACGAATAATTGCGTATATGTGATGAAAATTTATAGCGACACTAAAATAGAAAGCGAAAAAATGTTGGCTGTGACCTGTGCTCTCGGTGGTTCATTTGTGTACAGTGGTTCATTTTCGATATTTTCTTATGAAGTACTTTCTATTACATATAGACAAAAAGTAATATGAGGTCCTTGTGCTCGATTTTGGTGTTAACATCCAATAGTCATAATCAAGATATGTCTGACCGTTATTGCAATTAGCCAAAATTTAAAAATGGCGATTTTGAAAACCTTGAATAATTTTTTTATTTCTAAAAGTATCGACAAACTGTAAAAACATTCTTAAGGCACTTTTTAAGTAGAATTCGTTAGTGCATTCACATTTTTAATACCTCCTTAATTTAAAAAGATATGATATAAAGTTGTATTTTTTAATACGGAAACCATAGTTGGCTATGACATTTTTAAATGACATTTTTTTGTGCTTTTTAAAAATATATAACACCTCTATGCTATTTTGATAATTAATTGATTTATTTAGGTTTTTCTTAATTGGTATATTTATTAAGGATAACAGTTGGCTTAGAAAACCAGATATGAAATTGAATGACGATATTCTACTCAAAAAAGAAATTTCACTTCCAGTAAAATATTTTATAGACATTTTGTACTTCAAATAACTTTAATTGTAATGTTGTTCTTGTGGAATGGTAACAAATTATAAAATCTAAAGGTTCAATATAAAATCATCAGAAATTATGAAAAGCTAACAGCAAATCAATTTTTATACGTATGTAAACATCTAATTCTATAAACGAACAAAAATATGAACACAAAATATCAATATAAAAACACAGTAAAACTACAAATATTTTTCAAACTGTGCGCTCTTTGGATGCAGATTTCGCATCGTCTTGTAATTGAATTTATACAGTTATATATAGATAATGGTTTTAATTGTGTAAAAGCCACACGAACACTTTAACTCATTCACAGTATTATTAGTTCTTTATACAGGGTGAGTCAGTTTTTGTTTCAGCTTGATGGATGTCCGCCCATTATAGCAGAAATGTAAGAAATTGGCTAAACAATAACTAAAGTGGATAGGTCGTAAGTCCAGTGGCGTGGCCTCCTAGATCCCCGATTTTACGCACTTGACTTTTTGTATGGGGATTCACGAAGGAAAAGTGTATACCACGGTTAATACACTTGAAGAACTTCACAATCACATCAGAGATGCTTGCAATGAAATAAGGGTGCATCATTTAATTAACTTAAGACGTTCTATTGTACGTCGCTGTGAAATGTGTATTGAAAAGAACGGTACATTTTGAACAAACTGTCTAATTTTATTATACTAGTGTTATTGTTATTTATTTATAAATCGTTATTGCTAAGAATTCTTATTAATTTCACAATTATTAATTAAGTATTGTTACAATAATAAATAAGGATTGTTAAAATTAGTGTACTAAACAGATTTAAATTTACAAAAGTGTTGTATTTGAGTATGGCTTGATAAGTGGCGGCTCTTTAATGAGAGCAAGTGAGCAGCGGTCTATAACTTATTAGAATCTCTTAAAAACTACATACATGTTTATGGCGAAATTGATACATACATAATTATACAGAAATTGTTGACCGCATAACAATAATAATTATGCATTTCTTTTCATACGAGGATAATAACAATGGATACTAAAAAACCGATAACCTACCTATTTATAAATGAAAATGTATTTGAAATTTTAAAGAAACGATCGTTAGGTACTAAAATGGCTCTAAATGTTTTATTATATCTTTTTATTAAAAACTTTATATTCAATTATTCACATAAAGCACATTACTTAACTTAGTACCATATCAAACACTAAAATCAAAATAACTCGGAAACGCACAGGAATTTCGAAACAGAAGAAGGTACATTATTTTTGTTAAACTGTATGTAGATAATGAAAATAATAGTTTTTTAAAAAATAGTCATTGGCGTAGAAGTTCTGTTTATGAAAGTGGTTGAGCACCCTCCACTCCGCCACTGTGCAAGTTTGAACATTCTTATCGCTTGTTTTATGCCTTAATTAATAGACATTATTACCCAACATGAAAAAATCTAAGCATTCGTTTATGAGATAATGAAAATTTGAGAAAAAATTTATTCAACACCCTGCATCTCGGAAACGAAGCGTTCTACGACATATGTTTATAGGAACTTTTCTTTTAGAAACATGTGTTCTATCTCCTGTTAAAGTTTGTCTACAAAAAACTGACTCACCCTGTATATAATGTTTTTCAAAAAAAACCCCATAAAAAGAAATCTAGAGGCGAAAGATCGGGTGAACGAGCAGGTCACAAAATTAGTGCTGTGGTTCCCATCCAGCTATTAGGAAAACGTAAATTTAAGTAGTCACTAACTACACGGGAATTATATGCGGGAGTTCCGTCTTGCTGAAATATGACATTCTACACGTTCTACTCTTTAGAGTTGGTACACCATGGTTTATAAAGGGTAGTAATAATTTATTAAGTGAACTTTTCACACCCCCTTATTATTGTCGTAATAATAAAAACTAGTAATTCCACTAAAATTCTTTATTTTAAATAAAACCCAACGTATTTTGACTATATGTGTCACTATCAGGAGTAACAGATTAAAATGAAAGTTTTCAGAAAAATAGTTCTACCCTTATTGTTACCAAAATGAGTGACAGAATGCCATTATTATTTTAATCAATATATCCACTGGATCAGTACATACAGGGTGGCGCATTAGTGTAACAAAGTCCCATATCTCCTTTATTTAAAGAGATACAAAAAAAATTAAATACAAAAGTTGTAAGATATGTTCTGGTGCATATTCCAAAAATGTTTTTAATTATACAGGGTAGATCATAAAAGCTTAGAAGTAATTTTAATTTTTTTTAAATAGAAATATATATTATTACATATTTAGATTCTACATACATTTTAGACACATTTTATGTATAATGTCCTATACCTAAGTCTAACCGTTTTTGACAAATTTCAAATTTTTGTCAAAAATGACGTTTGCAGGTCAAAACATAGGTGGAAATCTTTTCTAAACGAAGCCTTTATCAATTAGTTATGGTTGGTTTCCTGGAAATGGGGACCTACTCTAATGGGCTGTATTGATATTTTGTAATACATTCATACAGGGTGATTTAAAAACCTATAAAGTCATTTTTTTAATGGAAACCCCTATTTTTTAATTCTATCTTATTTAGCATTAAAAATAAGGGTGACTTTGTATAAAAGTGTATATTCCAAAAATTGTAGTTTTTGAAATAATGACAATTTAACATTTTTTATTGTAAAAGGCTATACGGCTTTCAAGTTTTGTTGTTAGTTGGCCGTGACGGCGAGGCGTGGCATATAAAATAATAGAGTCATCAGAAACGTCATTATTTATTGTCAGTTGATAATTTGTATGATGCATTAGGTATTTTCTAGCAAATTGATTTAAAACTTGAATTAAAATTGTAAATAATGAATTTTTCGCAAGCCGAGATGGTTGATATGATTTTTGTTTTGGGCGCCAGTGATAAGAATACGCTCTTAGCAAGAAGACTGTATCAACAACGGTTTCAGAGAGACGGCAACCTGAAAGAAGGGCATTTGAAAAGCTTTTGGGGTGTTTTGAAAAAACTGGCAATGTGTTATATGAAAAAATACTAGGGAAAAACGTGCACAGACTGAGGAAAATCAATTAAATGTACTATTAACAGTTACCGAAAATCCATATATTGGACAACGACCCATTTCTCAGCAGGTTGATGTTGAACAACGTACGGTACAGCGGATATTGAAGTCTCAAAAATGGACCCTATCACATTCAACTACTTCAAGAGTTGGTTCCTGAAGATTATCAAAGACGACTGGAATTTTGTCAATGGGCTCAAAACAAATAAACCAACAAAGAAATTTTGTTCATTTAATTTTATTTACAGATGAGGCCATATTTTCAAAAACGGAAGTGTAAACAGACACATTTTCATTACTATTCTACCGAAAATCCACATTTTTTAAGATATACTTCTCAACTAGATGGTCTTTAAACGTTTGGGGAGGTCTTGTCGGTAATATGTAATTGGACTATATTTTTTGATCAACGAGTAACAGAGGAAGTATACTTAGACTTTCTGCAAAACCATCTACCTAATTTGTTGCGTCAAGTGCCACAGGATACGCAACAAGAAATGTGGTTTCTTCATGATGGGGCCCTAGTACATCATACAGGTCCGATAATAACTTTTTAAATGCTAGATATCTAGAATGTTGGATTGGAAGGAGGGCCTGTTGCTTGGCCTGCTAGATCCCCAGATCTTACTAAAATGGACTTTAGCATATGGGGTACGACAAAGAGCAGGTTTATAAAATACCGCCTACAACAAAGGAAGACATGAAGATTAGGATTAGAAACTGTTTTCAAAACATTAGTGTTGAAATGTGTTGAAATTTAAGCAGCAATTTGAGAGACGTATTGCATTGTGTATTCAAGAAAGAGGCGGACATTTCGAACAACTTATTAGGTAGTACGTATTTGATGTGTTTCTAGTAATTTTATCTGTATAATTAGTTACAGGTTTAGTTACATTAGAGTGTTAAGTTTATGATTAGGATTAGGACATAATTTGTTGAATCAAAAAATATTGTCTTTACTTTAAGTTCGTTTAATAAAATAATTATTTATATGAGGTTCAATAAATTGTAACATTTCGATCTGAAGTGCTCGATTTTTTCTTTCACCGCGCCTTGCCGTCACGGCCAACTAACAACAAAACTTGAAAGCCGTATAGCCTTTTTACAATAAAAAATGTTAAATTGTCATTATTTCAAAAACTACAATTTTTGGAATATACACTCTTACAAAGTCACCCTTATTTTTAATGCTAAATAAGATAGAATTAAAAAATGACTTTATAGGTTTTTGAATCTACTTTTATTGTCCATTTTAATCACCCTGTATGAATGTATTACAAAATATCAATACAGCCCATTAGAGTAGGTCCCCATTTCCAAGGAAACCAACCATAACTAATTGATAAAGGTTTCGTTTAGAAAAGATTTCCACCTATGTTTTGTTAAACGTCATTTTGACAAAAATTTGAAATTTGTCAAAAACGGTTAGACTTAGGATAGGACATTATACATAAAATGTATCTAAAATTATATGTAGAATCTAAATATGTAATAATATAGGGTTTTCTATTTAAAATTACTTCTAAGCTTTTAGATCTACCCTGTATAATTAAAATATTTTTGGATATGCACCAGAACATATCTTACAACTTTTGTATTTAATTTTTTTGTATCTCTTTAAATAAAGGAGATATGGGACTTTGTCACACTAATGCGCCACCCTGTATAAAGAACAAGTGTTTTTCCTATTTGATCAGCTATTACAACTTGCCCCTTGGAATTGGTAAACTATGGATTAAAAAGGGTACCAATAATTTGTTATGTGGACTTTTATACACAAAACAAGTGATAGAATAACATACTAGCTCCACTTAAACAAATTTGTTGTAGCATACGAGACATTTAAAAAAACTATGTTCGTCAATTTTCGCGCGTGAAAATGTGCAATGTAGGTGCACGGTTGCAACGGTTTTTCACTTCTACGAGTTCTCTGACGCCGCCCGCCGTTCGTGTCCATATACATTCAGATTTCAGACGCCCTAGAACAAAGTACAAAGTAGTGGATGCTGACGATAAGTCGATAACAAATTTCTTTGAATAGCTATGTTGCTGTAGTTTCAGTAGCTTGAGTTTCTAGTTACCAATGTACGATAATGAAATATGTGCTGTCTCGCTCTCATTATTTAATTTACACTTTTCTAGATTGGCTTGTAAATAAATACGCATGGGTACAAAAAAATTTTAAATTAATTTAGTAGATACACATTTATTACACTATAGCATTGATTATATAGGGTGACCCAAACTCGATGGTCAAAACGAAAACAGCTGATTCCTCTGGCCAAAAGGAACAAAAAATTGTTAATACAGGGCGTGTCTATTGTTGATGGTTTCCAAGATGTTAACTTCTTTTTAATTTTTTCTATTTCGTGGACTTATTTTTTAAATCACGCTGTATCTTCCAAACTAGAAGAGTTACACGAAAACACATTAGGAGAAATTTGTAGAAGATGAAATTGCCTTAAAGAATATTGAATTCATTCGAGACAAACTCATCATTCAACATTTTTAATGACATAATGAATTCAGAAATGATTTTTTCAAATCCCAAGACTTGACTTAACATTAGTAAGTTAGTTGTCAAAATTTGTTTGCCATTACAGTTTTGCTGATTTCAATACGAGTTCTTTCTGTTGTAGTGATATTGTAATTTAGTTTTGAGTCCTTGTTCTTGTTATTAATTTTCTTGTTCGTGTTTTCCTTCCTGATCATGTTTTCAAATGAAAATATGCCGATATTCATTATTATTTGGTGTTGGGGAATGCAGTGAGGCTACTAGACTTGCAGCTGCTTTCCCAAGAAGAATTCATCAAAAGGAGAGTTTTTTAGATAACCTGCCTAAGAGAGGGAAATCTTTAGGATCCTAAGAATCAAGAGGAATTTCAAATGTTGAGAGGATTGACGGTAATCCAGCATTTTAAGCAAATCCTGATACTAGGGGGTCCCAAATGTGCAGATGCCAAAAACAATACGGAGAATTTAATGACGGAAGACGTTCAGGACGGAGTTCAAGACTTTTAGATGGAGATCTAGGTCGGCGGATTGAGTTTTGCCAATGGTATCTCAATTAGAAATGATCGATTTCAAAACAATCGGGACAGATGAGGCTACCTTTAAAGGTCAGGCATCTTAAATCCATAACACCACGTCCGGGATGAGAACCCACATACTATGAGAAAATAGAACGCCAGTTCTTAATGTTTGGGTTGGTTTCCAAAATCAACTTATTGGTCCAATTTCTGCCAGATAGAGTCAATTCAGTGAATTTTTTTGTCCTTCAAAAAACCTCCTGAATTGATAGGATTTCATTAAAAAAATTGGGTTCAACTTGATGGTTGTCCCCCACTACGGAAGAGGGTAGAGATTGACTAAACGAACATTATCCCCAACTTATTGGAAATGTCTCCATATTAGATCTCCCCTCTATTTCTTTTGTGGATCTCTAAAAATTGGTTACAACCAACCAACAACCAGGAAAGCTTATTAACAACTCAAGAAATCGGCTGATAACACAGAGACAATTGTTCCGACAGCTTCTACAAACTGTGTCCAGTGTATAGCAAAACGGCTGTCATTTTAACAACTCGGACAAAATTTCAAAACACTTAATTTTGGCCACAAATCAATTTCAATTTACCATCGAGTCCTGGTCACCAACATTTTATTATCTCTTAATGGATTTATTTGGTACCTGATTAAAATTTGAAAAAAACCCATTTGGTTTCAAATATTTGTCTCGAACCAATTCAATATTCTTAAAGTTAATTATATGATTTCTGAATTCATTTGTCATTAAAATGTTGAATGATGAGTTTGTCTCGAATGAATTCAATATTCTTTAAGGCAATTTCATCTTCTACAAATTTCTCCTAATGTGTTTTCTTGTAACTCTTCTAGTTTGGAAGATACAGCGTGATTTAAAAATAAGTCCCGAAATAGAAAAATTAAAAAAGTTAACATCTTGGAAACCATCAACAATAGACACACCCTGTATTATCAATTTTTTTTTTAGAGGAATCAGCTGTTTTCGTTTTGGCCATCGAGTTTGGGTCACCCTGTTATACTATATATCAATGGCTATAGGTAAAATGTACACTTGGAGATTACGATAGGGTTCAACACATTAAAATTGTAAATAATGAATTTTCGCAAGCCGAGATGGTTGATATGATTTTTGTTTTGGGAGCTAGTGATTAGAATACGCTCTTCGCAAGAAGACTGTATCAACAACGGTTTCCAGAGAGACGACAACCTGAAAGAAGGGCATTTGGAAAGCTTTTGGAGCGTTTTGAAAGAACTGGCAATGTGTTATATGAAAAAAAATACTAACAGTTACCGAAAATCCATATATTGGACAACGACCCATTTCTCAGCAGGTTGATGTTGAACGACGTACGGTACAGCGGATATTGAAGTCTCAAAAAATGCACCCCTATCACATTCAACTACTTCAAGAGTTGGTTCCTGAAGATTATCAAAGACGACTGGAATTTCGTCAATGGGCTCAAAATGAAATAAACCAACAAAGAAATTTTGTTCATTTAATTTTATTTACAGATGAGGCCATATTTTACAGAAACGGAAGTGTAAACAGACACAATTTTCATTACTATTCTACCGAAAATCCACATTTTTTAAGATATACTTCTCAAACTAGATGGTCTTTAAATGTTTGGGGAGGTCTTGTCGGTAATCATGTAATTGGACCATTTTTTTTTTTGATCAACGAGTAACAGGGGAAGTATGCTTAGACTTTCTGCAAAACCATCTACCTAATTTGTTGCGTCAAGTGCCACAGGATACGCAACAAGAAATGTGGATTCTTCATGATGGGGCCCTAGTACATCATACAGGTCCGATAATAACTTTTTTAAATGCTAGATATCCAGAATGTTGGATTGGAAGGGGAGGGCCTGTTGCTTGGCCTGCTAAGATCCCCAGATCTTACTCAAATGGACTTTAGCATATGGGGGTACGTCAAAGAGCAGGTTTATAAAATACCGCCTACAACAAAGGAAGACATGAAGATTAGGATTAGAAACTGTTTTCAAACCATTAGTGTTGAAATGTGTAGAAATCTAAGCAGCGAATTTGAGAGACGTATTGCATTGTGTATTCAAGAAAAAGGCGGACATTTCGAACAACTTATTAGGTAGTACGTATTTGACGTGTTTTTAGTACTTTTATCTGTATAATTAGTTACAGGTTTAGTTACATTAGAGGTGTTAAGTTTATGATTAGGATTAGGACATAATTTGTTGTATCAAAAAAATATTTCCTTTACTTTAAGTTCGTTTAATAAAATAATTATTTATATGGGGTTCAATAAATTGTAATATTTCGATCTGAAGTGCTCGATTTTTTTTGTTTCACCGCGCCTCGCCGTCACGGCCAACTAACAACAAAACTTGAAAGCCGTATAGCCTTTTTACAATAAAAAAATGTTAAATTGTCATTATTTCAAAAACTACAATTTTTTGGAATATTCACTCTTACACAAAGTCACCCTTATTTTTAATGCTAAATAAGATAGAATTAAAAAAATAGGGGGTTTCCATTAAAAAAATGACTATAGGTTTTTTGAATCTACTTCTTATTGTCCATTGATCACCCTGTATGAATTTATTACAAAAATATCAATACAGCCCATTAGAGTAGGTCCCCATTTCCAAGGAAACCAACCATTACTAATTGATAAAGGCTTCGTTTAGAAAAGATTTCCGCTTATGTTTTTAAAATTACTTCTAAGCTTTTATGATCTACCCTGTATAATTAAAAATATTTTTGGGATATGCACCAGAACATATCTTACAACTTTTGTATTTAATTTTTTTTTTGTATCTCTTTAAATAAAGGAGATATGGGACTTTGTCACACAAATGCGCCACCCTGTATAAAGAACAAGTGTTTTTCTTACTTGATCAGCTATTACAACTTGCCCCTTGGAATTAGTAAACCATGGATTAAAAAGGGTACCAATAATTTGTTAAGTGGACTTTTATACACAAAAAAAGTGATAGAATAACATACTAGCTCCTCTTCAAAAAATTTGTTGTAGCATACGAGACATTTAAAAAAACTATGTTGGTCAATTTTCGCGCGTGAAAATGTGCAATGGTACGTCAATCATAAGTTTTTTCATATCGTTGTGAAGCTTGTGAAAAAAGGAAGCTTTTCCTTTATCGGCCATGTATCAAATCCATCTCTATTGGAAAAATATTACTCTTGGAAATTTGTCTTGGGATTTGAAAAAAAATCATTTCTGAATTCATTATGTCATTAAAAATGTTGAATGATGAGTTTGTCTCGAATGAATGCAATATTCTTTCAGGCAATTTCATCTTCTACAAATTTCTCCTAATGTGTTTTCTTGTAACTCTTCTAGTTTGGAAGATACAGCGTGATTTAAAAAATAAGTCCACGAAATAGAAAAAATTTAAACAAAGTTAACATCTTGAAAACCATCAACTATAGACACACCCTGTATTAACAATTTTTTGTTCCTTTTGGCCAGAGGAATCAGCTGATTTCGTTTTGGCCATCGAGTTTGGGTCACCCTGTATATACTATATATCAATGGCTATAGGTAAAAATGTACACTTGGAGATTACGATAGTGTTCAACACATTAGAACTTTACTACTACCATTGTTTATACATGCTACTATTAACCTGTTTTATGTCATTTTTACATAAGTTTATTTAAAATACAATGAAATAAATATCTTGAAGTGACTGATAGTTGTGCATTTGCAACTATCTGTTCACCATTTACGTGACTTGAAGCGTATTAGCTTCGTGAATGTTAAATGACCGCTTTCATGCAATTTTAATTTCATGTAATGTTTCAAGTACCTATCTAGAAATTTGGGAAACTTCCAAACGACCTTGTACTATTATTTCCTTGAAAAATGCCTACCCAAAATCAGCAGGTAGTTTCTTACATCTTTTGTTACCATGTACTTTACAAAGAATTAAAACACCACACCATTTCGTTTACAAGAGAAGGGTTTAAAGTTGAACCCTCTTGGATGATTCGCCAAATAGACGACAATATTGTGCTAAAGGAAGACTAGAAATTGTAATAAAAAAATGTGTAACGTGTATGAATTTTAAATAATAAAAAGTAATTAACTAATAAATCTCCAAAAATACATACCTTACACCATTTATAATTGTGCCTTAGGCTCATGTTGGTAGATTAACAGGGTAGGTTCACTAAAATGATTTGCTTAATTACCACTTACCATCAATAATAAAGAATGTAAAAAAATGAAGTTATTTCGGGCGCCAAATTGTCTTTTTTTAAATTATCGGGACAATTAAACCGACTTGACAAAAATGTAAAAAATAACAATATACAGACTATGTTTATTGAATTAAATGTAATGATGAAATAATGAAGGTCTTAAAATTATGCTTAAAACACTAAATAAAACACTGCATAAATACCTTAGAAATTTTGTACACAAACTTTTCTTTTTGATAACCACTGGTACCTAAATATGATTACGGAGAGGTTAACAGGATGAAGTCATTCTTACGTCATCATGGTACAATCTTGACATAATGTTATCAGCCACACCCCAAATTGAATTTATCTTTAAAATCCGTATAATTTTCTTCTTAAAACTGTTCAATCCACTTCTTATTGCATTGTATGGAAGTATCCATTAAAAAAATTTGCACTCATAAAATGAAATGCGTACTTAAAATTCAATTACGTTGTAAATTGGATTAATGATAAACGTATAATTAAAGTAAAAATTGGTATAAATACGTAAAGAAAACGTACCGAAAACACAAAGAAAACGCCTAAAAAGAACAAAAGGCTTTAATTTTATGTAAATGTATTAAAAATGTCTCTTACCACCAAATTGATGGCGTTTTCACATAAATTTAGCTACAATAAAAAAGAAGCAGCTTCATGCTTTGACATTAAAACGAAAGTGAAAATGGAGGATTTCGAAGTAGATGAAGCGGTCCTGCGCACAAGATAGAAACAGAATAACTTAACGCCGACGCGTTATGTATCAGATAAGAAATGAATAAAAATTGAAAGCAGGATTATAAATCTTTACGAAAGTATGCACTATGAAGATATGCAAATTAAGTTGTATTTAGAACTAAATGAAGGAAAGATCCTAAATTGAGATATATTTTATACAACACTAAAAAAGAGTTGTTACAAAATCCCTCGAAATGAATTCGTAGAATATCGAGATATTTCATTGAGTGTAATGTTCCTTCATACATATGATAATAAAAACGTCCGTTTATTATGCAGCACCACACATTTATTCCAAATTTCCCCATGCCTCCTGCGGACAACACTGACATGAGCGTTAGTGTTCCAAGATCACTTTGTGCACACTTCTAATTTTAATTTATTATTTGACATATGGGTATCATTTATTTTTACTTAAATAAATCTCTCCTATGCCTATCGACATTCAATTTCATATCTGGTTTTCTAAGCCAACTGTTATCCTTAATAAATTTACCAATTAAGAAAAACTAAAAAAATAAATTAATTATTAAAATAGCATAGAGGTGTTATATATTTTTGAAATGCACAAAAAAAAGTCATTTAAAAATGTCATAGCCAACTATGGTTTCCATATAAAAAAATACAACTTATGCCATATCTTTTTAAATTAAGGAAGTATTAAAAATGTGAATGCACTAACGGATTCTACTTAAAAAAGTGTCTTGAGAATGTTTTACAGTTTGTCGATACATTTAGAATTAGAAAAGTTATTCAAGTTTTTCAAAATCGCCATTTTTTACAATTTTGGCTAACTGGGCAATAACGGTCAGAGATATCTTATTTTGACTATTAGATCTTAATTAACACCAAAGTCGAGCACAAGGATCCCATATTACTTTTTGTCTATCTGTAATAGAAATGGTACTTCCCATAAGAAAACATCGAAAATAAACCACACTGTACACCATTCAATGGCCTTACCGTCTTACCTATAAAGAAGTTACCAATATGCAATATGTTTGTGATTTTTGTGAAATGTAGCGAATGCTATTTTTTATTCTTATTATTATTTTAAAATTTTTGAATTACTTTTGTTTTTACTTTTATATATTTTAATTTAAAATGTCTACCGATTCTGTTGGTTCTGGCAAAAAGTAGCCGACTACTGGCAAAAGTGCGTTATTTTTATTATTTTGAAATTTAAAAATAATCACGAAATATGAGGCAAAAACAAGCTTTCCAGTCTAAGAGCAAATATTGAACCTAATCATATCTCCCATTTTGAATATAAATCCTCAGAAACGATATTTTTAGCAAATATCTGCAGTTTGTTTTCAACAAATTTGTCCGACCACTAGAGAACTCACCCTACTGCTTTGAATTAAGTTACAATTTGCATAAAACCAAGCTGTAGTAAAACAATTTCAGATTGTTAACTGGTTGAAGCCAAACACTGCTCTGTCAAAAAGAGCCTTAGATTACAAACAAGCTTGAACACAATAAGTCGTTATTGAAAATGACAAATGAACAAACTGACTTTCATTAATTACATAAATAAAAAGTTTACCTCGAGTAGGATTTGAACCTACGACCTGTACTTTGCTAGAGTGCCGCGCTAACCAACTGCGCCATCAAGGTTCAAGCCCCAATTGATGTAAATTTTGTCTTTATGTATGTAGAACTGATGTAAATTCTAAATGTAATGAGATAACAATCAAATTACTTATATTAATGGAATGTGAGCCTGCAATATCGCAAGGATGCACACATACCAAAGCAACTTGACTAATTTACCTTTGAACTGATTCGTTCATAACAAAAACTTATAATAAACTGACTTTCATTTACGATTTTTGATAATACACCTGTGATTTGAAACTAACATCGATTTCATCTAGGAAGACAACTATGGGACACTGTGTTTTATTTTATCAAATGTATAGCATCATCATTACACAACCATAATAATAATTATATAACACGGTAGATTTATATTTAAATTGCTATTTACAAAATTAGAAGACCTAATTAAAAATGTATGTAAATAAACAATTTTTTTAGAAAAAGTTAAGATTGCCTACTCAAAAACAACGTACGTATCTTATCAACAGAATATAAATTGCCAAAGCACGTGTTAACAAAATAACACATTTATAAACACTGAAAAACAATTATTTTGTAATACCCTATAATTGTAAATAACAATGTACAGGGTGTCCCAACGATAGAGTAAAGTAAGTTTATGCTTAACTAGAATTATTTGTGTAAATATTGTATGGACCATGGGGTAGAGGTAAGAAGTGTGCATTTTTTTTAAATATTGGAAGTTATACAGGGTGTGCCAGAAAAGCAGGACGTGAAAAAGTATGATTTTTTTAAATAGAACACCCCGTATTTGATTTTAGTTTTTAATTCTACGTGTCCATACAAACATATTTTGTCATACAAAAGATTGGCTGAAAGTTTTTAGTTCTTGAGATATTCGCGTTTAAAGATTATTATGGTCATTTTCGAGGGGTTGATGAATGGGCAATTGTTCCGTTCTTTCACAATAAAAAAAATTGATATTTCGTGTGAAAAATGAGTGATATTATACTAACGTTTAGACCGAGTAGTATTTCTAATTTTCTCAACAGGGCGATTGTTATAACCATTCAAATTTGAAAATTCTCAAATTAAAAAAAATCAGTTTTTTAATTGCACACCCTATATATTTTATTTCATTTTATTCGGGATTAAAAATCTATCATTTTTGTCAAATATATCCTATATCTATCTTTGATAGTTTTCGAGTAATTTCGATTTTTCACACTAGCTACTTTATTTTCGATAACATTGCATTGCATGGATCTTGGTAGCCATGGAAAATAATAATTGCGTTACTAAGATACAAAGGTTTCCTACTTGTCAAAATAAACACATATTAAATTTGTCATTTTCGCATTTAACTTGTTATCAATTCTTGTATCAATTATGGATTATTCGACAAATGAATTAATTGATATGATATACATGTTGGGCGAGGCTGAAAAACCCTTTATTGGCACAACGAATCTACAAAATGAAATATCCTGAACGTCGAATACCTACTACTGTTGGCTTGGAAAATTTGATGGATAGATTTGATTCTAGCGGTAGTGTTAAATACTTCAAACGTAAAGTTGTTAATAAAAGGGCAGCTAATGAAGAAAAAGAACTTGAAATATTATTAAATATTCAAGAAAATCCCCAAGTGAGTTCTAGAACATTAGCGACGATATGTGATACCTCCAAATCAAACGTGAATCGAACAACGCTGAAGTATAAGTACCATCCCTATCACATTGAGCTTCATCAAGAATTGCGAGAAGAGGATTTTGCAAGACGAATTGAATTCTGCAATATCATTAATCAACGACTGCAATTAAATAACAACTTTCTGTGCTCCATAATGTTTTCCGATGAGGCGACGTTTAAAAGTAATGGGGCTGTAAATCGGCATAATATGCACTATTACGGCATTGATAATCCATTTTGGCTACGAGAAGTTCAAAACCAAAATCATTTGTCACTAAATGTGTGGTGTGGTATACTTAATGACCAAATTATCGGTCCCTATTTTTTTGATGATCCATTAACGGGCCGCAGCTATTTGCATTTCTTACGTGAAGAATTGCCTGTGTTACTTGAGGATATCAATTTAGAAGGACGACTAAATATGTGGTTGCAACAGGATGGTGCACCTCCACATTTTATCGGGGCGTAAGGAATTCTTGAACCAGCAATACCCGGAGAAATGGATAGGACGTAATGGCTTTATATTACGGCCACCCAGGTCATGCGATTTAACTCCACTGGATTTTTCCTATGGGGATACATAAAAGATCGGGTGTATATTATTAAACCTACAACAAGGAGGACATGAAAATAGAATTCGGAAGCTTGTCGCACAGTGGCCCCTCTTATGTTATCCGAAGTGAGACAGAACATGAGAAAAAGGCTCAATATGTGTATTCAGCAAGAAGGCCGTCTATTTGAGCATTTACTAAGACGCAATGTTGAATAATTATTGAATTACTGTTTCTCATTAATAAAACTGTTAATATTCTCGCTTAGGTGGTTTGTTTTATTTCGTCGCAATTGTTTTCCATGGCTACCACGATCCACAATAATGTTATAGTATCGTATGTAACGTAGCTTGTGAGAAAAATCGAAATTCCTCGAAAACTATCAAAGATAGATATAGGATATATTTGACAAAATGATAGATTTTTAATCCCGAATAAAATGAAATAAAAATATATAGGTGTGCAATTAAAAAACTGATTTTTTAATTTGAGAATTTTCAAATTTGAATGGTTATAACAAACACCCTGTTGAGAAAATTAGAAATACTACTCGGTCTAAACGTTAGTATAATATCACTCACTTTTCACACGAAATATCAATTTTTTTTATTGTGAAATAACGGAACAATTGCCCATTCATCAACCCCACGAAAATGACCATAATAATCTTTAAACGCGAATATCTCAAGAACTAAAAACTTTCAGCCAATCTTTTGTATGACAAAATATGTTTGTATAGACACGTAGAATTACAAACTAAAATCAAATACGGGGTGTTCTATTTAAAAAAATTATACTTTTTCACGTCCTGCTTTTCTGGCACACCCTGTATAACTTCCAATATTTTAAAAAAATGCACACTTCTTACCTCTACCCCATGGTCCATACAATATTTACACAAATAATTCTAGTTAAGCATAAACTTACTTTACTCTATCGTTGGGACACCCTGTACAAGTATTATGTACAAGGAAGAATAACCAATTATCGCTCTGTGGTGGTTATAGATCCGTCAATAGTAAGGACGTCAATAGTCAATAGTAGTATTCTTTAATAATATCAATGAGTACTACATAAATATTTTAGTATTCGTTTTCTTCATAATAGCAAAATTAGCATTATCACTGGCAATAGCCTTGTTTATATAATGGGTAGCCAATTAATACGTGGATGGAAGTATATAGAAAAAAACTTTAATACAAAAGTTGTGGGGAACCATCAGATACACATTAATATTATTTTTTTATATAGGGTGGCTCATAAAAGCGTGGCAACACAAATTTACATTTTTTTTAATAACACACCGTATATATTTACATATTTGGATTAAATGATTATTTACTTGCGTAACCTATCTTCAGAAGTTTTCGAAATAATGGACGTAGAATGTTCAAACAAGGCCAAGTCTTTACATGGGTATAATTTCACAGTCTTAGGCACAACCTTAACTCAATACTTTGGTCATGCTTCTTTATACTACTCGGGGTGATAACATTATGCAAATTGTTCTTTTCAAGTTTTAAATAGAACACCCGGTTTATTATGCGCTGACTAGACAGCTCTTTGCAAGAGCTTTCCAATTTGCTAGGCATAAATATAATATTTTCTTTCTGATTAAAAAAAAAATTATTTGAAATTTTCACCTTCCAATCTACATATACATGTAGGTAGGTAGGTAGGTAGGTATAATGCAATCAACTTTTTTTCATTATCGCTTAAACGACTTCATTTCGCAACATTTGACCAAATCTTCCTAAGACCGGACATGATGTCCGTGTATGCGGTGTGTGTGTGTGTGCGTGTGTGCGTGTGTGTGTGTGTGTGTGTGTGTGCGTGTGTGCGTGTGTGCGTGTGTGCGTGTGTGTGTGTGTGTGTGTGTGTGTGTGTGCGCGTGTGCGTGCGAGCGAGCGAGTGCGTGCGTGCGTGCGTGCGTGGGTGCGTGCGTGCGTGCGTGCGTGTGTGTGTGTTTTACCCTCTGACTATAGCTTAAATAATTATTAAAAGTTGTAGCACATGCGTAAATTATCTGCCCGTAACTTCTGTGATACCTATTGCGTAAAATGACTGAAATTCTGCGATTTGGCATACGGTGGATTTTTTTGTTTGAAATATCGTATAAACATGCAAGGCATGTGTTTGTTAATCGTTTAAAATCTTGTAATTTATTAATAACTCAAATTGTTGATTTGTCCACAAAGGCAAGTCGTAAATCTTATCTCAATTTACGCTTTTCATGCCCATAATATTACTTTCCAAATGGTGGAAATGTCTATGGTTTATAAAATATGTCAGTGTATAACACAAAAAGTATGTATCATTCCATTTGTTTTAATTTGCACTTTATAGGTTGGAAGGTCTTGTGTTGTTTCACACCAAATATTTATAAAATGCAGTATCCTGTTTTAGTTTTGGAAATTCGTCAGCTCTACATTAATACCCTCCATGCATGTGTTTCCATCATAGACCTAATATTAGTACTATAAGGTCTATGGTTTCCATACTCAAGCAAGCGTACGATCGCCCATTCTTACGTTAGCGACCCCGCACACTCGCAATCCTCAAGCGTGTAAAGATAACATAAATAAACATACAGTATAAATACCTAATATTATCTTTGAATAAAAATAACCTTTGACTTTGCATCATAATATAGTCAAAAAAAACAAATGCATTTCATTTAATGATTTGCATCACAACCATTTTGATATCTCTTACGCATTTTCAACATATCTTTTTATACCTTGCGTGTTTTACTACAAAATTAGATTGTAATTAAATCAGCCTAATTTTACGAATTGCAAAGATGTTATCGATAAAGTTTGTGCTTATCGGAGTTCTTATCGGTGCGGCCGCCGTGATTATTTATGCTGTTCACAAACGATAATACCAAAAACACAAAACATGTAAAATTAGTAGGGGAGACGGGCTGGTTGCCATAAGGGTAGGTTGGCATTATACTGTATTACATTTGCTGTAATCAGTAATCACGGGCGATTACTTTATTAGAGATTAATCAGTAATCGGTAATCGATTACAATTTACGTGTAATCTGTAATCGTTTTCGAATTTGTAATCATGATTATCGCATTTCTAAAAAAGTACGATTGTGTAAATCACGATTACTATGTATAAGCGCGATTACTTTGAGTAATCACTATTACGTCATGTAAACATGATTACTTTGGGAACATGTGATAAGAAATGTTATTATCGAGGTTTTTATTCACTCCAACGGCGTGGGTGTGGGTCGAGATTGCGAGACAGACGGTTCTGTTTGTGTCTTTGGTTTGTTTACTATAATATAAATGTATAAATGATCCGATCTTCAAAAATCTCAGAAATTGGTACGTAGCGGAGTGAGTATAGTGGATGTACAGATTACAGAACGAGACGACAGGTGAAGGTGGAGGTTCTTTTAGTTGCGCGAGTAGGGGCAGTGTTAGACAGAGAAAGTATTCGGAAAAAATAAATGTAAACAACGTTAAACACTGCTTGCAGAGTACGAATTTCGTGAGCATCTCGTGGGCGTTATTTTTGAATGGTCATGAGTCGTTCTGTGATCAGTCTGTAATATGTTAAAGATGATATATTGTTATATGTAGAAAGTTTATCCCAAAGGCCCCGAGTATGACATCAAACATTCTCCGAGTACCCAATAAAGTACGCGTTTTTGTAATCGGTATTGCGATTACAAAAGTAATCTGTAATCGATTACAATTCTGAAGAGCAATCAGTAATCGGTAACCGATTACTATTTGAGCAAAGTAATTGTAATCGGTAATCGATTACGTTTTGCCTGTAATCGTCCCCGCTCTACCAATGTGCAATAATTATTTTTAAATATTTTCATCATGCAGTATGCAAGTATACAACTACACTGTATCGTTAGCAATTTATTAATTCCTATGCACAAGGCAGCCATTTTAGTTAAACAGCCGCCCTTGAGGTTGGTTGGCAGTTTGTTAATGGGACAGGTTGTCATAGTATGCCAATCTGCCCCGTGTATTTGTATGAAATTGATAGACACCTATTAAGTACTTTACTCACGTATAATTAGTTAATTGCAGAGACAGCCATGCGCACCTACAAAAGAAAAACGGAGAGGGGGAAAACACCTAACGATGTTATGAAACGTGCTCATATTATTGATAAATTAAGTTTGAAGGCTGTTTCAGAAGATTATAATATTTGCGTACGCATTCTAGCACGATATTGTAAAAAAATGAAAATGGAGGTACTACCGACACAGCCTGGAATGCCAACAGCAGTACATGTGGGATATAAGAAAAACAGACAGGTATGTTTATTTTTAACACGTTAAACGTTATTGGGTAATAAATACTTAATGATTGTTTAATGACCATATGTACAGAATTTGATTCTTTTCTTTTTATGGGTATTGGTTAAGTTAATTAAAAACGAGCTTCAAATTTTCAGAATTATTCTTTGAGCGTGGTTTAAATGGATTAAGACAAAACGATAGAAAACTTTAACCTCGTTTTTAGTTAACTTGACCAATACTCATAAAACGAAAATACTCTACAATTTTTCAGATATTTAACCTAAAGGAGGAGGGCATCTATGTAGTTATCTAAAAACTGCCTCCGATATTTATTACGGCCTTACACCAAATCAGGTACGAAAGCTTGCTTTTCAATATGCTGTGGCTCTTAATATTCCCGTCCCAACATGTTGGTCTACAAACCAAATGGCACGACCAGATTGGTTCACTTCCTTTTTGAAACGGCAGCCAACATTATCCATCAGAGCTCCAGAAGCTACTAACCAAGCTAGACCTTGGCTTCAATCAAAATAATACGCAATCTTTTTTTAAGAATTTAGAAACAGTTTTACACCGGTTAAAATTAAGTGCTTCCGAAGTTTATAATACGGACGAAACCGGAATCACCACTGTCCAGAAACCGAATAGAGTTATGGCTCGTAGAGGATTCAAACAAATCGGTAGGATAACGTCCGCAGAACGGATGTCATTAGTAACTCTTGCTGTTGCCGTTTCAGATTCAAGTCCCTCCTTTTTTTATTTTTCTAGGAAAAACTACCGGGAGCACTTTGTACGAAACGGCCCACTTGGCAGTAAGGGGGATGCGAATCCCTCCGGATGGATGACGGAGACGCATTTTGTAAAATTTTCCGAACATATTCTTATGAATGTAAGGTGTTCAAAAAAAGACCAGTATTGCTGCTACTCGATACCAACGGGTATTATTTATCGATGGTTGCACTCTCGACAAATTAAAAGAAAACTGAGATACTGTTTTGTCATTTCCTCCGCATTGCAGCCATAAACTTCAGCCTTTGGACCGAAGTGTTTACGGGCCACTAAAAAAGTATGTTAACACTGCACGTGATTTATGGATAACCAATAATCCGGCTCAAACAATGACCATATATGACATTCCAGGTATTGTAGATTTAGCTTTACCGAATGCCACAAAATATAATGTAAGGCATCTGGAATAAGTTTAACCCAGATATATTTCCTCCTAAGGAGTTTATGGCTACGTATGCTACAGATCGACCAATGCAAGCTGCTACATCCACTGATCAGTCTCGACTGAAGCCAAATCAAGTTTCTGTACAAACTAATCAGCCTCTACCTGACTTAACTCCATTTGTGGAACAGTGTTCAGCCCTCACTGGAGCCAGTTCATGTTACTCCACCAAGTAATCAACATATTCGTGATGTGTTTAAGAGAAAAAAAAAAGAAGAAACAGCCATTTCCTGAATTATCTTCAGATGAAGATTCAGACCAAGATACCTTCTGTCTGGTTTGCATAGATCCATATTCAAATAGTCGCGCTGGAGATAACTGGATCAAATGTATTAAGTGCCAGTTCAGGGCACTCGATGAATGTACCGATGGTCAATATTTTATATGAGCCTTTTAGAATTAATCTACAGATCTGGCATTTGGAGAAAATATCAATTAACGTTAACGCTATCATAACAACATTCATTTTATTACAAATAATTATAAACTCAAAAAAAAATCATAACCTAAAAACTATGACAACTAACCCCGATCTCCCCTACATTTTGTGAGTATGAATAAAAAACCTGTATAAAAATTTTAAACACAAATTTGTAGATTTTACGGCATGGGATAAGAACACCGTCCGATACTTATCCTAAAGATCCTTATATTAGTGATACTTTATACACAGCCGATTGGGGGAAAATTACAAATGTAACAATTTCTGAATTTGACGAATTTTGAACTATGCAGAAAAAGTTTAATCTATTGATTATTCAAAAAATTGGCTTTACCAACCTTATTCACTATCTCTACTTAATATATTAAAAGACATAGTTTAGTTATCACCCATTAATAGAATTTTAAACGTTTGTAGGAAGAAAAAGCAAATTTTTACGAGCACGGTCTTTATCTCAAAAAACGAATTTTTGGAAGATCTTTACTCACCAAATACATATTACGTATAAACAACAGATGTGGACAAGAGAAAAGTCACAGCTCAGGGCTTAAATGCAGGACTATGGCCACCGAATTCAGTCCAAAAATGGGAAAAGCTCGATTGGCCCCCAATTCCAACAAATGCAAAACCACTAAACACAGATAATATACTTAATACAACCATTTAAACTAATATTAACGAGATTCTTCCGTAGCTGTTACTTATAAGACGGCCATGTCCAAAACATCACTTTGGATTACAACGAATCCTAAACACACCAGGGATAACATCTAATATTGTGTCCCAAAAATAAGATGACATTTCAATTTAAACGTCACGCGCAAAATGAATCGGAAAAATTCTTTTGTTTTGAGGTTGGTACAACTGTCTTTGACATCTGTACGAAATATTTATTAGTGTTTGAGTTACGCTTGGTTGTACACATCAAAGAAAGTGCATTCGGCGATTGTAACAATCTGAATTTGTTGAGTAAAGAATTTGCATTAAATCTTTTGTACGGAACGAATTTTCCGCTGCCAATTCGTTGAGAATAGTGCTGACGGCTTTTGGTGACAAGGTTATGTCGAAAAAAATGCTTACAAGTGGTACAAAGAGTTCCAAGAAGGTCAAGACGAAGAGGAACCAGGAAGACCATCAACCTCTTCCGGTGATCTTGCTGATATGGTGGACATCTCGAAAAGTTCGGTCAATACTATTGAATTTGTTCGAAAAAGAGCATCGTGTTAGCATGTGTGAAACAATGCTTTCACACTATCACGACGTTATGAAATCATAACCGGAGATGAGGCTTGGATTTATGCATATCACCCGGAAACAACCGATCAATCAAACGAATATCGTGCGAAAGGTGAGGCAAGACGAAAAAAACCGCGCCAAAACTGATCGAAAATCAGTTGACTGTTTTCTTCGATTATCGTGGTGTGGTGCATTATGATTTCCTTCCGCCGGGTCAAACTGTCAACAAGGAATATTTTTTGAGTGTTATGCGTCGTTTGCGTAAAGCTATTCGTAGAAAAAGGCCGGATTTATGGAAAGACAGCTCTTGGTTTTTGCACCACGATAATGCACCATCCCACACTGCATTGGTTCTTCGTGACTTTTTCATCAAAACTCCACCCATATCGTTCCACAACCATCGTATCCTCCTGATTTGGTACCGTGTGCGTTCTGGTTGAAAAGACCTCTCTAGGGACACCTTTCGAGTCCATTGAAGACATCCAACGTGAATCGCTACTCGTTCTGAAGGCCATACCGGAAGGTGACTGTTTTTCGTGCTTCGAGAATTGTCATAATTGAATTGTGTCCGGAGGGAATTACTTTGAAAGCAATGAATTGGATAGGTAAGGATAAATAAAGATTTCTTGAAATAAATGCAATGTCACCTTATTTATTTGTAGATTGATAGCGGAATGTGATTTATTTGGTAATTTAACTAAGCACACTGGTAAAGAATTCAAACATTGCGGAGATGTGCAAAATAAATTTACAACATTAATGTCAGATGTAAATACACAAAGTTAACCAACCGACTAAATTGCTCTTTTAGGTAGCGCATGGCTTGAAATTACCAGCGTGGACCAACAACTTTTATCGTAAACGAATTTTGAACTCAACAATTTTCAGTTATGTACTAAACGCATACAATAACCAACTGAATAGGTTAAGGCTGATCCGGCGTGCTGAATTTGGAACGACTACAAGAGTTTCGAGCAGCCTAATTGCTACGTAACTAATAAATATTTTAGCAAATTTCTTTTTGTATCTTAAAGACAACATATAAAGGAATGTTTCTATAGAGTTAGATTTTTTCGGATTATTTTAATTATGACTTGAAACTTCAGCACACATTCGGCAATGTAGGTGTTTTTCAGCACAAATTTACATCAAATCTAAGCCATCTTTCAAAAATCTAGGTCTATAGAAACCTAGATCCATCCTTTGTTTATACATTGATGGCAAAAAAAATTCAATTGGTTCATAAATGGCTGAGTAATTAGACTGCTTTGTAAACGAAATTTATTGTAAAATTATAATTGTAACGTGGCGGCATCCTGAATTAATTACGGTTCACGTTGAAACTAAAATCGAACGTAATGTCTTTTTTGCTTGCGGGCTCCGGTTCACTTACTCGGTTTAGAATTTCATAGTGATATTTCTCGTAATTTATACGTCGTATTTTATTAAGAGATCGTATACAGGGTGACCCAGAGTTCCGAAAAAGCCCCATAACTTTTTTAACTTTATTAACCTGAATTTATTTTTAATAGTAGCTACTTTTATTTTGCAAAAGCCAAAAATAATTTTGTTTATGTACAGGGTGTTCCAGCATTCTAAAAACTGTAAAGTTATTTTTTTTAATGGAACTGCCCTATTTTAATGTATTATGTGTCAAATTTATTAAGATCAGTTACACTTTATCTGTCATACTTTTTGGGATTTTTGAATTTTTACTTCAAAATTCGTATTGTTCAAAAAATCATAACTTCTAAAATATTAAAGATAATTTGATACACTTTTTTTTGGTCAATTTTCTAAACTTTAAGGAAGCGTTTTAAATAACCAAGCAATTGTTTTAGAATTTTCAACGCCCTCTGCGGTTTTTCAAATATAATATTGTAAAAAGGTCAATATCTCATTTTTTTTAAATGGCATCCCCTGTATATTATGTCACTAATAGAAAATAGCTTTTTTCACAAGCTTTCCAACGATATAAAGTTTGTATGGTCAAATCTAAACATCTAAGCCGATAGAGTAACAAAACAACATTTTAAGCAATTTTCTCTTAAAACAACGAAATTGTGGAGTAGGCTAATGCTACTTTTGCAAGTGGCAATGCATAATACATATAAACAGAACACTATCCTACTACACAAGGTGCGAGGAAATAACGAAGATGTATGTTTTGCAATATAACTTTATTGACCAACAGAAATTTAAAAAAAGCAACGAATAAAAGTAACGCATTATTTATAAATAGCATTTTAAATTATCTTGTGCTTTATATTTCTGATGGACATATTGCGTATTACTCTAGGGTCTACTATTTCTGGTAGAAGACACTTTTTATAAAAAGACACAAGATGACTTTGCATTTCGCGTGACCAGAAAGAGTCATCTGCAAATATTGTTTCTGTTTTCATTCCGTGTGGAGTCCAAACACCAACCACACAGTATATCCTTCGGGTTATATGTAGTTGACTTTGTATTTGGTAATACCACTTATGTTTTGTATTAATAACACCATTTTTATCCCAAAAAGTAATTTTTCTTTTTTTAATACCCTCTTCTGGAGTCACATTTCTTGCAGAATATGGACACTTTATTTCCACAAGACTCTTTTCTCCAATTAACCCATCTGGTGACTATGTTAAAAATGGTTGTTCTTCATCAATGAAAAGACCACATGGTTCGATTTTTTTATTAAACTTTTTTCCAAGGCAATTCGAATTCAAATCTCTTACCATAATCATAAGCAGCAGAAAGAAACTGTTTAGGGTACAAAATGGTCTCAACTAAAGATTTACAGCCAGTAGTCGTTTTTTGACAGCAAACCACGCCGAACATTGAAGCAGTTAGACGCTTTCGTCTCTCCAAATACCATAAATCAGAGCTTTACTGCTGTCTAGTTAAGCATTCAGTGATATGAATGTCCTAAGGGGA
The DNA here is from genome assembly GCA_036346205.1 of Vesta saturnalis. NCBI lineage: Eukaryota > Metazoa > Arthropoda > Insecta > Coleoptera > Lampyridae > Vesta > Vesta saturnalis. Next base: position 1,055,206 of record JARFJB010001736.1, on the reverse strand, counting down.
TTTACGTAAGCCTTCTATAAACTTTTCTCTTGCAGTTTCTGTATGTTCTTCAGACATGTCTGGTTTTTCACATTTTGATCCATAGCTACTGGTACCCTCATCAGTATTTACCTGCAGAAGAGCCGTTCCAATTTTTGTAACAGTGGTGGGTCTTACGCGTGGTATTATTTTGTTTGTTTTTAGAGTCACAAACTGCAGCTTCTTCCATAGCTTCATGCTTGCTTCTTCCCAGCCATCCGAAATCTCGTCATGAACGCTTCTGTATTGTAGGTAGCACACTACGAAAATTTGATGAATACATTGAAAATATTACGATTAAAATTGTTGTCGCGATAGCAAAAGATATTATTAAAAGTTATTACATAATAATTGTTAATTGAGAATGGTTTGTATTTCTTTGTTTTTGTAAGACATTGGTGTAGGGTTTTAACTGAGGGCGGCCCGCAGCCAGATGTTTTATCAAAAAGGGCAAGACAAATTGGTAAATATGTCTACAAAAGCGTTTTGAAAATAAAAATGTCAGTATTATACAAAAAATTACACCGCGGTCAAAGCATAAGTTGTTCAGGGATTGAAATGTGATATTTGAAATACAGGATTTCTACGGTTGATTGCACATGTTAATTAGAAATAATGTTTCTTTTTATAATTAAAGTCAAACGCGTTCACACGAAATAGTTTTATTGCTTTTGTTAGTTGATATAGAAAATAGGGGGTGAGGGAGGAATAAAAACGGTTGTTGTGCTTAGAATGGGGGAGTTTGATTAGAATTTTCAAAGCATGCGGGAGTAAGATTTGCCATCGATTCGGTGTTGGTTTAATTAGATCTTCTTTTCGTTGTTTTGTGTTAATCGATAAATCCGAGTATTTAAACATTTGTGCTGGTGAAAGCTTAAAAGGATAACCTACATTGATAATGTAAGTAAAAGAAAAGATTTTACGGTTTGTGAAATTACACAGAAAAGGTCATTCTACCTACTCATTTAAATTGTTCAAGCCAAACTGAAACCAGGACCTGCAAAACTGTTGTGTTCATTGAAATTACGCAAGCACAACGAAGCACGTTCTCTTTTCTCTTTATGTGTTCTATTTTGGGTATTGCTAATTCCAACCTGTATTTATAATGATAAAACCACAAACAATCATAGGTATAAAGTCAGAAGCTGACCCTAATGATCTAGTTATTTATATATTTATCCAAATGTCCCTCTTGTTACCGTTATATGGCTATATGTCTATATTTTTTTGTGTTTTGTTTTATGCCTAAGAAGAATTGAGAGCGTTATTATCTTGCATTTGTAATAATACCTACTAATCATGTTGGTGAATCTGTGTTGCAGGACTTTGTTTCAGATGTTATACTTTGTCTCACTGCGTATCTAATGTGTTGGCCTCGAATGGTTTTTCTGTGTAATCAATCATATCCTTTATTGTTACTGTCCATGTGTATCATTTGTTGTGCTCGTATCCACAAATTTGTATGTGTAACGTACTTGCCCTTTTTCATTTTTATCTACTTAAATAATCTGTAACCTGTTTAATTTTCTGTTGTTATTTTTTTGTAGGTTGAATTTGTAATATGTATTACTAGAGTGCTTAAGATATTTGGGTGTTAAAAACCGCCATGATTGGTTAAACAAAAGGGCCACATGGTAGTGATAACACTCTTCCCTTTGGGTTTTTTTTTTGTGATTGATTGAAGATCTTATTAAATTGTGGATACGATCACACTGTTTAGGTGTATTGCATTTATGTGTAGTTATTTAAATCGTTTTGCATTTTATTTTGGTGATATTTAAATTTTGTAAGGTACGCCCTTTTAACTTGATTTAATGATGTCCTTTATTGTTTTTTTTTGTGTTCTGTTTATGTCCGGTTGTCCCCCACCCTGTATAATGCTTTATATGTAATTATTTACCTAAAAGCAGACAGGAATTGGTTCCAAAAGGGATCCTCCTGTTTGTTATTTATTATCGGTTTATTTTGCTTTAATTTGAATACCATTTGTAGACCTGATTTTATGTTTATTTGTGACTAAACTTCGTTTTATGCAATGTTATAGATTTGTACGCCTTTAATACCGATAGAGTAGTGTTGATACATATTTAATCCTTTGATTGCAATGTACTTGTGTTATCTGATCTTTGTTTTTTTCTTTGTGTGATTATTATTGGAATAAAGGGAGTTTTCTTGGTGATTCTTTTTCTCCCGATGTAAATAGGATGACGAGCGAATCACCAGGTAGCGCAACTCGTTCATCTCAATTACAGTTTTGTTTCATTTCATTACCTTGCCACCTTATGCAACAAATTAACCTTACCCGACCCTATCTCCTGCACATTACACAACGTAGGTTATTTGCCACTAGACGATCACTGTTTTTTTTTTAATCAGGTTAGAATTTTGCGAGTTCGAGATCAGATTTGTAAATCAACTCTGATTATTTAATCACGGCCAGTAAGGGAGATTTAAGCTATTCATTGGAGTAAGCCTAACATTAGCCGGTGTAGCATTATTCCCAGTGACATCAATTTAAGCAATTAATAGGAGCATCTTATCAGTCAAATAAAGGTGCATCCTTTAGCTATTGTTTTGGCTCTTGAATTTGCATTAATGCGAACAAGTTCAAATTACAGGTTTCAAGATAGGGTACGTCTGGGTTACGACAGTATGTTCGTTCAGACATGCACGGTATATCCATTGATGCTACAAATTGCTGTAGATGGAAAAAACCTGAACCTATTGACATTACGCCCAGAACAGCATCTTTGTTCATATTATCTTTAGACGGTTTTGCAGTAGGAATCGTGAAAGAACCATTACAGAACGTACATTTAACATTTAAATAACATATAAAACCGTGTCGTTCCTCATTGATAATTTTCATATTTTGAAGCGCACATCCACAGTGTGGTGCATGGTTAGAGTATTCAACAAGAGATGTAATGAAGTAGCTTATATCCAGTGTTGGGTAAGATCCATTTATTTAGGATCTAGATACAGATCCAAACACATTTTTAAAATCTGATCTAGATAAAGATCCAAGATCCGTACGTAAAAATGGATCTAGATAAAGATCAAAGATCCTTGAAATGGGATCTAGATCTTTTATAAAGATCCGACATTCCTAAAATTGTTTCGAGATTTTTCTAATTATTAATATTATCTTTAATTGCTAGTATTGCTACTGATGAGTAGTACTCCCATTCCCATGATCATTTTTCATGTAATACAAATATTAGTCCGTAAGGTTAAATTATTAAGAAAAATAATACACAAATATAATTTTTATAGGTTTTTATTGAAAACTGACATTAATTATTTAACGCACTACAAATTACAAAATTAGTATTAGGTACACATTTGCACTTGCAAGTTGCAATGTTAATTGTTAATTTAACTTAACACATAGTTGTTATACAATTATAAGGATAAGGACATTTATCTAAATTATTATAAATATACATTACATAACTACATTTTATTATCTGATTTTATTTTATTTTGTTTTAAAATTAATAGCATCTCAAATATATCATCACCTAATCTATTCCTACGAGGAGTTAAAATTAGTCCACCCATACTAAATATCCTTTCAACGGGGGCAGATGAAGGAAGTATAGAATTATATTTTAAAAAGATTTCTTTTATAGCAGGGTACATATTTAATTGCTCATAGTTAGTGCTTGTGTCTTTAAAATAATTTGTGCATTCTGAATCAAATGTTGTTTGCGATTGAGTATTTATTTTTAAAAAATCAAAGAATTCGTTCGTGGCAGAGGATTTTTTTTCAGTAAGTGTGAACTGAATTTCTGATTCTGAATTATTAAGATTTTCTTGAAATCCGGAATTGTTAAGTTCACAAAATAATTGCGTTTGACAGAATGCTGTTTCATTTTTAAAGGGAGTAATTTTTAACCACCATAATTGAAATTTTGGGTTAGAAATTGTGGATAACAGGTATGGTCGACTACTAGAATTTTTAATATCCATTATATTAGAGAAACGTCTTGTAAAGCCGTTCAATAAACATTCTCTTAATTTAAAACAAAATTTCAGTTTTGTCATTGTTTCTAAGCTAGCTTTAATTTTGAAAAGTGTTGGCAAAACAGTACCTAACTGACAAGTTTTTTCATCTTGTAAAATATCTATTGCAACGGCTATAAGTTTTGTAACAGAAATATATTCGTTTAAAAACACAAAATCTGACAGTTGGAACACGTCTAATTTTAATAACTTACAAACATCACTTAATTTTGCTTCAATATTAATTAGTTTAACACATGGAATTCCAACGAGTAGGACAAGGAACTTTCAATTTGACACCGCAAACATTTTCTAACTGATCCGACGCCTTAGTTGACCTACTCACTAAATTCCATAAAGAATAAGGTTTCCCAAAAACAGTATCGTACATTTTTTTATACCTTATGTTTTCAAATGCTTTAGCTGCATCTATCGTAATTACAAGGCTGAGTGTATGCAAACAACACTTAAAATGTTCGGGCAAAAGCACGTAAGTACTGTCAGTATCAAAAGCAGGTAATGATTCAACATCTACATCATTTTGATTTGGCAACACTGTTAATTCGCTATCGCTGCTCTTATTACATATAGAAGCAGTAAATACGTTAAAAGCTTTATTAAAGTTGCTTGCGTTATCTGTTACCGTTCCTGAAATTTTACCGAGATTTAATTTGTATTCGTTATGAATTTTAATTTTGTTATTGGTGCTCCAAACATCTTCAGTTGTACAGACGTATTTGGTTTTATTTAATTCTTCTATTACAGCACCAATAACTGCTAATTTCTCTTCTTCTAATTTACTCTTGAGCGTTTTTCGGTCACAAGGTTTTTTGCCAGAAAGTCCTTCTACTAACCTAATAAATGCGGGTTTTTCGACTGTACAAATAGGCTTCATCTCTTCAATTATGTAATCTAAGACGAGTTTGTTAACCGAGTTCTTTGTGGTAGAACTGGTAGATCGTTGAAAAATGTTAGTCTTGTTGAAATTCTTCATTGATAAAATTTCGGTTTTACTTTTTTTTGTTGCCTTTTCTGCATCGAATTTGCTAAATGTTACTGGATGCTTTCTCTAGAAAAAAAGGAGAAAGTGTATGTTAATTTATAAAATTCAGATTGAAGTCACTTCAAGCTTCAGTCAAAATTTAGATAACACCAATTTTGAAAGCGACTGAATCCCATCTTTTTATGAATACAGGTATCATAAACATTTAAATAAGTTTTTTGATGCATTAGGGACTTTAAGAAATAAACCTCAACCTTTTGTAAACGTTCTTTTACACACGAGAAACTAAGTATTTTGCAACAAAAAATACTTTACGTAATTCATATAGAATTTAATAAGAAAAATTAAGTCTACAAATCACGTTTTGATATATCAGATGATATATTTCGTAAGAATCCAATAAATGATACTAAAATTCTGCCAAAAACTATATTAATACATACCTTCATATGCCGAATAAAATTTCCTGTTGAAGTCACATGACCTTGTATTTGTGCGGGACAATTTAGACACTGGGTCACTATCTTGTTGTCACATTTTGATAACATTTTATAAAATTTACCGCTTAAGATTGGCGGAACTTCCATTAATTCAGCTTCGTCACTCATTGTTGATCTAACTAACAATTAACAAATGTGCTTTACTTAAAGTCGTATTCTTAAGAACTGAAGACAAGATTGTTGTTTTCTATACCTCCTTTTGTTCGATTAAATTAGCAACAGGGAATTCCAGTTCCACTTAACTTAAGTACCTACTTTAATGGATGGATGACCCCATTGTCATTACTCATTAAGTCATTAGATTAGCACTTATCTGTCATTACCTGCCTTTGTAGCTTTGGGAAACAAAAACAAGCGACGGAAATATTAACAAAGGAAATGAATAGTTCTATTATTGGTTATTTCGAATTTAACATGCCTCAGGCAGTAGGTAATTGTGTAAATGTGTATGTATCTCTGTGGGGTACGGATGTAACGGTCGTAACGGAGCATAATGTATTTTTTAAATATAAAGCTCTGTTGCCTCAAGCCAGTTAAAAATTTCACAAAATACCCTTAAAATACATTTTAAAATATTCTAATGGATCTTTGGATTCAAGTACTAAAGATCTGTTAAAATGTGATCTAGATCCAGATACTAGATCCTAGCAGAGCAAAGTATCTAGATCCAGATCATAGATCCGTTTAGTGGATCTAGATCCTGGATCTAGATCACTTTGATCTCGATCCTATCCAACACTGCTTATATCTAAATCCTTCGACCCTCTAGTTTTGAGATAGAATTCTTAAAGTTTCCAAATAGATAAGTAAATGTTGTGTATTATCCATAAGTTGTCATACCTTTTTATCGTTTTCTGTCGTTTGGAAAAGCGCTCGCTTTGTACATTTATCTTCATTTTCTGGTAAGGTCTTAAATAAAACTATTTACTTTAGGAAAACGGTTGTCCAAATATAATTAAACAATTTAGTATGAAAGTTAAAATCCATACTTAAATTTGGGAATACGATTAATATTGTTGAAATAAACTCATAATCACTAATCCCAAATATGTAAATAAACATTAGTGGTTTTGAGTTTATTTCAAGAACATAAATAAACAAACACAATATAAAATATAATAGCAATAAAATCTACATAATAGCTAATTCACTTCTTTTAGCATCACGGTTTGACTTTCAAAACAGGTAAAACTCTTAATGGTTAATGAACAATATTTTCAACAAAAGAACAGTAATCTACTTTAATCGTTGACTAACCGAATGTTAGTTAAGTCAACGCTTTAATATATTTATATGCTCACCGTCATTTCAACATCATTATCAGATAATCCGGTGTCAACTATTAATTCGAGTCCTCTCTGACATTCCTCATTGGACACAGCCATATTTTCACAAGTATTGGTCTCTAAATTAAGTGATCAATTTTGAATAAGCGTCATAATATGCACAATTCAGAAATTTTCCAAACAGGATAAAATTTCTATTACACCCCTGTATGATAAAGTGCTGGTGAAATATTACCCTAATATAACTATTGTTCTTCTTTAATATGCAAAGATACTTATATTTTGAACTTTTGGTGTTGGAAAACTTTTTTTTAGTCGCTATGTATTTAACCTCAACCTACATTTATTTCACGCATATTTTGGTTCTTTATTATCTATTCTCATCTTTAGAGAAGACGCAATGTCAGGCAAAGTATGAAAGATAATAAAACAAGTAACAAGGCGTGTAAATAATTTGCATGACAAGTGTAATCTGTTTTATTTTCACCCTGCAAGCTTAAACAAAATCGCAACTAATAGCGAAATGAAAGAGTTATGCGAATTACGAGATCTTCGAGTACTGACCTGTCGGTGCATATATAATGTAAGCAGGTATTGATCCATCTCAACTTAGCAAGAAATAGACTAAACATAAGGTCCCACCTTTCTTATACATCCCGCTTCCTACCTCTTCAGCTGTGATGGTCAGGGCTTGACTGTCGGATCAGCCTTAAAGGTCGCAGTGCTGTTAAAAAAAACGATTCAACCATTATTAACATCCTCAGTACGTTAAAAGTGTGGGATCCTCAAATACCTAGTTTTAGTAGTAATACATTAATTTAATTAAAAATTATTATTAATTTTATTAAATACATAAATCAAAGTTTACGTCAGTAGATTCAACTACGACCTGTCCACTGGTGACGGCAATACCAACTGACCAAGGTTCAACCAATCGATGCAATTTTGTCTTTATGTAGTAACTGATGTAATTTCTAAATATAATGAGATTACAGTCAAATTACTTATATTAATGGAATGTGCCTGCAATATCGCAAGGATTCACATACCACAACTTGACTAATATTATTATTTGTTTTTGTTATGAACGAATAAGTTCAAGGTAAATATGTAATTAAAATTATTATTAATTTTATTAAATACATAAATTATTATATTGCAGGCTCACATTCCATTAATATAAGTAATTTGACTGTAATCTCATTATATTTAAAAATTACATCAGTTCTACATACTAAAGACAAAATTTGCATGGTTTTGAACTGTTGTAACACTTATAAATAAACAGTAAGTTAATTAAGTAAACTTTTATTATGTTAATAAAATTAATAATAATTTTAATAATTTACCTGAACTTATTCGTTCATAACAAAAACTTATAATAATTAAATTAATTCTCATATAATGAAATTAAAAACAATGATTCTAAGTATATATATATATATATATATATATTTTTTTTTTTTTTTTGAAGAGCACAAAACAAAATTGTATTCTAAACTAAACATTAAAAAAATCTACAGACTAATTGTCGCCCTCACTTACACAATTAATGCAACGAAAATCAGAGTTACTGTCCCCAGCACATTCACAGTGTGCCCACTGGTGACAGGCAATACACTGAATCCAATTTTCACCAGGCATACTGTTTCTGAATGTGTCAAAACAATACAGACACGAACAGTCTTCGTTATTACTATTAGGACTCAAACCGCCATTTTTTTTTGTTTATTGTGTGCTTATTTCTTTTTCTTGGAACACTTTTACTAATATCTTCTTCATCATTCTGAAACTGTTTCTTTCTGGACCAAACATTCTTGTTCTGATCTTCCCTAAGAGCCTCTTTGACAGGTGTGTCTGTCAATATTGCTGTTTGACGACATTTTCTGCCTCTTTTTGATAACTCTTTTCGTGGAGGTGCTTTTGGAAGAGGCTTTAATTTAAAAGGCGTAACTTTTTCAGGAGTGACTTCTGGAGTATGTTTCCCGTTCGAAGTTCCTGGTTGAGTTTCCGTTTCCGGAATATCTTCTCTTACACTACTGTTTGAGGTTCCTGGTTGAGTTTCAAGATTAGTTTTAGTAATTTGGTTATTCTGGGTCTGATGGCAACTTTCTATTTGACTCCGTCCATTTTTGTTTAAGTCTTTTTGTGGGTCTGGACGATCGGTCGAATAAGACGATAAAAATTCTTCTTCGGGAAATATATCTTTATTGAGCGGATAAATTCCTGCCACCTGAAAGCCTGCCATGATATTTTTTGGTGTAATTGCTGATGGTAATGCAGTTGCAACGATCTTTTTGGAATGTCATAGATAGACATGGTTGTGCCCGGATGATTTGTAATCCAGGAATCACAGGCTGAGTTCACATATTTTTTTAGGGGCCCGTAAACCGACCTGTCCAGCGGCTGCAATTTATGTGAACAGTGAGGCGGAAATAACAACACTGTTACACCGTTTGGTTTTAAAAAATCTAAAGCAGCAATTGAGAGATGGGAGTCGTGGTTGTCTAATAGCAGCAGAAATGGTTTCTCTGGAGAACATTTAACATGTTTGACAAATGCTTACACCATTCTAAAAAATGGACTGCTGTCATCCATCCCGAAGAATTCGCGCCTGCAATGCTTCCTGGGGGAGCGTTATTAAGCATATGTTGTTTGAAAATTACTCTAGGAAATATAAAGTACAGTGGAATGCTATTCCCTAAAGCCGAGACTCCCACTGCTAAAGTCACTAAGGTGCCTCTTTCTTGAGACGTTATTCGATCAATTTGCTTGAAACCCCTTCTGGCAACAATTCTATCTGGTTTTTGCACTGTAGTGATTCCCGTTTCGTCTACATTATATATATCTTCCGGTCCAATTCTGAGACGGTTTAAAACAGTGCTAAGATTTTCAAAAAACTGTTCTACATTTATTTTATTAAAACTCGTAGCCCTTGCCAAACTTGTTGCCTCTGGTGTTCGAATTCACAGTTCCTTGTGTCGCTTCATAAAAGATAAGAACCAGTCTTCATCAGCCATTTCTGTTTCATTCCATTGTGGCGGGTACTTTGTTTTTAGAGCCATGGCATATTCATAGACAAAGGCTCTCACCTGTTTGGGTGCTAATCCATAGTAAATATCTGCAGCATTAAGAACGTAACTCGCCAAAAGAGTTTCTTGTATGTCAGTAAATACCTAAATTAATAAATCTCATATGAAGAAGCACACATACCCACAAGGACACTTCTTACCTGTCGTGGTTTGGAATAACCAACAGGTGTTGTTGGTATCTCCGCAGGCCCATTTAAGTCAAACTGATTTACTTTTATCAAAAATCGTCGTAGACTTCTTTCCGGAATGTCATAATCTTTTGCTGCTCCTCTAATTGATCGATTTTCTAATTTGACAAGTCTAGCTGCCTTTAGCATTATATGAGGTGAAGTGCTACCCCGTTGTGTTTTGTTGTATATGTTCTCATATTTCTAAAATTAAAGTTCACAAGTTATTAAATTGGTCAAAGAAACAACATGGATTAAAGAACCCCGAGCATGTTGGTGACTGCGGCAACTTGCCCAGTAAATATTGCGGCGACTTGCCCCAATGCAGTTTCCGACAAAGTTTGTAAATTGTATCTTAAAATTTATAGAAATGCATAGTTTTGTTAACCTTACAGTAAAGCAGAAAGCCCAACGATTAAAATAAGGTACGTTTCATTTTCAAACCACGAATGTAACAAAAGATATTACAAATATACTGTGATGAATAAAAGTTACTTACCCGTAATATAATTTAACTTGTCCACGTGCACTTGTCTGTATTGCTCTGGCATAACTGAAACTAGCTACAAAGTACCGTTAGGTAGCCTGAATCACGCAAGTGTAGTAAACGGTATTGCCAAACGTAACATTTAGAAGAAAACTTCGGTGCGGCTACTTACCCCTGCGGCAACAAGCCCCGGTCTCCCCTACCCTAATATAACTATTGTTCTTTTCTTTAATAGGCAAAGGTACTTACTATTTTAAACTTTTGGTGTTGGAAAACTTTTTCTCTTTAGTCGCTTTGTATTTAACCTCAACCTACATTTATTACCACGGCGATATTTTGGTTCTTTATTATCTTTTCTCATCTTTAGAAGAAGACGCAATGTCAGGCAAAGTATGAAAGATAATGAAGACAAGTAACACAAAGGCGTGTGTAAATAATTTGCACTTTTAGGCAAGTGTAAGTAATCTGTTTTATTTTCACCCTGCAAGCTTCCAAACAAAATCGCAACTAATAGCGAAATGAAAGAGTTATGCGAATTACGAGATCTTCGAGTACTGACCTGTCGGTGCATATATAATGTAAGCAGGTATTGATCCGTCTCAACTTAGCAAGAAATAGACTAAACATAAGGTCCCACCTTTTTTATACATCCCGCTTCCTACCTCTTCAGCTGTGATGGTTAAGGCTTGACTGTCGGATCAGCCTTAAAGGTCGCAGTGCTGTTAAAAAAAACGATTCAACCATTATTAACATCCTCAGTACGTTAAAAGTGTGGGAACCTCAAATACCTAGTTTTAGTAGTAATACATTAATTTAATTAAATTAATTCTCATATAATGAAACGCTAAATCAACATGGAATTGAGGAAAGCGATCAGAAATCCATGCCAAACGTCCATACACTAACAACAAAACATTGTAGCGTTGTAGATTGCTGAAACAAATGTTGTGAAAGAAAAATTTTGAATAAATTCAGAAATGATAGACATTATAGAATGAGTAGTAACGATAGGTGACATTTCAAATAGTGCCTACATGTAAAATGTTAATTTTTTATTTGCAGATAACTCCACAAATGTCCGGGATACTCCTCATCAATTAAAAATACCAGGCTGTGAACGATTCTGTCCACTTGAGAAATGAATACAGTTAACGGAAGAAGTCGTGCCTGTTAATTGGGAGGAAGAGTGTAACGTTGAAGATTCTAATTTTACTCCATCACCACCACGTGGACCATAATTGTTTTTGTAAATACGGAACTTGAATTTTATTTTTGAATAATAAACTTTAATAACATTGATCTTTCTTATTTATTACAAGGTTATCAATTGATAACTATTAACTATTTAAAAAAAATTTAAAATAATTTTGAAATTTTTGAGAACACAAACTGCCTTAAAACCTAAACATACGCACGTAAATTTTTTTATTATCGCAAATTTTTGGCCCATTTTTTCGAGACAATTCATTTCCAGCGATAGCGTTTAATTTGAAACTATGTACACAAACTAGAATTAGAACAAGGCTTTAAAAATTCTAATTTCTCAACAAAATTATGTAATAAAACTTATCTAAAGTTCAAAAACCAATGATAATGTACGAATATAAAAGAGTATGAACTAAATTAAATTTTTAAAGCCATGATCTTATGGTTAATAGCATGTGTCTTGGTGGTAGTTGCAGGACAACAGCCTTGGGGTCCTGATCCTCAAAGACCCTACAGACCACCACAATGGAACAGACCACCATGGAATCTAATCCACAGCCAAACAAACAACTGAAATTACTACATTTCGTAGGCTTTCCTAAAATATCTGTGCATCATCATTAATAAGTTGATTTTAGATTTACAGACATGGAATCCGCACACCTGCAGATACATATCCAAATGATCCGTATATAAATAATGATTTTTACCCTAATGGCTGGGGTCAGCTCACAAATGTAAGTAATTCGATACAAAAACAGAAACAATATTATAATTTTTAGGAAGGCAAACGGAAATTATTTGAGCACGGTTTATTCTTAAGAAATCGGTATGGCCATTTCTTAGGATCCCATTACTCCCCTAATATTTATTATGCACAAAGTACCGATATTGATAGAACTAAAATGACAGCTCAATGTATTAATGCAGGTCTTTGGGCACCAAATAACGATCAATATTGGGGTCCACTCAATTGGCAACCAGTCCCAGTCAACTACGAACCTCTTACTACTGACAATGTAAGTTAATCAATTATTAAAGCCTGTCATAAGCAATCCTTGCAGCTTTTGTTAGTACGAAGACCATGTCCGCAGTACCACATAGAACTTGATAAAGTAAAACAAAGCCCCGAAATCCTTCAACAACTCCAAGCTGAGCGTCCTCTGTTCGACGAATTAAGTAGAATTACTGGTAAACACATAACAGATTTTGAAGGTGTGCAGGATATTTATACAACATTAATGGCAGAGGTAAGGGCAAGTTACACCTTATTATAAATAACGTACTTCATCCCAAAGGAAGCATTCGGATTGCCATTACCTGAATGGTCTAGGCAGTACTACCCACACCGCATGCTAAAGTCCAGTTGTCTAAGTTTCATTATAGATGTCTACAATGATAAAATTAATCGCTTCAAAGGAGGTGTTCTTCTTAAAAAATTGATTAATGATTGGAAAAGTGTAATTGATGGTACCATGAAACCCAAAGAACGTAAGGCTTTCTTGTACATCGGCCATGATTCAACAATAGTGAATATACTTCGCGCTTTAAAATTGTGGGATCCACAGGTACCTGGATTTGCCATAAACATACTTTTTGAATTGTCACAAGACCTTAATACAAACGAACATGGAATTGAGGTAAAATGTTCAAATTATGTGAACAATAGTTTTTACAAAAGGAATTTTAGATATTTTTCCGTAACTCCACTGATCCGAATGCTACTCCCAATCAATTGCAAATACCGAATTGTGAAAAATTCTGCCCACTGGATAGATTAATACAATTAACAGAATCTGTTGTTCCTGTTAATTGGGAGGAGGAATGCAAAAGTGATGATCCCAATTACGTACTACCACCACCAAAACCACCTTAACGCATACCTTAAGTAACATGTTTAATGTTAACATTTTAGATCATTACTTAAAGTGAATCTTCATTTCAATATTGACACATGCAATTAAATCAACATAGACTAAATTAGAGCCCTTTGTTAAAATAGATCAACATTAAATTAAATAGTCACCAAATAAAGTGTATTCATTATTTACGCTCCACTGTTCACTTTCGTCATGTAACATAATGTGAATTTATTATACCAGGATATCAACAATGATTGACCGAAAAATACTGCTTTTTACAGAATTTTTATCAAAAGTTTATTCCAAGTTTCTGGTGAAGTTAGGCACAAATATTTATTTCAACTTCTATTGACATTTCATAAACGTACATATATTTTTGCTTTTTCAATTATTCCATTATCTACATTTGTATTGCAATAAAATAGTTTTTTTCAAAACTCATTAATAAATTAACCAAGACTTTCAAGGTAAGTTAATTCGTGTATTTTATGCCTTTTATGCATTATACAAAATATGATTGACTTGTATGTTTAAGCAATAAAATAAAAAGAATCTTAAAAACTAAAACATTAAGTAAAGGACATTCGTTTAACTTATCCCGATTGATCGATGAATCAAAAGCGCATTTGTGTATGACTATCCTTTTCTACATATTGAATACAATGTACACTATTAGCTAACGTATTATCCCAAGAGTGTCGTTTTGTACGGCTCTTATTAACTCAAGTAACTAACAGGGATAACGTTAACAACAAATTAAGTTTTCTTGTAGGAATAGTTTTGATACCAACATTACCAACTTTAACTTAACTACTACACATAAATATAAATGTCATAATGTTTGCAAATAAAAGACAAAAGTTTTATTTACGTATCATAGATGTACGCACATAAAAGCATATTATTTTCAATAAAACTTAAAACGTAGCAGATGAATTTTGGTAAGTTATTATATATTCTAAAATGTTGCAAAAATTTTGTAAATAGGTATTTGTAGGTTAAGACCAATGAACTCTTCCAAAGAAAGAAAGTAATTGTTCCAATACTTTTCTACATAAAAGTGGCGATTATATATCTTTGACGGCAATACATTTGTGAGTTAATGGTTATTTATTTGATTTATTCATAAAGATTGAATTTTTTAGGAACACTACTAATCATTATGCTTTGAGAAAACATTCGAATTGCAAAATACGTAATGATAACTTCAGTCATCGGTGTTTATTTATACACTTGTTTGTGTAGAAGATTATTATACTGCAATTCAAAATTATTGGTATATTTGATGTAATTGAATTATAGTACTTTTTTAAACTTATTCAAAGTATCGTTTCAAACACAATATAACCAATAATGTAATAAAACGTAAATTTGTCCATTCACATTTAAACATGACTGTGTTGAAAATAATTAATTGTTATAAATTATAATGTTAATGTACAATAACATACATTATATGTTATTATTATAATTATTATAGATTATTATTAAGTTTTTGGAGAAAACTGTTTGCGTTAAGAATTCAATTAAAAACAAGAAATTAAATGTTCACTACACTTCATTTTCTGTATCTGTGTTATCGTTTGGATGTATAATTGGATTGACTTGGACACCATAAGCTTGTTCCCAAGACTTTAGAATTTCAGCTTCTGCAATATATTCTATTTGCAAATTTGTGAGTTAATGGTTATTTATTTGATTTATTCATAAAGATTGAATTTTTAGGAATGCTACTAATCATTATGCTTTGAGAAAATATTCGAATTGCAAAATACGGAATGATAATTTCAATCATCGGTGTTTATACACTTGTTTGTGTAGAAGATTATTATACTGCAATTCAAAATTATTGGTGTATTTAATGTAATTGAATTATAGTACTTTTTTAAACTTATTCAAAGTATCGTTTCAAACACAATATAACCAATAATGTAATAAAACGTAAATTTGTTCATTCACATTTAAGCATGACTGTGTTGAAAATAATTTATTGTTATAAATTATGATGTTTTAGTGTACAATAACATACATTATATGTTATTATTATAATTATTGTAGATTATTAAGTTTTTGGAGAAAACTGTTTGCGTTAAGAATTCAATTAAAACAAGAAATTAAATGTTCACTACACTTCATCTTCTGTATCTGTGTTATCGTTTGGATTTATAATAATTGGATTTGCTTGGACATCATAAACTTTTTCTTGTTCCCAAGACTTTAGAATTTCAGCTTCTGCATGTTTAATCGTTTTTAACCAAACTGAAGGTGAAACTGTTTCTAACGCTTCTTTCCACATCTGTTTGACATTATCATCTCCATAACCATCTCTTCCAATGTGTTTATCATAATAAGTTTTGCTTATTCCCCATACCATTTCTATTGGGTTAAATTGACAGCGGTAAGGAGGCAAGCGTAAAATTTCGTGTCCATGTTCTCTAATAATATTATCGACCAAATATTGTTTCTCTTCCTTATGTAGCTTTGCTATATGTAGTAATTCCGTTTTAAATGTTTCTTTTTCATGAGTAATTTTTTTTCCCCTAAGCCACTCTGTAATTTCTAATTTCTTCTTTTTTCCAATTTGTAGTTGGTTGGCGATTGACAATTTGTGAATGGTACGGAGCGTTAGCCATAATGATTATAGATGGCTTTGTTAAGTTTGTCAAAGTTGATTTATTAACCATTTAACAAAGTTTTCCGAATTCATACAATCGTGATAATCGCTGCTTTTATTTGTGGTAGAGAATATAAGTTCTGCTCCTTCCACAAAGCCATCTTCTGTTCCAGCATGTAGAACTATATAACGTTTGCCTTCCCCACCAAGATTCTTAAATCATTTTGAACTGGAATCTTGCCATATTCTTTTGTTGCTTCCTTTTGCAAATATCCATGTTTCGTCGAAATAAACGAACTGCTTGTAGATATCTTGTTTCATATAAGTGATGTAACTTCTCAAAAATTTTAACCTCATCGATGCTATTGAAGTTTTTTCGCAAAGAGCTTTTCTATTGTTAGTTTGCCTGAAATGAAATCCAATGTCCAACAATAGAGGCTAGTCCTTTTACACTCAACGATACCTCTTTCTTTAATTTTTGTTAAGAGCGTATCTAATGTAACATGTTCATGGTTAATATACATGTTGTAAATTGTAGTACGGATTTCACTTTATTGTCGTTGATCCATGTCTTTTGTTTTTAGACTTTTTCGTTGAGGTTCATTTTCCTTGTTTTCTTCTTGATTTTGATGTCGTCGTAAAGCATTAGAAATAGTTTTCGTGTCAATTTTTAAAGCATCGCTAACCCTTGCATGCACTGCTGTTAATGGTGATAAGAGCCCGTTGTTCTGTTTTTCTTTATTAAAGTATTCGACTAAGTTATGGATCAATTCGTCTACGGTAATTGACCTACGAGGCATGTTGATGTGCTACAAATGAAAACATAAATGTAATCTCTTTCTGTAAAACGCATTAATGTTTACCTTAAATGAACACTAGAAAGTAATGTAGTTCTGAAAAGAACCGAACTTTTACAATATTAACTCAAGAAGGGTGTGAATGAATAAACGAAGAAACAAACCAACCGGCGAGCGTACGTAACCTCAACCAACGTATAAGCAAATAAAGGAAAGTTGTTCTGTGGGAAGGTTGGTATCAGTGCTCATATTTTTGTTTTAAATTACAGACGACGGTCATTTCGTGATTTAATGCATACATGACGTCATCGGGATAAGTTAAACGAATGAACTTTAAGTAAAGTTCGATTGACAACATTGTGTATATTTCAATATAAGCAATCGTTACATGTCTTTCTTATGGTACATGCCATAAAGCAGTCAAACGTCTATTACATTTTCATCCTTACAAAATAACGGTTGTGCAAGAATCAATCGCGTATCAAGTGGGTGGCAGGGAGGTCACCCGCCAGGGGTGCCGGAGCAAGAGGAGCGCCGCCGCGAGGATTTCGCCTAATCGTCAAGGTTGGATACAAACCAAACAAAATTATTCAAAAACATAGACTGAGATAAAATAACAAAAACAAATATATTTTTGTACTTAAACATAATCAACAACAACAGCACATACAGGGTGGCGCATTAGTGTGACAAAGTCCCATATCTCCTTTATTTAAAGATATACAAAAAAAATTAAATACAAAAGTTGTAAGATATGTTCTGGTGCATATTCCAAAAATATTTTTAATTATACAGGGTAGATCATAAAAGCTTAGAAGTAATTTTAAATTTTTTTTTAAATAAAAAACCCTATATATTATTACATATTTAGATTCTACATACAATTTTAGACACATTTTATGTATAATGTCCTATACCTAAGTCTAACTGTTTTTGACAAATTTCAAATTTTTTGTCAAAGATGACGTTTGCAGGCCAAAAAATAGGTGGAAATCTTTTCTAAACGAAGCCTTTATCAATTAGTTATGGTTGGTTTCCTTGGAAATGGGGACCTACTCTAATGGACTGTATTGATATTTTTGTAATACATTCATACAGGGTGATCAAAAATGGACAATAAAAAGTATATTTAAAAAAACCTATAAAATCTTTTTTTTTAATGGAAACCCCCTATTTTTTTAACTTATCTTATTTAGCATTAAAAATAAGGGTGACTTTGTATAAGAGTGTATATTCCAAAAAATTGTAGTTTTTGAAATAATGACAATTTAACATTTTTTTATTGTAAAAAGGCTATACGGCTTTCAAGTTTTGTTGTTAGTTGGCCATGAGGGCGGGGCGCGGCGAAGCAAAAAAAATCGAGCACTTCAGATCGAAATATTACAATTTATTGAACCCCATATAAATAATTATTTTATTAAACGAACTTAAAGTAAAGACAATATTTTTTGATTCAACAAATTATGTCCTAATCCTAATCATAAACTTAACACCTCTAATGTAACTAAACCTGTAACTAATTATACAGATAAAAGTACTAGAAACACATCAAATACGTACTACCTAATAAGTTGTTCGAAATGTCCGCCTCTTTCTTGAATACACAATGCAATACGTCTCTCAAATTCGCTGCTTAAATTTCTACACATTTCAACACTAATGTTTTGAAAACAGTTTCTAATCCTAATCTTCACGTCTTCCTTTGTTGTAGGCGGTATTTTATAAACCTGCTCTTTGACGTACCCCCATATGCTAAAGTCGATTTTAGTAAGATCTGGAGATCTAGCAGGCCAAGCAACAGGCCCTGCCCTCCAATCCAACATTCAGGATATCTAGCATTTAAAAAAGTTATTATCGGACCTGTATAATGTACTGGGGTCCCATCATGAAGAAACCACATTTCTTGTTGCGTATCCTGTGGCACTTGACGCAAAAAATCAGGTAGATGGTTTTGCAGTAGGTCTAAGTATACTTCCCCTGTTACTCGTTGATCAAAAAAATATGGTCCAACTACATGATTACCGAAACCCCCCCAAACATTTAAAGACCATCTAGTTTGAGAAGTATATCTTACAAAATGTGGATTTTCGGTAGAATAGTAATGAAAATTGTGTATGTTTACACTTCCGTTTCTGTGAAATGTGGCCTCATCTGTAAATAAAATCAAATGAACAAAATTTCTTTGTTGTTTTATTTCGTTTTGAGCCCATTGACAAAATTCCAGTCGTCTTTGATAATCTTCAGGAACCAACTCTTGAAGTAGTTGTATGTGATAGGGATGCATTTTTTGAGACTTCAATATCCGCTGTGCCGTACGTCGTTCAACACCAACCTGCTGAGAAATGGGTCGTTGTCCAATATATGGATTTTCGGTAACTGTTAATAGTACATTTAATCGATTTTCCTCAGTCTGTGCACGTTTTACCTAATATTTTTTTCATATAACACATTGCCAGTTCTTTCAAAACGCTCCAACAGCTTTTCAAATGCCCTTCTTTCAGGTTGCCGTCTCTCTGGAAACCGTTGTTGATACAGTCTTGCTTGATAAGAGCGTATTCTTATCACTAGCTCCCAAAACAAAAATCATATTAACCATTTCGGCTTGCGAAAAATTCACTATTTACAATTTTAATTCAAGTTTTAAATCAATTTGCTATAAAATACACTAATGCACCACACAAATTATCAATGACAATAAATAATGGCGTTTCTGATGATCTCTATTATTTTTAAATGCTACGCCTCGCCGTCACGGCCAACTAACAACAAAACTTAAAAGCCGTATAGCCTTTTTACAATAAAAAAATGTTAAATTGTCATTATTTCAAAAACTACAATTTTTTGGAATATACACTCTTATACAGTCACCCTTATTTTTAATGCTAAATAAGATAGAATTAAAAAAATAGAGGGTTTCCATTTAAAAAAAATGACTATAGGTTTTTTTGAATCTACTTTTTATTGTCCATTTTTGATCACCCTGTATGAATGTATTACAAAAACATCAATACAGCCCATTAGAGTAGGTCCCCATTCCAAGGAAACCAACCATAACTAATTGATAAAGGCTTCGTTTAGAAAAAAATTCCACCTATGTTTTGGCCTGCAAACGTCATTTTTGACAAAAAATTTGAAATTTGTCAAAAACGGTTAGACTTAGGTATAGGACATTATACATAAAATGTGTCTAAAATTAGATAATAAATATAAACAAGAAAATAATAATATCAATTAGACGAGATCAAAAGAGACACTCGATTGCTGGTCGCTGGAGACTAGCTGTCGCCCTATTAAACATAGACCATAGACCCCAAAGATTGTGTAATTTCAACTTGGATATTTCATTGCAATAAATAATATTTGTACCCGAATTACATTCAAAATTAGACACACAGAAAAATAAATTAAATTTAAACTTTGACACATTGAGAAACATAGAGGAACATAGGAACAAGGAACACGAACATAGAGGAACGAGTGGAACATAGTCCTGTTTTGACAAAACTTAGAGAGGTGCAATACCGAATGAAGTTGATGTTCTTAAGGGCTTGGTCTCGCATAGATTCTCCTCCATGGTTCTTAAAAGAACCGATTGAAATGACGACGTTTCGGCATAATCTCATGCCATTTTCAAGTCTTCGTGTTCTGCTCCTGGTAACTCGAACTGAACTAAGGTCCTCACTGATGGTCGGCCGTATTTGTATGCTGACTTTCTTGGTCGATGCCCTGTTTATTGGTCGTTGTGATACTTCCACTTTCACTTTCTCCTTTTCTCCTCCTTTCTCTATCCGATTTCTCCTTTCCCTTTCGCTTGTGACTGGGTGTTTCCTAAGAATAGGCTTCCAGATCGATGGCAATCTCCGAGTGTCGTCTCGTGAATTCAAATTATGTGGTCGTTTTTCGATTTCGATAGCTTCTCTGATAATCCGGTGTGATAGATACTGTATGTTTGCTATTATCCTTGTGTTGTCAAAATCTATCGCGTGTGAGGTCTCCTTTACATGTTGGGCCAGTGAAAACGTTTTCTGGTCTTTTTGTACTGCGTTACGATGTTCCTCTCTTCTTACATTAATGCGTCTGTTTGTTTGGCCTATGTATGTTCGTGAACAATCCCGGCATGGAATCTCGTACACTCCTTGATCTTCGAGTGCTATTTTAGTTTTCGGGGTTTGCAGCATGTTCGATAACTTTTTGTTGGTCGTGAAGATGGTTTCGATGTTATGTCTTCGAAGGATTTTTCCGATTCTGTCTGTCGTGCCTTGTACATATGGTAGACAGGATTTGGCTACTGGTATGTTTGTGTCGCTATCTTTCCGTTGTGTTGGTTTTTCTGCTCTATTTATGTTTGTCTTGGAGAATCCATTTTGTTGCCGTTCTGATGTTAACTGTTTCTTGAAGCATGTTGTTCTTATCTGTTAGCCGTCAGTATTCTAACCACTGATTGTAGCTGTGCTGGGTGATGGAGCGATGTGGCATTCAAGTGCCGGTTGGTATGTGTGCTCTTCCTGTATACAGTATGACCCAGTATTCTATTATCCTTTTTATACACTAGTACATCTAGGAATGGCAGTTTGTTATCCTTTTCCACCTCCATGGTGAACGCGATCTTGTGATGGATGGTGTTGAGACGTTCCAGGAATGCGGTTAGTTCTTCCCTTCCATGTGTCCAAACCACAAACGTGTCATCCACGTAACGCAGCCATATTTTTGGTTTGTGAGGTGTTGATTGTAGTGCTTTGATCTCGAAATCTTCCATGAATATATTGGCAATCACTGGTGATGGAAGTGATCCCATCGGTGCTCCTGTTTGTCGGTATCGCTGGTCTTCATAGGTGAAGTATGTGTTCTTCAGACGATGTTCTATTAGATTAAGAATGTCATTTGAAGGTTGGCACTTTTTCCTGATGATTTCCAATGTTTAGCTAACTGGAACGTTTGTGAACAATGAGACCACATCAAAACTGACCAGTAGATCCGTAGGTTCCACTACATATTCCTTTAGCACCTCGATGAAGTGGTTCGCGTTCTTGATGTTAGATTCGGCTTTCTCGACGTGTGGCTGTAGTTGTTTCGCCAAGTATCTTGCCAATTGTTGTAACGGAGATCCCATGGAGCTCACAATTGGTCGAAGTGGCACGCCTTCCTTGTGGATTTTTGGGAGTCCGTAGAACTTCAGCTTCATATCCAGCACTCGCGGAAACCTGAAAATTAACATATATATATATATATATATATATATATATATATATATATATATATATACATATATATATATATATATATATATATATATATATATATATATATATATATATATTATTTTTAAGTAACAAAGAAAGAGTCAAAGGTTTTATTGGGTTATATCCATAAATTTTTGGCAATCCAATTAACAAAATAACAAGTAACTTTAACTTATGCCAGATGAGAATGGTGAGCAAGCCCAGTAAAACCTTTATGGATTAGGCTCACTCACAATTTTTTGTAAACCAAAAACTTGAATTACCACATTAGGGCTATCTCACAGCATTTGTCTGTAATCAGTCTACCATTAGATCTACTTTACTTTGTTGTGTCCATGCATCTATTTCGGATACAACAATTCAGCATAGCCTAATTGAACTTACTAGTCAACTATCTATGAGTAAGATTAGTAAGAACAATTCTTAAGGCTAGTAGTTTAGTAATATTACATAATATAGGTACTAATATACAGGTAAAACATAAAAATATTTTAACTGTTGGAAACCTATTACTGTATTACAGTAGAACTTGGTTATTGCGGCCTCGGATTTATCGTCAACACGGATATAACGTCATTTGTTTACAAGTCCAGCCAAACTGTGATAATTAGAATTAGCATTATACAAAACCCGGTTGTATCGTCAGTAAATATATAAACCTCGTATATAACGGCATTGAGACCTTGATTTAGTATACAGTACATACATATTTATTTTATTATAAAATGAATTAGCACTTTTCAGAAGTACGGAAATTGACAAAAATAGGCCAGTGTAACATCATTGTATGGGCTCATTGGTTGGACAACAGTGTCGTTCGTTGCTGGGAATGCCAATCGCCTTTATGCTGCGCCTCCATCCCTGCTCAAGGTCAGTCTCCTCACCCCCTCCCCTTCCGGCCACCTGTACGTTGTTTGCTGTAATGACATATCAACAGACAATCCCTCTAGTGCGTGTAGTGTTGTGTTTTCGTTTTATGATAGACTGAATTTTACGTTTTACATTACAGTATTGATTGTTTTTGTTGTGCGAACATCGAACCACGATGTCATCGTCAAAGTCACGGACTTACAAATCACTAACATTAACGAAAAGATAACCGCGATTAGATAAGTGGAAAACGAACTAAAAAATAAATCTGAGATCGCTAAGGACGGATTCTCTTCCCATCCTTCTCACTCACTTTCACTATCTGTGAATAATGAATATCTTTGTTCTTGAAATTTATTGCCTGTCTACCCCTCCCATGTTATTCACGTGTATGCGAGTTGTCATAGCAACCACTACAACTACCAATCACTGATGAGATAAGCGTGTCAGTATGCCTAGTGCGCGTGCGTGAGGAATAATTGTCACCGCAATAGATGCGATTTAAGGAATGAATAAGGGAATAGAAAAACTGGTTATAGACAACTGAGGTTGCACGTATTTTCGTCTCCATTCGTCAGCTGTTTAAAACGCTGGAATGACGACTCATGCTATTTGATGGCTTATCTTTTGAATTAAACTTTACAAATAAAATATATTCCTGTAAATACTGTGAGTACTGTAATTGTTGTGATCCCTTCAATAACGTTATAACCAAGTTCCACTGTATATCTTTTATAACTTGGTAAAGATAACCAGATAACGTGAACTTTATTTGTTGTAGGTAAACCGTGAAAACCAGTATTTGGAAGCCAAAAACTAAAATGGGCCCAAAAAATCATCTGGAAGTGCATTTAGGAAACTAAAAAAAGAAAAGGAAACCACTGCTGCGACTCTTTCAGGTCAGCTAAAATATTGGCTAAAATCCAATAAGGAGCCTAAGGAGGAAGTTGCAACTACAGTTAGGCTTACGGATAAAAAAGATGGCAGTGACGTTGATATAAATGCCGGTTTAGCAGACACATCAGAAAACTCTCAAGATAACGAACCACGCTCACAAACATCAGCGTCGGAAAATAGCGACATTTTTCTACCAGTTTCGAATCAGAATAAATATGAAGAAATGGATTATGATAATTCCCATTCAACTGGCGAAGACTTATCTGCAGCAAGATGCGATGTAGTCTTTGACGATCCAAAGCAATCGCGTGGTTCTCCAAGAATTAGTGACAAAGTTAGATTGCTGTTGGTTGAACGAGGTCCTCAAACAATTGATGTGTCAACTTTTAAATTTCCAGTTTCAGATGGTGATATGCGTCTAGACGCCAAATGGTTTCATAAGACTCTTGCAAATGGTGAAAAAGTACCCCGACAGTGGTTACTTTATAGCCAGTCAGAAGATGCTTTATTTTGTTTCCCTTGTGTTTTGTTTGGAAAGGATCAACAAGGAAAGTCATCGCCATTTTCAGACCTAAACAAAGGTTTTAAAGACAGGAAACACTTAAATCCTCTAATTTTCACTCATGAAAACTCATCCAGCCATAGGTTAGGTTATATGAAATGGATTGATATGAAAATACGATTGCAACAAAAAACGACTGTGGATTCTGAAATCCAAGATAGAAGTCAAGAGGATATTGAGAAGTGGAGGAACATTCTTAAAGTGGTCATTGATATAATACTTTTTTGTGCAAAAAATAATTTACCACTTCGAGGAACAAGTAAGGAAGAAGTAATAGGAGAGCCTAGTAGTGGAATGTTTCTAAGCACCTTAGAATTAATAAGTCGCTATCATCCTAAGTTAGCTGAGCATATGACCTACGTCAAGTCCAACAAAAATGTGCTTAGCTACTTCTCTCCCACAATCTAAAATGAACTCATAAATTTAATTGGAGGTAAAGTAAGACAGACAATCTTGGATTTAATAAAAAATGGGAAATATTTCTCTATAATACTTGACTGCACTCCAGACAGTGCCCACATTGAGCAAATGACTCAAATTATTCGGTTTGTTGATTTGTCAGCAGGAACATGTGAAGTCAAAGAAATCTTTATTGATTTCATCAACACGAGTCAGAAAACAGGAGAAGGAATTTCGATGGAAATACTAGTTAGCGTTGCTAACTGCCGAGGTCAGGGTTACGACAATGGCAGCAATATGGCTGGAAAATATATTGGAGTACAAGCGAAAATCCTCCAACGAAATGACAAAACCTATTTTGTTCCATGTGCAGCGCACAGTTTAAATCTGATTGGTGCACATGCTGCTGCTGTCTCATCGTTGATCATTACATTTTTTGGAATAGTTCAAACGATGTTACCTTTTTCAGTGGTTCTACCGGGAGGTGGCAGGCAACCCTAACAAAACTTGGCATTACATTAGAGGGTCATTGTAGCACTAGGTGGTCAACAACACGAAGAGCAGTCAGTGCTTTAAAAAAATGCTAAAAGAGGTTTATGCTATCCTCAAAGAAACGATAGATCGCACCAGTCAAGAGAAATGGAATTTAGAAACTGCAGTGGGTGCACAGGAGCTAATCAAACAGATTGACTTCAAATTTATGTGTCTTTTGCAGCCATGGGGGAGAATACTTATTGCTATCGACAAAATTAACAAAGGCCTTCAAAAAGAAACAGTTTCTGTGCAAAATGATTAAGGAGCTATCAGCGACAATTCAAGAGATTAGAGATGAGGGTCTCAGGCCAGCAATCGACTTTGCTACACAAACATCACAGGAACTTGGCATCGAAGAAAGTCGAAAGACAGTGAGCAAACGACTCGAGGATTTAGAAACAAAATCCAAGGATGGCAGCACTTGCTACCTCACCGCAGAACATGAATTCCAAAGAGAAGTTAATCTTATTTTTGATCAAATTCTAACGGAACTGAAGAGGAGATATGAAGCGATGGAGTCATTATGTTCGGACTTCTATTTTCTAACTGGGCCAGCACTGAAGAAAGAACCAGTAAATGTTTTGAAGAAACATGCTGCTGACTTTGGTCTAAAATACCTTACTGACGTAGACGTAGTTCAACTGACCAAGGAAATAGAGACATTTAAAATGCAAGCAAAAGAACTTGAAGAAAAGGATCTAGAAACAGTAACACCCCTGGATATGCTAAGAAAAATTCAAGAACTTAAACTGGAAGATATTTTTCCGAACATCCAAGTTACTCTTAGAATCTTCTTGACTCTACCTGTTACGTCGCCTCTTGTGAGCGAAGTTTCAGTAAATTAAAGTTAATAAAAAATTATTTGACATCTTCAATGGGACAAGATCGTTTGACAAATCTTGCGATACTCTCAATTGAACATGATGAAGTGAGAAAATTGCACTGAGATGTGCTAATCAATGATTTCGCGTCAGTTAAAGTCCGAAAAGTAGCATTTAAGTAAATTTAAAAATAAGTTTGTAACACAATAACAATTCATTCCAATTAATCCATTTTACAATAAAAATCCGTTTGACTACATTTAAATTTTTTAAGTTACTAAACCCTCCCCTCTTTTAGTCTTTTTATCAAAGAGGGGGCGCCATTTTCAAGTCTGGCCAGGGGCGTCAGTCACCTTAGCTACGCCACTGGCGTAGCTAAGAAAAGAAAAGAAAAGCGTTTAGAACAACAAATTGAGAGATTACGAAATACTGAACTTAAGCTTCTTTACGGATGAAGCATGGTTCCATTTACGAAGAGTAGATGCCTTAATGCAAACAATGGTGGTCACCTTGAAATTGTTTTATAGATAATTGCCAAGTTTGATTTTATTTTTCTATTTTTAACTGTAATAATAAACATATACCTACTGTATTATGTTCGTAAATACAATTAAATAAAGCTAAGTTTAAAAAATTAAGTGTTAATTCAAAATAAACGTAAACTACAATTTTGAAGTTTTTGTACGCCTACATAAGAGGCAATTCGTCATTCACGAAAATTTTTGTCATTGATAGTATTATTTATTTTAAAATCTGTATTTACGCCACTGGACATTGCACAATTTTCATTTCAAGGATGCGAAACAGTAGTACTGTTCGAGGAGCGACACGGTCAAACAATAATGATCGCATTGTATATACTTTTATCAAGAGTATTTACGATTCCAACTTTCTTTACACAACTACTTATCTAAAACCTAAACACTTTAGTTAATACTTTTACAGAAAATAATGAAGTATGGAACATTTATTAAACATATAACATTCCTAATAAAATACTTATCTTTTTTGGGTTTATGTAATGATGTATTTTAAATTCTACAGTCTAAACGTTTCGATAACACTTACAGTTATCTTCGTCAGTAGTAATATTTGTTAAAGGTGTTGCAAACAATTTTGTCAAATTTGAAAAATTAAAACATAAACGTAAACCTGCTATTAATATAACAGTTTGAGAAACATATAAAGCCAACTATAAAATTAAATTTTAGTAAAAATTTAAATTTTGTTAAATGTGTTTTTTTGGCCGTAGAAAGTGTTCTGATTTGTCATCTTTAAGACAGTTTAACAATATTTAATTTTTAATTACCTAGTTATTCTTTATTAAAATTTAATTTTATAATTGGCTTTATACGTTTCTCAAACTGTTATATTAATAGCAGGCTTATGTTTATGTTTTAATTTTCAAATTTGACAAAATTGTTTACAACATCTTTAACAATTTTTAACAAATATTACTACTGACAAAGATAACTATAAGTGTTATCGAAACCTTTAGATTGTAGGATTTAAAATACACCATTAAATAAACCCAAAAAAGATAAGTATTTTATTATATGTGATAATGGTGAAAGTTTACATTTTCATATATAACATTCCTGATACTCGTAAACCTCAGCATCCAGGAAATTAAGGTGTTGTTAAATGAAAGTTAAATAGGTATCGTTCAATTCTCAATGGTTCACGAAACCTGAGATAAAAATGAAACACGTTTCCTGTCACATGTATTAGATTTTAGAATGTATGTATTTTTATTAATTTTATTAAATACATAAATAAAGTTTACCTCGAGTAGGATTTGAACCTACGACCTGTACTTTGCTAGAGTTCAAGAGGTTCAAGCCCCAATCGATGTAAATTTTGTCTTTATGTATGTAGAACGGATGTCAATTTAGAATTGACATCCGACAAAATTTGCATCGATTGGGGCTTGAACCTTGATGGCGCAGTTGGTTAGCGCGGTACTCTAGCAAAGTACAGGTCGTAGGTTCAAATCCTACACGAGGTAAACTTTTTATTTATGTATTTGATAAAATTAATAATAATTTTTAATTACATATTTACCTTTGAACTTATTCGTTCATAACAAAAACTTATAATAATTTAATATTAGCCAAGTTGCTTTGGTATGTGTGAATCCTTGAGATATTGCAGGCTCACATTCCATTAATATAAGTAATTTGGTTGTAATCTGATTATATTTAGAATTTTGATCAGTTCTACATACATAAGGACAAAATTTACATCGATTGGGGCTTGAACCTTGATGACGCAGTTGGTTAGCGCGGTACTCTAGCAAAGTACAGGTCGTAGGTTCAAATCCTACTCGAGGTAAACTTTTTATTTATGTATTTAATAAAATTAATAATAATTTTTAATTACATATTTACCTTTGAACTTATTCGTTTATAACAAAAACTTATAATAATTTAGTTTAACTTGTAATCAAAGTGAAACATTTAACAAAACACAATTGTTTTCATTAACTGTGATTATGGAACGTCAACATTTATCACGTGCACAAATATTAATTGCCGTGAATATGACCGAGGGCGGTCTTTCTCAAGCCGAAGTTGCGTGTCATTTCCACGAATCACGAAGCGTGATTTCGAGATTGTTTCATTAATATCAAAAATTTGGAGATGTAGCTGAAAGGCATAGAGGTCGTCAACGGGCAACTACACCTGCAAAACATCGGTATTTTGCTCTATTAACTCGCAGAAATGTGTATTCTACTGCTAGCGAACTCATTGGGGCCTTGGCAAATGCGCACAATCTGAATGTGTGTGGCCAAACTATCAGAAATAGACTACACGATATTAGTTTACGCGCCAGGCGTCCTTTGAGGGTTCCTGCATTACGTCATTGAAGAATGAAGCTCAGTGCTATTTACACGATGAATCTAGGTTTTGTCTCCATCCTGCTTCAAGAAGGGTGAGAGTTTCGAGAGGCAGTGGTAGAGAAGAAAGACTGAGGCATGTGCAGAGTGTTCGTCTATATGGTGGTGCTCAAGTTATTATGTGGGCTGGAGTAATTTTCCACCATCTAAATGTCCCCCTTTTTGTCCAAGGCAATCTAAATCAACACCAATATAATGACCGTGTATTAGAGCCTATTGTCCTTCCATTTGCGACTACTGCGGGCACTGGTATTGGTTTCATAGCGAGAATATTACTGTTTTACCATGGCCTTAATCCCATCGAGCATGTGTGGGACATGCTCCAAACACGGATCACTCCTCATCTTCACAATGTCCACACACGTCAACACCTTGAAAATCTTCCGATACAAGAATGGAACTTATTACCACAAAACTTAATTGATACTTTAATTTTAAGTATGCCCAGACGTTGCCAGACTGTTATTAATGCTGCTGGGGGAAATACAGAATATTAAAAAGACTTTTGTTATTATTTCTTGTGTAAAAATCGTTTCCTATGTTAAGCATTTGAAAGAAAAACTTCGTATGTACATGTTAACTCAACAAAATATCTCCAATCTACAAAATGGAAATTAAAAGAAATGAAATAAATTTGATAATTATGCAACCTCTTTTATAATAAGTTCATTACGAAAATAAGCAACATTTTAAAAACAAAAACAATAATATATGTCAAACACGTTTAAAACTTCATGACAGACAGAAGTTAATAGACATATAGATGCTAACTTAAATAATTAATGGAAATGAAATAATTTTAATTATAATTTTTTTATGGTAAATATGCAACCTCTTTTATACATTCATAGCGAAAAGAGGCAACATTGTATGTCAGAATGACGTTTAAAACTTCATGTCATATAAGGTTAATAGGCATAAGCATAAAAAAGAATTCCAAAGCC
>JARFJB010001736.1:80000-370000 GCA_036346205.1 Vesta saturnalis | reverse complement strand
AGGCTGTTTCCGCGACCCCACTCCAATCCTCCCCGAACATAACCGAGATTGTGAGACAGGTGTAGAGCTGCTTGTTCTCGGTTCTTCGCCCCTTGTCGTGATCGAAACTTGTTCGTGGGGCTTTGTGTATTATCGTGGTACCCTTGGCGAAAAATTTGAATTTGTATTATAATAAGGAGCCTAATGCTAACTTGTAAGACAGGTATAGGGCTGCGCAACTTGCTCTCGAGGCTCTGTTTCCTGGTCCCTTGGCGAGAAATTTGAATTTGAATTTGTATTTAAGTCTCTGCAGGTTATGGCTAAAGCTATGAATTTGTATTGTAATAAGGGGTATAATGCTAATTTGTAAGACAGACGTAGGAATTTGTCTTAGGGCCTAGGCCCTCCTATCGTGTCCTCTTGTTGGGAAATTTGAATTTGTGTCGTCATCTAGTTGTGTACGCTTTTGTTTCCGTAATCACGCTCTAATATCTTCCCTGGGGGCATGTTTATAAATCTAAGTTCCTTTTTTGGCAGAGGTATTTTCTCCTAAGACGTCTGCGAAGGCTGTTTCGGCGACCCTCACTCCAAACTTCCCCGAAGATAACCGATTCGATCCGAACATTGACGATTGCGCCCGCGCACGTGACCCAAGGCCGGGAGCATTCTCGTTTCTTCCCCGTTTTGATCTTTAAAGTGTAATCGTCATCGAGTAAGCATTATTATAATGTATTCTCCTGTTTATGAGCCAACATCAGTGGACATTAGAGATTTTGCTGACTTGTTAATAAACTGTTATAACATAACCGTTCAAGATGATGATGAAAACGATGAGGTGGATGAGATGTATATATCTCAGATCCAAGATGATGGTGAGGATTCACATAAGATGAAGAAGTGCGATGAGGTAAAGGAGAAGGATGAGTCTCAAAACTATGATGATGAAGCGACGAATCACGATTGAGGATAATAATATAATTTCAAACGCTAAGCTTTTCTTCAATTTTTATTAATAAACTTGTTTTCCTAACGGCGTTCGAATTTGCACTAACAATGATGCAGTTAATACGAAAGGGTGGTTAGATGGGTAATTACAATAAGTGTGAGATTGGCTTTCTTTTGCACACTGTAAGTTAAATCATACTGCTATTTTTTGAATTGAGAGCTGATTTTGTATGATTAAGTTAAATCAATTTGATATTTTGAATTGTGGTTGGTTGGTTTTAGCAAAGTGTAAGTTAGTACAATCAGTATTTTTGAACTGTAAGCTAGTTTTCGCAAACTGTAGGCTATGATTTGATTGATTGAGATTGATTTGGTTGATTGATTGAGATTGATCTGATTATTTGATTTGATGGAACGTGATTTGTTTGGGATTGGTCTGCTTAATTGATTTGATTAATCTGATTTGATTTGATTCATTGATTTGAGAAAGAGACGAGATAGAGAGAAAGAGAGAGAGAGACTAGAGAGAGACGAACACGATCAACCTCTATTACAGAAAATATTCATTAGTATTTACACCAATAGATGGCATCACAAACAACCCTAATTAGTCCTAGAATTATACCGCTAGGCGGTGCCGCCTCTATTACAGTAAACATTCGCTAGTTTAAAAATATACCACTAGATGGTGCCACAAACAAAACCCTGATTAGTCCTAGAAATGTAACGCCAGGTGGTGCCTCCTTTATTACAGAAAAAATGTTCATTAGCCCATACACAACTAGATGACGAACAAATTCAAATTTCCCAACAAGGGACCATGACAGGAGGGTGCAGTCCCTAACACATGTTCCTATGCCTGTCTTATAAGTTAGCAATAGGCCCCTTATTAGAATACAAGTTCAAATTTCTCGCCCTAAGTAATCAGAATGTAAATACTTAAATTCAAATTTCCCGCGAAGGGGCCAGGGCTAAGACCCGAAAGCAAGTTGCGAAGCCCTATGTCTGTTTTATAAGTTAGCATTAGGCCTCCTCATTATAATACAAATTAAAATTTTCGCTTATAGATGGCGCCACAAATAAATTCAAATTTTTGGTCGAGGGGCGAGGACCTGAGAGTAAGTTGCTAAGCCCTATATCTGTCTTACAAGTTAGCATTATACCCCTTACTACAATACAAATTCATATTTCCAGCCATAACCTGCAGAAACTTAAATACAAATTCAAATTCAAATTGCTCGCCAAGCTACCTGGGGGCAGAGCCTCGAGAGCAAGTTGCCCAACCCTGCACCTGTCTTACAAGTTAGCATTAAGCCCCTTATTATAATACAAATTCAAATTTTCCACTAACGGTACCACGACAATATACGAATCCCTACGTGCAAGTTCCGATCACGACAAGGGATGAAGACCCGGGAACAAGCTGCGAAGCCCTACAATCTCGGTTTTGTTCGGAATGGATTGGAGTGGGGGTAAATACCACGGCTTGAAATGGCGTTCAGGGTATGTGCCCTACAACGATTTCCAAGAGGAGCTGATAAAAACTTTGCTGCGGTTTAACAAAATTCACGTTAAAGGTAGTGGAAAACAGCAGTTTTTAAGATTCCTTAACAGACCACTACAGAACTTGCACGAGACTGGCTGTCCGTCGATTAAAGTATTGAAAAAGGAAGCAAAGTCGTATAGTTGTTTAAACCATAAGATCGAGAAGCCTATGTGCGCCCTGGAAAACGCATTACTACTGCAAGACTGCGCGCATACCAACGCCAAAGATATATGCGGTACAAGTGTTGAAATGTTTGAAATTGATCCCCAGCCACATGAACGCGTTTCGACTTGTATGCGTTTCTAATCAGCTACCACGATACTCACCTAGACCTTGCGCAATTATTGTGAATACGGATCCAGCAAACAAACCAGGTCAGCATTAGACTGCTATCTACATTGACGAGAATGGTAACGGGGAATATTTTGATTCCTTCGGACGACCCCTGGTAGGTTACCATTTACGTTTCCTTGAGAAGAATTGTAGATGGTTCCGCTACAACAAAACGACGCTGCAGAATTGCCTTTCGGATGTGGATGGACTTTATACGATAATGTTCTTGTATTTTAGAATGAGAAATAATTTACCAATGCTTGATTTTGTAAATAAGTTTTTCACTACATGTTTAGTTATAAATGATGAGATAATGAAATTACTGTATAATGTTTGTTTTTCAACCATTCTACTCTGATAAATAAAAGCGTTTTTAGTAGTTTAGTTTAGTTATTTTAATTAAGAGTTCCGTGACAAGAGAGAGGCGTGCATGATCAACTTCTATTACAGAAAAATTTTCGGTGAAAGAAATATGCAATCACAAGTAGGTATATTCTACTCTGTTTTATCGTGCTTATCTTTTAACATCAAGATAACCCTATTTTGTTGTTGTCTTTTAAATATTTACTAAAACCAACACGCGCATCGTGCATTAACAATAGTTTTGATGTCTAATTTATAATGTCTAATTACCTGCTCACTTAATTGCCGCTCATTTATTTATTTTAAAGTAATTTGTGTGTGTGTGTGTCGTGTGTGCGTGCGTGTGTGTGCGTGTGTGTATGTGTGTGTGTGTGTGTGTGTGTGTTAGTAATTGACCATACAAATAGATCGGGCATATTTTTTTTCGAATGTATAGGTGCTGACCTCTTAGATAAAGAATCTATCTGTATAAACAAAGCGCTATTGAATCAGGGTAGAAATGATTATTATTATTTCATCTAATATTTAATTTAGACCTTAATGTTTTTTGTAGCAGCAAATTTTTAAAATATCTGTAAACACATTAATTAACACATGTCGACGACAGATTGCTACTTTCCAATTAACATAAATGAAGTTGTATAACTGTTTAATAATAATGAACACATATTAGAAGCCCGCGAACAAATCACCGTCTTACAAAACTACGGCCCCTTATTAGAATACAACCCTCCCAATGCATAAATAAATTAGATCACAATCTGTAGATGGGATTAAATGAAATGTAATAATAATTATGCAATCTCTTTTGATAAAAACGGATCCTAATTAATAACAGATTAAGTCTTTTTATTCTCAGATGAAAAAATACGATCCCCACGTGGGCATATAAAAAAAGTGAAAGTTAGAGTGTCCCAGTGGGCGGGGTTTGTGACGTAAAAATTGAAAGTTAAAGTGCCGGTGTTCTACTAATGTAACATACAAAATACTAACAACAATGATAAAAGAAAGACATGCACAATTTACAGAAGAGAAACTGGGTTTCTAGTTTCCTTGATAAAAGACGAATACGTGTCGTAGTTGATGGCTTTTTTTCAAAAGAAGTTAGCATTAACGCGGGCGTACCACAGGGATCCGTTATAGCGCCTACACTTTTTCTGCTGTACATAAGCGACCTTATTTCTTCAACAACTAACCCGATCCATTGCTTTGCTGACGATAGCACTCTTCACTGTAGTTCATCTCAGTCTACTTATAGTGATAATCCACCTTCTATGTCAAATCAAGAAATTAAAGCTGAAATGGCAAATTCAATCAACAAAGACATTCAACGTATTCTCGAATTGGGAAGCAATAATCTAGTTAAATTTAATGCTAACAAAACTCAGTGTTGCCTTATGTCCGCCAAAAAAGATCGATTATTTCCTGTTGTAAGTATGAATGGCTCAGTTCTTAAGTTTTCAGACTCTATTACTCTGTTGGGTATGACTGTATCTTCAAATCTCTCATGGGTTGACCATCTTCTGTCAGCTACCAAAACAGCTGCTCGTAAAATAGGCTTTTTGTACAGATCTAAGCAGTACTTTACCTCTCGACAACTCCTTCTGCTGTATAAGGCCCAAATTCGGCCTCATCTGGAATATAATTCTCACCTTTGGGTTAGTGCTCCCAATACGCTCTCGATATCGTTGATCGTATTCAAAAGAGAGCGATTAGGCTTATAAATGACCCGTCCTTAACTTCTCACATACAGTCCCTTGAGCATAGAAGGATCGTTTCAGTTCTTTCTTTGTATTACCGTTATTACAACGGCTATTGTGCTGGTGAATTACATTCTTTGATACCATCTCCGGCT
The DNA here is from genome assembly GCA_036346205.1 of Vesta saturnalis. Classification (NCBI taxonomy): domain Eukaryota; kingdom Metazoa; phylum Arthropoda; class Insecta; order Coleoptera; family Lampyridae; genus Vesta; species Vesta saturnalis. The sequence continues at coordinate 364,979 of JARFJB010001736.1, read as the reverse complement.
ATCTTTGCGAGAAACACTCGGTTCGCTCATTCACATCATCAGTATGCAGTACAAATCTCCACTTGTCGTACCAAACGGGCGCAATCCACATTTTTCTACACGGCTTCTAAACTCTGGAATGATCTACCTAGTTCCTGTTTTCCTCTCACTTATGATATGAGAAAATTTAAGGTAGCTGTTCATAGGCGTCTATTGGCAATTCATTATCCCTCTATTCATCCTCCTAAGTGTTCCTGAGTGCTTTAGCACGATAGGCCTTATTTAGCCTGTTCAGGTCCACAATCATAGAAAAAAAAAGATAATCGAAGACTACCAATTTGGGTTCAGGGAAGGGAAATCTACAACAAGCGCAATACGCATAATGAAGCAAACGTTAGAAAAGAGTTAATAATACGACATAGATACGCATATTCTTGCGGTGGATTTTAAACAAGCTTTTGACATCGTAAAAAGAGTACAAATGATACAGGATCTAAATGATATTAAAACACCTAAAAGCTAACGAGATTAATCGTCATGACCATGGAGATCTCAGAAGCAAGAATAATTACAGGGAAAGGCACAACGCACAGTTTTGAAGTAAATAGAACAAGTAAAGAATGATCTAAGGGTAATGGAATTAAGGAACTGGGAAGAGATATGATAAACAGCTACAATTTCTACGGAAATGTACATCTTGATATATTATACAGCATCACTATAGAAAAATTAATACTTTGGCACTTCCAACAAACTTTATGTGAGAAATAGTCTTATCGAATACACACCGGGTACTCTTTTTTGCATTTTGTCTCAAGATGTTGTACCGTATCAACAATTTTCCGAGAAAATTTTGGCGACCAAAAACGGTCCCTTGGTATATTATGTGAATATTTCTGCATATTAAAAATTTTTCGAGAAAATTCTACGGACAACAGAGCGGAATATTATGTGAATATTTCCTACATAACAACTTTTCGAGAAAATTTTACGAACAAAAAAAAAGGTCTCTTGGTATATTATATGATTGTTTCCTGCATTCAAATTGGACCACGTCGTCCAAAATTTCAAATATTGACCAATCACATTATGATTATAATGACAAAATCCGTATAGAAAAATTAATACTTTGACACTTCCAACAAACTTTACTTGAGGAGCAGTTTTATCAAATACACCTCGGATTCTTTCCTTTGCAGGTTAAACTTTTTCTCAAGATTGTTACTATTGTGTAACATCGGGTTTGGAATTATAGTTTCGAGATGTTATCGTATCAACAATTTTTTGAAAAAATTTTACGACCAATAAAACGGCCCGTTGGTATATTATGAAAATATTTCGTGCTTATCAACAACGTTTCGAAAAAATTTTAATTAATTTCCTGCATATTAAATACTTTTAAAGAAAAAAAATTACGGACGAAGAACTGGTCTCTTGGTATTTATATGACCATTTCCTGCATTCAAATTGCACTAATTACGTCCTCCAACATTTCAAATATGGACCAATCACGTTCATAATGATAAAATCCCTAGGTCAACTACCGGCCAAAAATACTGACACAAATCTCACATTAGCATATATTTTTAACACTTTATACGTCATATTGTAGCTCTTCCAACACAGTTTATTTGGAAAATAGTCGTATCGAAGTACATATTATGTGGACTGCTTTTCTGCAGATAAATTTTTGTGTTAACAAAACCTCGCCTCTGGCTAGAGGTTTTGGTTTCGGTATATTACCATTTCAACAATGTTTCGAGATAATTTTATCGTCTAAAAGCCGGTATCAATAGTCAAGATTGTTGCAACAAAACCCTTCGACCCCGGTTCGGAATGTTAGCATATCAACAATCTTTCGAAAAAATTTTACAGGCAAAAAATCTGTCCCTTGGTATATTATAATAAAAAAAAAATTAATAATGAACTAGAGTTAAAAATTCAGATATGTAACACAAGTAATTAAACATTGTTACAAGTTTCATCATATAATATTAAGGTGTAAATGGTGTAATAAATTTAATAAAAAATGAATGTAAGTAATAATGAAATAAAGAAATAATTCTCCTAAACACAAATCGTCAAACTGACTGGAGATACTAACCATTCAGAACAAATAATGCCTTCGTCTCAAATCGGTAGATTAAATAGGGTGGTCCATTCGTTTTGATTTGCTCAATTACTACAAAATCTGCTGTTATTTTCATTGAACATAAATAATAAAAAAATTGTAATGTAACACTAATAAAATGATCTCGGACGCCAAGTTATTTTTTTTAATTATCTCGGAACAACTAAACCGAGCTTGTTAAAATTTTATCAAAATGTAAAAAAATAAAAATATACAATTATGTTTATTGACAGTTAATATATGATTAAATAAAATTTATCTTAAAGCTATCCTTAAAGTACTAATAATCATTAAAAATAAATACCTGTACAATATATACAAAATCTTCTTGAGGATCCCTGGTATTATAAAAAAATGATGCTGAATTGCAAACTAAGTTGACGCAATCCTTGTGTAATGTTGCGCAATTTATGCAATAACAATGCTTTTATGTTATCAGCCACACCCAAAACTAAAATTACCTCTTAAAAATTTCTTCTTTAAATTGAATAATTCGTTTAATGCATTTCTTGAAATTTTCCAATAAAATTGGCAATAATTAAATGCGTATTTAAAATGTAATTAGATTGTAAATCGAAGTAAAAATAAAAGTAACAGTAAAAAAAGAAAAGTGCCTGAAAAGAGCAAATGTTTTAATTTTTAGTATAACAAGTTAAAAGATATCTTACCATTAAATTAATGGCACTTTCACATAAATTTTAGGGGAAAAACCACAACAAAGCTTCCTGCTATAATGTCCATCAGGAAGTGAGCAAAATGGATCCTTAGGAAGTAGGATGATGTCAGATGATCATGTATTCCGCAAACGTATTTGAGCAGAAAAATAATTTGAAGAGGGAATATAACCTTAAGAAGTATACACTATAAACCCCTAAAAAGATATGCAAATTAAGTTGCCTACCTCATACCTATATTTCAATAATTAAAATTTTTCTTATATCCACAACAGAACGAATGAAAGACCTTAAATTAAGGTATATTTTAATACAACACAAAAAGGGTTGTTACAATCATATCTTTTGTTGCATGCAAATAAGTTGCATGTTGCACGTTAGCTCACATTTAAGCTTTGTTGCATGTTTCGTAATACTGTAAGGTAAATAAAGATAATACGACCACGCTAAGGTTATCTTTTTTTTCTCAGGTATAAAGCACTAAAATGACCCAAACTTAAAACACACCTTTAGCTCATTAAAAAAAATAGCAATACACTTAGACCACGTTAAGCAGTTTTGAAAAGGAACTTCTAGTTGGCCATATTATGTACAGGATATTGACGTCGTGGTGGCATCAACCGTTAATTTTCCTTTCGGCAGTCAAAGTAGCATTTTACATCAAATAATTATTTCATTAAACAGTCAATTTATCTAAACAATTTTCATGTATCACTTTGCAAGGTGCTCTTTCTTCTTGACATGATTTGCCAAATCATGATTCCTGTGTTTTTATTTTTTAATTTTAGTGTCGCTTTCATGACGATTTTTGAGGATTACCAATGCAGCTCTTACGCAAAGCTTTCTTTTGTGAATCTTTGGTATGCTGTTAATGGCAGATTTTCGAACTGTTGTAATAGCTTAGATCTCTGCTGCTGGGGTTGTCAACATATCTCTAAAGACTCGTTTAATTGAAACTTATCAGCGTCTTGTCCAGATTCCAGGCCTATCTCGTGACCACTGGAATTATACACACCAAAACATGAATCAGAATTAGAGACACTTTATTCTATTATAGAAGATACCTGCCGTCGCTTTATCCGCTGAAACCGGCATTATCTGGCACATTGTAGGCACTCAGCTTTAATGTTACCATATGCATATATGCAGTGACCATGCCGCTACATGGGTATGAGGAAAACCCCCTGAAAAAACTTCATACAAGAAAGACAGTAACGGGAATCGAACCCATTGCCTCCCGAATGCTAAGCAGGTCGTGAGGTAATGGGTTCGATTCCCGTCACCCATACCTCACGATCTGCTTACTGACAAAAATTTAGAGCAATGTGGCCAATCCATGCACATAACAATCTAAAGTATTTTCTTCCATTCTTTCAGGCTGTAAACTGCACTCTTTAGAATTGGACCCAAATTAATTACGTCATGTATAAACGAGATTCGTAGGTAACTTCACATCTCTAGAATTGAAGAAGAATTCATGACAATTATGGAAACTATTGAGCACAGTCGTGGCAGACAATCAAAGCAGAAGAAACGAAAACTATTTGGTGACGAATCAGATGAAAGTTCTTTTCACTTGACGCTAGGGAGTGGTAATTTGTAATAAATTGATTAGAGGGTGGACAAGAAGAAGAAGCGTAAATTAATGAAGCTATTGTTGAAAAGTTAGATGGGTTTTTCATTCGTGATTGGCCTACTGATAAGAGAAACGACTGTATTCTCAATTGAAGCAATCATACGCAGATATAGTTGATATCAATTTAATAGAGAATGAGATCGAACAGTTAACGATGCTTCCTGAACAAGATGAAAAGACCGCCCAGGAAGAAGAAACACTTTTTTGAGCTATTCCTATTTCAAACACCAATGGAAAGAGATCACTCTCAGCATTGAAGAGAGAGAAAGGGTTTCGTGGAAATGCAATGAAAGAAAATCGAGCAAAAGTTCATTTAGCTCGAAAGATGTTAAGTGTTATAATGATTCTTGGTTAAATATTAAATGCGTATGAGTAAGACAGCACGCGGACACAAGGGCTGTCGGTTGTGTTCTAGTCGAGGGGCCCAGATAACCGATAGCGGTAACACTCCTCCTCCGCACCTTTCAATGATGGATCAGTCGGCGCCAGCAGCCCGTGCATGATAACGTTTTTTAGTAAATCGAAGCAACACCGGCGTGTTAACGTTAATTTAATAGTTTTTTTTTCTGTTTAACCATCAAATGCCAAAAGAAGTTCCAAATTTATAAGTGAACTGTAAAACGATTACCCGTTTATTAAAAAAAAACTTTTTGTACTCATAGCTTTAAAATAGGTATTTCCCGGTTACTCCCGATGTACCGAAAACTTGGTTTCCCGCACTGCGGTGTTTTTACTTTCCAACAGAAACTAGGGTAATTACGTTGTATGGTTGGTAGCATAATTGAAATTGTAACCATAACAGCAAAGCAACATTATAATGCCGGCTATGCTACCAATCTATTTAGAAAAAAAAACTAAATAATGTTAAATTATTTGTTTTTAATTTTATTAATTTATTCGTTACAAAAAACGTTATTTCTCTCAATTCACACTAAATGCAGCACTCGCTGCGGTCGTACTGCAAACAAAGTGCTCATGCGAGAAAATTAACTTTCCGAACTAGTTAGGTAAATAACTATTGTGTTGATGACAGTAAAATGAAGTGTCAACATTCTGTCTTGGAATTTTCAAACGCACATGGTGGGCGATCGGATATCAAAGATCATTTGAAGTGCGCGAAGCATAAGGCTAGCGTAACTACTGGCGCTTCACCCACTAAATTTTTTTTTCAAACAACGATCCCAGCAAAATGACAAACTTTCTAGCACCATTGTCTTTAAAAGAGTTGCATGAAGAAATGAGGTCAAATTAGCACCAAAATATTTTTACCATTGGAAGGTCTTCGTGTAAAACTTCTGGGTTTTCAGTCTATACCGGGTGTTGGGAGAAAATAGACACATTTTATTTCGTTTAGAAATTACTTTTTGCATTAAAACATACCATTAGTAGTCTAGATAAATGATGAAATATTACTGCTTACAAACAACGATAAGTAGAATTTGTTCGGTTCACTTTCATATTTTCTTCGATGGTTCGTGTTTCGGGCAATAACACAGTTGGGCTTCTTCCCCACTTTGGTACATAATATACTATTTTATTGGTCTGTCAAACATAATAAAACAGAATCGGACGTGCTTATAATAATTGAACATTAAACACCATTTTCTATAGCTTTACTTCTTAACAAGGCAGCGATGTGTTGAAATAGTAATAAAGAATGTATCACCTCGAGCCCTTATGTTGAGTTCTAAATTTAAATGTAATTATAATTTACTGTCATTAATGTTTTAATTTGTCAAACAAAAAGAACAATAGCAAACCTGATGTTGAACGCTGTGAAAACACGATGCGATTATACGAAACGAAATACGAAGAATAATGTGAGGTTAAATAGCCAAGAAGATATCTGACAGCGTCATGCGCTTTAACTTTAGAATCGACATACGTTTTTAAGTCCTGATTTAAAATATATAGCAGACGTATATTATTTAACCCATCTTTCTTTAAGTGGGAACTTCGCACTAAGATAAAGGGAAACAGATGCATTTCACAGTAATAATTATATTCCCATTCTCGAGTCCGCCATGAGACACCTCTCCCCGGCGCTACTATAGAAAATATCCCGTCGTCAGTAACGAAGGGAGATTTCCGATCCGAAATCTCATGTTGTTAATAGCAACGGGTATTCTTGGGATATTTTTTTACTGAATCACAGACGTGCTTGAATTAATTACCAGAAATTTCTTCTCATTCCCGAATATTTTGAGAAAATTATCCCGAGTCGAAGACGAGAGGTAATTTCCAAAACATTCGTCTCAAAAAAATTAGGATTAGGATTGCATAAATAATTTTTCAGTTTACCTGTATAAATTTTAGTTTATGTATTTGATATGTATCAAGTTTATTTCATATTTGATTTTATTAATTTTATTAAATTGATATCTGACTATATATCAAAATGTCAAGCTAACCTTGAAATTGTTTAATTGAATTTGTAATAAACAATTAATAAACACCTTTTCTGCTCAAGGATAATTACTGAATACGGTGAGAATGTATGCTTATTTGTTACCAAAAGCAAATATGCCAAATTCCAGTACTTAATAAATTTAACCTGTCAAATGTCAAACAATAAACAAAATATTTCACTTCAAGATTAATTTTTTTACAATCTGAAATTATTCGTGTTTTAATTTTTTTAATCCATTGGTTCGGTCTATGTGTATATTTCCAAACTTGATATAAAAAAAATGTTCAATTCTATAGACCAATTGATAAAGGTAACACAATGTTAGAACTCCAACTTAACATTACAATTGTTACAAGTTTATTAATATTTTTGTGGATAAATACTACGGTGAATAATTATACTAGTCATATATGCTTCTGCTATCTAAAGAACGCGATAAGATCTAGGCAAAATAGTTTTAAAGATAAAGTTTCATATTCAACATTAGATTTTCTAAAGATGGTAACTGCTCCATTCAAGTGAGATACTTTACTGTACGTATGAATTTAGTAATACTTGGAAATGTTGTTTCAGGTGAAAACGGAATTAACACTGGACGTAACAGTTAATTAAGGATTTGCCGATTAGCTCAATGAGGTATTGGAGCGTGAGCGTGTTTCAGAATATAAATATTTAAGGTGACTGGTCATATTGCCATAAGTCGCAAATCGAGGTGAACCATAATCTTGATAAAGTCTTGCAATGGGCGCCAGACTTTCACTAAAACAAAATCGGGAGCATACACCTGAGCACACGTAAAGTACAGTCAGCCAAACAGACAATTTCTCACTTACCTGACGCGAGCTTGTATCCAGGTGTACGTTAATGAAGGTCCGGGATCTCTATCCATAAAACAATCACACACCTTCAAGGTAACAAATCGTGTAACAGAATCAGCTGTTAGGTCAACGGCCTCCTTTAACCTGTTTCTACGTTACTTTGAACCACAACGTGTTTAAGCAAAATATGCAAAACAAACACAAAATATTTTGTTAATTATTGAAAAATTAGTTGTCCCAGAACATCTATATAACAGAACTTTATCATCAATTTACTCGAATGCTCTATATAAAGAACTAAACGTTTGTAAGCGAATCACTTCATATCATGAAATTGCCATTAAATCACTTTCATTATAAACAAAGCCAAACATGACAACAGCGAATTATATTTAAATCTTAAAACACAACTTCCGTTTTAATTGCTTTCGCAGATCAGAGTAGAGATTACAAATAATGTCCACAAGTTCAATAAACTATCTATATCTTAAATAATCCAAATTAAATAACGATACACAAATAATACACCATAGTCATTATGCGTACGCGTAAGCGTGTATATGTGTGTGCGTGTGCGTGTACTTTTGCTCATGCGCATGCGTGTGCGTAAACGTGTGCGTGTGCTTGTGCGTGTACGTGTGCGTGTGCATGAGCGTGTGCGTGTGTCTGTGTGGGTGTGCGTGTGCTTGTGCGTGTGCGTGTAAGTGCGTGTGCGTGGGTGTACGTGTGCGTGTGTGTGCATGTGCGTGTGGACGTAGGTGTGGGTGCGTGTACGTATGGGAGCGTGCGTGCGTACGTGTGTGTGTACTTTTTTTTGCGTTTAAGTTTATTTTCGTTTGGCTTGGAACTGATTAGATTTTTGGAGAAACCCAGCTGTGGACATGATGGGTTTATTAGGGACAGTTTTTGGTTTTTATCAAATATTTCAATAACTGCATATTTGAAAGACGCAAAGATACCTAGAAGTAGACCTTAAACATATCGATTAATTATGTTCTACGCAATTTTTGGATACTACGAGTAATTTGGAGGCAGAAAATTGCTGAGGTAGAATTTAAGTGTTAGTTCAAATTTTATTCAATATGTGAATAACGATTAATTTTATAAGAAAAAGTGTAGACATATTTTTTAAAGAAAATTTAATTTTACATAACTTTTCTTTGTAAAGTTTATAGTCTAAAGCGAAATGAACGTAAAGATTAAATAAATATGACTGAAAATGCTTAAGCTGCATTATCAACATTGTTATAGAAGCGGGAGTTTTTTTATAAGTTAACATGTACTTATGTCTATTGATCACTATTTGACATAAAGCTTTAAACGCCGTTCTGACATAGATCTTTGTTTTTGTTTTTACAATGTTGCCTGTTTTCGTTATGAACGTTGAAACTATAATTAAAATTATTTTATTTCTTTTAAATTTTTAATTTAGCATCTAGATGTCTATCACCATCTGTCTGATATGAAGTATTGAACGTGTGTTTGACATAGATAATTGTTTTTGTTTTTACAATGTTGCCTATTTTCTCAATGAACTTATTATAAAATTTAATTTTACATAAATTTTCTTTATAAAGTTTTTTAATTTAATGCGAAATAAATGTAAAAATAACTAAATGTGAATGAAAATGCTGAAGCTTATCGATAGTTTTATGGAAGCGGCGGCTTTGAAATTTTTTTTTATGTTAACATGTATTTATGTCTATTAATCTCTATCTGACATGAAGTTTTAATCTTCAGTTTGACATAGATAATCTGTTTTTGTTTCTACAATGTGGCCTATTTTCGCAATGAACTAATCCGGAATTAATCCGCTAAGTTAATTAACACTTTAACTGTTAGATACGATTAGAGCATTGTGTAAGGGAATACAAATAATTAAACTACAAAAGGTTATGTAATTTAAAATATCTTTGTATTTGAAATAAAGTTATTTTATTACACATTTAAATGTGAATACCGCATTTCTTTTATATTTCTCAATTAAAAATATGACAAATGTCAGAGAGCGGTGTCGTATTTTGTAATATAATGTACATCCTGGATGGAAAAATTACAAACAAGTCTTACATTACTTCAGTTTCGAAATAAGTAAACGCCAGCATTAAAATAAGTAAAATTTGGATCCCAACAAATATAATTAGTCCATATTCAATTAGTATTATAAACTATTGTCATACCTTCAAATTTATAAAATAATATCTTACTTATATGTTTACAATCCAATACGTATATTTTTTCAAATAGCTATTTATGACTTTCAGTGTAAACTGTAAATTAAATGGTAATAGTGGTGAATAATATTCCAAATATATTGAGGAGCCTTAATACGTCTCTGAGTCTGTATAGTACGTTAAATAAACAAGTTTCATAAGACCAGTCTTGAAGCACGAATTCAAGTTTGAAAAAACGAAAGAATGAGTGCTTCAAGGTCTTTTGAAACGTTGCTATTTTTTGTAATTTACACGTTTTAAACAAAAATGTTTACTTTAGTTGATTTAGAGGTTTTTGGGGTGGTTGGTAACGTCTCAATTTTAAAAGTGAAAATTTGATCTAGTCACCTTTTGTTTTACCCAAATTCTGTTACAAAACACGAAAATGAAGGATAATCGACGGTAATATAAGAAGACCTCGATAAATAGTCGACTGTTTTTATTGCATCTAAATTTCGAGTATGTTTTAAAATAAATTTGTCGAGACGTAAATTTGGCATTAATAATCTGATTAAATCTTAATCTTTGATTACTAATGCCCAAATTATGTCGAAAGAAATTATTGTAAAATACACGAGAAATTTAGAAGCAATAAAAATAGTAGCTAATTTATCGAGGTCGCGTTATATTTAATAAGATTATTTCCTGAGCCAAGAATATTTCTGTGTATAAGGAAAAAATACAGAGAGAGGATATTGTATGAATGGTATAATTATAATTTCAGAAAAAATGCGAAATTCGTTTATTTTATGTATTTATTATCAACAAACAATAATTACTTAAATATAGGTAACTTTATAACACCATTAGTAGTGATTTCATTTGAAAAAATTTAAATTTGGATTATTTTTTGTTGAATGCCGTCCTTTCGGTGACAATTGAGCATGCTGATAAAAAAAAGTCGACTATTTAGCACCAAGGTAAATAGTCGCTTTATTTCATTTTGATTGGTCATATCAAAGCTGTTTCCAAGCACGCGATTGGTTAAAAATTCAAATTTGACAGACGAAGGAAATAATCAGGATAATCTTACATGTACGCCCCCTGAAATACGTGAAATTGCCAAAATTACGGTCGCGAATTTGCTCACATCAAAGTTTTCCACTAGACGCATCCTGTTTTTGACACATTTCGTAAGAGTGCCATGCATGACATAGTTTCGGATCAAGCCTTGTCAACCTAAAAATTGTCGTAAAATGTTTCGTGAATTAATGGCTATAAATACATCGGAAATGATAATGTCGCGTTTCTTAATATGTCTTATTAGAGAATCAAAATGGAAGCAAATTACAAAAAAATAATATACGTACTATTAGTGCCAGTGAAACAACGTATGTTTATTTTATAGAATTCAAAGTTTTTGCACATTAAATTTAATTGTGCTGGATTTTATTTTATCGACATTCATATTAACACTCAAATTGAAACGAAATAGTTTCTAATTCGAATTCGAAATTAGAAACTATTTCGTTTCAATTTGAACATTAAATTTACATTGAAAAATGTTAACGGCAATACAGGCGTTTGGAGAAAACAAACACATTTTATTTGGTTTATAAATGACTTTTTTGATACTTCTAACCCTAATAAAATAAGGTACTAGTTTTAATCTATCAATATAATACTATTGTTTTAAATGTATAAACCATAGAGTAAGACGAGAGGTAACATAAGCAACTGGAAACTACAGGGGAAATTGATGAGTAGGCAACTTGTGTTACGTTTTTTTTAGCAGAGCCCGTATGTATTTATAAACTCATTTTTTAACTTAGTGCATTAAAAAGTGATCGGAAGCGATTGGAAATTGTTGCACGTTGTGTTGTGGGTTGGGCTAATCGAACCGCACAAAAAAGGTTAGGTCAACGAAGCACGGAAGCGGGAAAAAACATTTTGTTCCAAGCGTAAGTACAGTATAGTATTATAATAAATACCGGCTAGCGTAGAAAAATGTGTTCTAGGCTTCGACTTAACATTGAAAAATTAATATAATATTTCAGCATAAAATTAAAAGCGATTAAAGTAAATATTTTGCTCAGTATTAAGTACTATTTTAAATAAATTTGGTTGATTTATTTCCATTAGTTCTAATGCGCATTAGTTGCATTAATAATTAAAGCGTATATTAAGTAAAATTAATTACTTCAAAGTCAATACGCTCTTCTCTAAATTTACTAAAATAAAATTTCACATCATTTAATTTTATGTCCCCCAAAAGTATTTATTACCCGTCGTACTAAAATCATTAAGTTTGTCACACAGCATTGTAATATACTTCTACTCATTTATCTAATGCAATTAGTTCATAATTATGTGAAATTTATATTAAAACACGAATTCATTATGTGTGTAAAATAAATATTTCATATTCCAACCGGATGATTTATAATAAATTTGTTATATTTCGAGTCACTAAATATCTATGTATGTACGTATGTACAATGTGTTTTTCTAAATAAAATTGTTGCAAAATTATGTTACGATATATATTTATATATTCATAAAATGCTATTCTTGTGAAATGTGTTAAACCTATCTTATCAGTTAATGCAGAAAATTGAAAGAATCGACGTGATATTACATCACATTAGAGCATATGGTAATTTAACACGTTCGCGACATCGTGACCCACCGGTGGGTCACACTGGTTATTGCTAGTGACCGTGACCGGCGGGTCACGCTGCGTACATGTTATATGATCAAATATATCTCCGCATTTTCTAGGCAGGTCTGTTATATGGCAGCTACAGCTGCAGGAAAGGCGTATGAGTGTGTGTGCAGTGTGGTTATGGAATCGGGAAATTTGCATAAAAAATATGCTTATAAATGCAAAAAACAAGTTTTTACAATTCGCGTCATTTAAGTGCTTTAATAGGCAACGGTGTTATAAAGTGCTATAGAAGTGACGAAACTCTCTTTCTAACGTAAAATATATTCATAAAAACATAAAATATATCCACAAAAGCATAAAATATAATCCTAAAATGCATAGAGTTGGCTATCCGTCACAATATTGACAAAATGTAAGGACTTTTGCTGCCTTCACTCTCGTCTCTTTGGAACCCATCTCTTGTTGAATTCGTTTGTAACAACCATTGCACCTTTTCATATTATTTCTTGCTTTTCCTGCGTACTTTCCAATCCGATGTTGACTCTTCGACCGCTTCCTCTTTCTTGAAGGTTCCAAATTCTCATTCGCAGCTGCATCACCTCCAGCTTGTACATCTGTTTCTGCAATTGCGTCTTCCTTGTTCAGCAACCCGTGTATCACTTTTTCTCTGAAACTGAGCATTTCCATTTTTTCACCGTGGTTGAAATTATTGTGTAATGCCCAAGCATTAACAATACATGTTCCGAGGAGGATCTCAAATATGACTTTTTTTTCCATTTGGTACTTTTTCCTGAGGCAGGTGTAGTAAGAGGACATCTGGTCCGAAACGTCAACACCCTTTTTGGCTTTGTTATATGCAATAATAGCGGGTAGTTTTACTATATCTTCCCCTTTTCGATTTTTCTTTCCCGTTGATACCAGGGTAGGTGTATCAGTCGGAACGGTGCTAATCATTAACACTGGGCGTTTATCTACCCACTTTATTACACGAATTCCGGCTTCGTTTTGCTCCCCATAAACTTCTCCTCTCTTCAGTTTTTTCCTGCACACATTTTTTGGATTTCCCTTTCTATTGATTCTTAGAGTTCCGCAGACATATGTGTGAGATTTCAAAAGGTCTTGACACAGTGTCACACTAGTATAGAAATTGTCAATGTACAAAATTCGTCCGTCATTTTTGAGATCTTTCAGTAACTCCATACATATGTTATACGTATGTCCCTGCGCATTTTTTGCTGCAGCACCAGTCGGGTCTTATTCGTAAGCCGTATGTGTATCCTTCAGTTATGCATATTTTGTAAAGTTTCATACCATATTTGTGCCATTTCCCAGGAAGATACTACCGGGATACTAACCTGTCTCTCGAAGGCACCATACTATCATTAATCACGACCTCTTCATTTGGTGCAAGTGTCTCTTGAAATTGGTGACGTATTAGCTCAACCAGTTTTTATTTTCGAGAGTCTGTCGGCATTAGCTGCAAGATTAGTGTTATCAACAAAATGCAAGCACATCAATAGCATGTCAAATCGGTTACGCGGCATTGATTTCTTGATAAGGTCGTTACTGTACATAGCATTGTTGGACCAATATAGGCGCATCTTTGGTAGTTTATTGACGCCCATTATCAATAAAACAGCTAAGAATTTTTTCATCTCTTCTCTGTCCGTGTCAATACATTTGTGCAATACAGAAAGAGGGCGAAGTGGTTTGGACTTTAGTAGGGATTCAAATCTGTTAGTTTCCAAAACCATAAGGTCAAGAATTTCGTCTGTCACAAACTGTCTGTAGATACCAATGGGTCGAGTCAAATCCAAAGCATCCATTGCCACTTTGTTCGGAAAATTGAAAATTGTCGGGCATGTCAGTGCAAGATCCCCACTTATCCAAATTTGCTGTTCCTGCTACGTTGCCATCATCCTCTGATAAAGAACCTTCACTATTTTCATCATCGTTTGAATCTTCACTTGCTGAAGACGGGTTGGAAGTTTCGACCTCATCATCTGAAGGCCTGTACGAATCTTCAGAAGCCGGATAGGGTTCAGATTCTGAAGACAACGCGTACGTATTTTCTCGTTGACCCAAGGGTGTTGATGTTGGAGATGACGGCGAATTCCGGGTCAACGGTGGTTCCTGCGCAAGGGATGATTCTTGAGGGATTTGTTGTATTGTTTGAGGAAGGGTAAGTGAAGATGGGCCTGGATCTGCATATGGGGTTGGCTGTTGAGGCACATTCTCGTTGGCATATTTTCGGCCAACGCGACGATTTTTCGCGCTCTTCTACTCATTTTTCAATTCTATCTGAAACAAAAACACTCATTTCATTATTTGGTCACTCTTCACCCATTATCCTCGTGTGACCCACCGGGCCACAACGGTTGTGAGAGATAATATAATAATAGGTATAAGGTATATGGTATAAAATTTAATAATGGTGTAAATCAATGTTTTAAAGCGTTCTCTATACAAATTGTTAAAATAACTAGAGACATACCATTCAGTAAAAGATAATGCCGTTGACTCAGTAGGTAGACTAAATCAGGCCAGGTTCATGCTTTTTGATTTTCTTAATTACCACCAAATTTCTGCTTAGTTATTTTCACCTAACATCAATGTAGTAACTTCTGGGGAACAATAATAAAAATTATCTCGGGCGCCAAGTTATTTTTTTATTATGCTCGGAATAACTAAACCGAGGATACAATAAAGCATTCATCAAAATGTCAAAATAAAAGATATACAAATTATGTTTATTAAGCACTTAAATTAGGGATTATATAAAATATACTTAAAACTAATGTTAATAGCCTTATCCTAATAAGTCATAGGGGTATAAATACCTGTTACAAAATTTTTGTACAACTCTTGAGAACCTCTGTTATCATAAGGAATGCGGAAATGTAAACCAAAGATGATGTAATCTTGGTACCAATGTTGCGCAGTATATTGTATTTTAAACGTTTTGCGCTGTAAAGTATACCAAAGTTGAAATTACTTCTTACGAATTTATATTCCTTGAAATTTGAATAATCCAAAATTTATTGCATTCTCTTGAAGGTTCAAGTAAAAGGTGTGATCTAAATTTATATCTGAATTAAATGGAAAATGAAAGCACCGTTCAACAGTATCATTAAAAGGGTAAATAAAAGTAAGTAAAAGTACCATTAAAAGGGTAAATAAAAGTGTAAATCAAAGTATAACTATGTTCAAATAAAAGTGCCTGCAAAAAGCAAATGTTTCAGATTTTAATATAATACGGGTTAAAGGTGTCTTACCATTAAATCAATGGCACTTGACACAAAATTTAGGTGGAAACCAAAAATGGCTTCTTGCATAAAACAGTGTACATCAAGCAATACTAAAAAGGACGCTCACTGTATCAGGTTTTAATAAATTAGTGGTAATGGTGCCATTATAACATAAGTGGTGTAAATGGTTTAATAAATTTAATAATAAATGAATAAATAATATAATAATAAAGAAATAAGAGTAAAAAGCTCTCCTAAACACAAATCGTTAACTAACTGGAGATACTAACCATTCACCACAAATAATGCCTTTGATTCAGTCGGTAAATTAAATATAGGGCCAGTCTTTTGATTTGCTTAATTACCTTAAATTCTGCTTGATTATTTTCACAACCTAAATAATAAAAATGCAATGTAACACTAATAAAAATGATCTCGGACGCCAAGTTATTTTGTTTTAATTATCTCGGAATAACTAAACCGAGTTTTACACTAAAAATTTATCAAAATGTAAAATAATAAAAAATATAAAACTATCTTTATTAAATATTTAAAGTGAAAGGGTTAAATAAAATATATCTTAAAACTAATTGTAAAAACCTTAAATTACTAAAAAAATCATTAAACCTGTTACTAAATATACAAAATCTTCTTGAGGGTCCCTGATATTATAAAAAATGACGCAGAAATGCAAACTAAGATGACGTAATCATTGTGTAATGTTGCGCAATATTGCAATAACAATGCTTTTATGTTGTCAACCACACCCATAAAATGGAATTATCCTTATAAATTTTCTGTTTGAAATTGACAAATCCAATATTTATTGCATTTCTTAAAATTTTCAATGCAAAAATTGCAATCATAAAATGAAAGCGTACACAATAGTAAAATTAAATGCGTACTTAAAATGTAATTAAATTGTAAATCGAAGTAAAATTAAAAATAACAATAAAAAAAATAAAAGTAAAAGTGCCTGAAAAGAGCAAATGTTTTAATTTTTAGTATTACGAGTTAAAAGATATCTTGCCATCAAATTAATGGCACTTTTACTAAAATTTAGGTGGAAAATCAAAACAACAAAGCTTCCTGCTTCAACATTCATCAGGAAGTAAAAAAATGGATGCTTTCAAAGTTAGATGATGTAGTGCGGGAATGCATTGGCGCAAAGGGTTAAGTTATGACGCGTTGCGCAAAAAAATGATCAGAATGATAAAATTTGAGGTGGGAGTATAAACCATTAAGAAATATATACACTTAAGAAGATGTAGAACTAAAAATCCCTAAAAAGATATGCAAATTAAGTTGCCTACCTCATAGCTATATTTCAATAATTAAAATTGTCTTATATTTACAACAGAACGAATGAAAGACCTTAAATTAAGGTATATTTTAATACAACTCAAAAAGGGTTGTTACACACCTCCTCCTAAAATTTGGACTCGGAGATCACCAAAGCGGAGATTCCAAACACCAAGCTAATAAATGAATTTATTAAAATTAAAGGAAATAAAAAATGTTAAACTAATTAAAATCCAAGCGAAATGTAAACACTAATACCTAAAATGTAAATAAAAATAAAAAGGAAAAATAAAATGCTAAATAAAAGACTAAATAGAAAACCACCAGTCACGTTCGGTCGGTGAGTCAAAATCGGTAAATCCAAGATACGACTATTTCCATAGCAAATTAGCTCAGGATATTTCGTCGTGGAGAGGCCACTCTACCCTTCACGAGATTCAGGTTTCATGTTATTCCACAGTCGTCGTCCAAGACTAACATACACCTAACTAACGCGCACGTTTTGTAAATAAATCGAAATCTAGGTGAGGTAGCAAAGGAAATGATGATGCACTCTTACGAACACAACAACCCCCCCCCCCTAAAACTACCAAAACTCCATAATCAGGAAGTCACAATCGGGAAGTGAACTAATCGAGGTTGACACGAGGCGAACCGAAGTCCTCAAGCACCGTGCAAGAATAGTACGCTAGACAAATCAGGAATCGTCAAAAGCTAGAATTTCGAAAACAATTTCAGGGAAACTAAAATAACTAAATCAAATAAAAATGTATACAAGCATTACTAGTTTTCTTATCAACGGTTAAGAGTTATGAAAAAACTGCTTTTACTGTTCCACGTAGAGGATTATTTGAGTATACTGTTATGCCCATGGGACTTACCAACGCACCCAGTACTTTACAACGATTTATGGATTCAATTTTAGGACATGATTTATCTCAATCAGTTTTTGTTTACGTAGACGATATTATTATTTTTTCAAGTACGTTTAAGGAACACCTTGCTATTTTAAGAGAAGTTTTTAAAAGGCTTAATGATGTCGTGATACGCGAGAAATATGTGCAGAAATTAATTCCACGTTATGGAAGTATAAACCTTTAAGAAAATATGCAACTTAAGTTACACCAAAATGCAAATTAAGTTGCCTACCACAACTTATAAATTAATTAATAACCAAAAACCCTTTTTTTCTTATATTTTACAACTAAATGAACGAAGAACGTAAAAGATTCGTTACAATAATTATTACTTAGGGACCTCGTGGCCCACTGGTGGGGCCAAAAAAATAGAAAAAAAAACAAAGTTTCATATATTTTTATTTATGGTCAAAATGACCAAATACATCAACAACAAGAAAAATAAAAATAAAGTCCACACAGGTCCCTTGTGGATTACTCGGATGTCGCGACCGTGTTAATGTTTTGGTCAACGCGTTTCACTGGTTGCATAAATTCTCGCGTTCCCTCTATTCGCATGTGTTTCCAATTTACGCGCCTATAAACTATTGGTACAATCGGTTATCAAAAAACACGACTAAATCAATAATTTCATTAGATTGAACTATGTTTTCAGTAGGATGTCATTTTAATATTAATAATTGCCATTTTGACAAGTTAATTATTATAGCGAAAAACAAAATGACAAGTAATATCAAAATTAATACACAGCTAATTTTTTTGCAAAATGGACGTGTCTTAATCATCTCGCTGTAGTCGTTTTTATTTATAACCGATGGTACGTCCCTCTCGTCTTACTCTATGGTATAAACAATGATAATACATAATATAATGTGCCGCTCTATATCGATATACAATAGAGTAGAAATCGTTGCTAAAATTCGTGAATAAGTTCAGGTGTGTCAACTATTTTTTAAACAATTTTTGAATTTCTCTTGTTTTTCACATTATTAAAAAAACAACATAAATTTAACAAAAGAAAGCAGATGTCAAAAATCGTGCAGAAATGAAGTACATGAATAATGTTTGAAATTCTTTTATGAAGAAATGCAACTACGGCCTTTTTTGGCGTTTCCGTATATGTATATAAATTACAGGCACTACTATTTTAAAAAATGGGAATAGAGTGCTGTCATTTAAAGAAAATCTGTAATATCTGTATAAGAGCATTGTTTATACATAATGATAGTAGCTATAAGAGTGTTTAAAAATAAAAAAAAATAAGGTGGACTATACACTATTCATAAAGTGCAGCCAATGCCTTCGAGTGGAAATTTAAATAAAGCGCGTTAAAATTGATTGGACACCTGCCATGAGTCATGTGCGAGCGTAGGGTGATCAGTGGCGGGGAGCGTGATCGTTTCAGTTCACAACGTTCAAGTCCTTTCGTAACTCAGCAATAAACCGAAGGTAAGCCATAAAAATTTCCAGTATTTAACACATTTTATCTTGTAATTTAACCTTCTAGAAGGCTTTCTGTCCCTAAAAATAACCTTACAATTTGTACACATTCTATATTCGTACAAAAATTCGTGATTATGCAATTTTGTTAGGTTATGAAAACGGTTTTTACAAAAATCGATATCGTATGCTGCTGACCCGGTTATATAAGCGAAAATTATTTTTTTAATCTCATTATACTCTACTTGACCTTAATACTACACATATTTTTAGAATAATAAACGGACGAGATGCTTCCTTCCTTCTTGCAAAGGGTGATGTGTCAAAACTCAGAAGAAAGCACACCAATGGTACCACAAGCAGGCCTTGTTAAATCATTAGTGGCTGGACGTACAATCGCAGCTGCCTCTGCCAAAGCAGCATCACCGGATGAAAGCTGCGAGTTTGGTTCCCTAAAGTATTTCGGCCTATGTGGTTTAGGAGGTATGTTATTTATACAAACAGCTAAATGGTCACATTGGTTTCTTTCCAGGTATTTTAGCGTGTGGTACAACACATACTTTTGTTGTTCCGCTTGATTTAGTTAAATGTCGTATACAAGTTGATCCTGTTAAATACAAAAGTTTATTTACTGGTTTAAGTGTTACATTAAAAGAAGATGGTGCTAGAGGATTAGCAAAGGGTTGGGCACCTACTTTTATTGGTTATTCACTTCAAGGTTGCTTCAAATTTGGTTTATATGAAGTTTTTAAAGTACTTTACACTGATGTAATTGGCGAGGAAAATGCATATCTGTATAGAACATCTTTATATCTAGCTGCCAGTGCTACTGCAGAATTTTTCGCCGATATTGCCCTTTCACCTATGGAAGCTGTTAAAGTAAAAATTCAAACAACTCCGGGATTTGCAAACACTCTTAGAGAAGCGTGGCCGAAAATAAGTGCAGAAGAAGGTGTGCACGGTTTTTATAAAAGTTTAGTACCCTTATGGTTACGACAAATTCCGTATACTATGATGAAATTTGCTTGCTTTGAGAGAACTGTTGAGTTACTGTACAAGCATGTTGTACCAAAACCGAGAGCAGATTGTTCAAAATCCGAGCAGCTTGTTGTGACGTTTGCAGCTGGTTATATTGCTGGTGTATTTTGTGCTATAGTAAGTCATCCTGCCGATACAGTTGTGTCGAAGCTTAATCAGAAGAAAGGTGTACCAGCAAGTCAAGTTGTTAAAGAACTTGGTTTTATGGGAATGTGGAAAGGATTAGCCACTAGGATTGTGATGATTGGTACACTAACTGCTCTTCAGTGGTTCATCTATGATGCTTTTAAGGTAAGTACTTTTTAACTTTTTATTCTCTTATGAGAATAATATTTATAGGTTGCTACACGTATGCCAAGGCCACCACCTGCCGAAATGCCAGAATCGCTCAAGAAGAAGTTGGAAGCACAAGGTCAACTATGAATAAGTCGATTATAGTAGAATGAATTATTACAGTATTCGCTCATGAGCGATTTAATTTAATCCTCATTTTAATCTGTTTTAGATATGTATATAGTGTTGAATTTTGTTTCAACAACCGATACAATTTTATTTTTATGTATACTGTATGTTAAGACTTTATTGTCAGTGGATTTTCCAAAACTACATTAAATAAATTTCAATATACATCTTAATTTTAATATTAACTTTTAATGTTTCATTTGTTTGATATTAGTTTTGATGTGGTCGATTGTTTTGAATTTTTTTACATTGTGTCATTATAGTTGCAATAGATTAAGTGATACAATTTTTGGTTACATAGTTACCCTAAAAAAATTATAATTAACATTATTTCATTTCTTTGACTTATCTTCCAACCTACAGATACATACGTATAGTATAGAAGGTTATGCAATCGACTTTTTTTTCGCTATCGCTAAATCTACTTATTAGATCATTTTACAACTTTTTGCCAAAAATCGGCCATGTTGTCTGGATGTGCCTGCGTATTTTGTGCAATTTTTTAGTTCAAATTTTTTCAACATCTAAATAGCAATTAAATATTTAAGAAAAAAATGTAGATACATTTTTTAAACAAAATTTAATTTTACATAAATTTTGACAGAAGGGGGAGGGTTGTAATTTTTGTTAAGTTGACATTTATATTTTTATTATACATTAATCTCTATCTGATGAAGTTTTAAACGTCTTTGTGACATAGATTATTGTTTTTGTTTTTACAATGTTGCCTGTTTTCGTATAAAAAAGAGGTTGCATAGTTGCCCTAAAAAGATCATTTCATTTCTTTAAATTTTTTGTTAGGAGTTAGGTGTTTATTGACCTCTGTCAGGCATGACATAGATTATTGTATTTGTTTTTACAATGTTGCATATATTCGTAAATAAACTTGTTATAAAGGAGGTTGCATAATTATCCTAAAAGAAATATTTAGGAGGGTCACTACCAAGAAAAATGAAAAAAACTCGATTTTTTTTTATTACCGATTCGAATTCTATACATAGAAACTATTTTTCCAC
The DNA here is from genome assembly GCA_036346205.1 of Vesta saturnalis. Classification (NCBI taxonomy): domain Eukaryota; kingdom Metazoa; phylum Arthropoda; class Insecta; order Coleoptera; family Lampyridae; genus Vesta; species Vesta saturnalis. Next base: position 343,087 of record JARFJB010001736.1, on the reverse strand, counting down.
AGTTTTCCGATTAGTAGAAGTGGTTAAAAAATGCCAGCAAAGTGGGGAAATCGAGATGATGGAAAATTCATGCCAGTGCGGCAGCACTCCTGCGGTTTGACTGCATGCAAACAACCACCTACACTCACTTTCCTGTTCTTTTTTTATATATATATATATATATATATATATATATATTTCTATTTAGATTTCCACAAGTATTCATGTTTAAATAAGACAATTTTTCTTTAAAACTTGTGTAAATAAACGTAAAATTAATTCAACGTTTCGGGAACGTCCTTTGTTCCCTTTGTCAAGAATTTATTTGACAATTACAGAGATTGAAATAAGGTAACTATTTTAAAAATACAGAAATATATATATATATATATATATATATATATATATATATATATATATATATATATTATATATAATAATCAGATTTTTTCAAATTTGTGAATAACGTTAATTCAACGTTTAAATTTGTTCCTTTGTCAAGAATTTATTTTGAATTGTCAATTTCTGTAATTGTCAAAATAAATTCTTGACAAAGAACAAAGTACGTTCAAACGTTGAATTAATTTGTTTATTCACACAAGTTTGAAAGAAAAATGTCTGATTTAAATATTAATACTTGTGGAAATCTAAATAGAAACATATATATATATATATATATATATATATATATATATATATATATATATATATATATATATATATATATATATATACAGGGTGATTCGAGGAAGTGGCAATATTTTAAAGATATGTCGAGGAAGCCAAAATAAGTAAAATAAACTCATGTTTAAGTCCGATTTTCATTTGTTTCAGGGATAATTGACTTTTTCTGAAAATGTCAAATCTCATCAATTTATGTACGTAATTCTGAGAGCGAAGTCCAGAAAGGAAACTTTTAAAATAATTATTGCCCTTTTAGTAACTTTAAATTTGGCGGCTAATAAATTCTCACCAAGAACGTTCTCACTATCGCCAATATTTGCAAAACTCCCTAACAGGTTATTTATTTTTGAGAGTTGACTTTCTGGATTACGCAACCAGAACTTATGTGTAATTAGGTGAAAGTAGGCAACTGAAATGAAAACTGACAGTTAGTTGTTAAAGTGACAGTTGTTCAACATTAGTTTTATGAAGTTGTAAAAATGCCCCACAAATTTAGTCATAAAGAATATGCCGATATGATATTTGTTTATGGGTTCTGTAATGGTAGTAATGTTCGTGCAGTGGAGGAGTATCGACGTCGTTTTCCGAATCGCAGAGTTCCTAACAAGCGAGTATTTCAAACTGTTTTTAAACATGCCGGCGAAACTGGGACATTTCCAAGTGCAAGTATTGTTTCTGAAAGAGAACACGGAATCGCTGTTGGACTTGAAGAAGATATTCTGGATGTGGTAGACGAAAATCCAGAGATAAGTACAAGGCGCATCGCAATCCAATTTAAAATACCACAAACAATGGCTTGGAAAACACTTAAGCAACAAGGTTTGAACGCTTATCATTTGCAAAAAGTACAAAATCTCCACGAAGGCGATTATCCTTTAAGGCTACAATTTTGTCATTGGATTCGGGAAAACAGAAGATTATGTAAAGACATTTTGTGGTCGGATGAAGCTCAATTTACGCGAGATGGAATTAACAATTGCCACAATAATCATCGATGGTCGGACGAAAATCCCATGCTACGATAGAACACAATTTCCAACATCGATTTAGCATTAACGTTTGGTGCGGTATTCTAAATGATCAATTAATCGGTCCTTTCGTATTAGATGCGCGCCTTACTGGACAAGGATATTTACGTTTTTAGAAGACCATTTAGAAGAAATATTGGACGAAGCACCTTTAAATATTCGACAACGAATTATCTTCCAACATGATGGAGCGCCCTCACTATTCAAATAATGTACGAAATTTTCTGAATACCACTTTCGGCGATCTTTGATTGGCAGACGCGGTCCGCTTCCTTGGCCACCGAGATCACCGGATCTCACTCCCTCGATTTTGCCTTTGGGGATGGATGAAGTCGTTAGTTTATGCTACCAAAGTGGAAACGAGGGAAGCGTTACTAGATCGCATTCTTAATGCAGCAGCTATCATTAGAGCGAACAATCGTTCATTGAAACTCGCTACTAGTGCAGTTTATAAACGCGCAAGTAAGTGTATCCAAGTGGGCGGTGGTGTTTTCGAAAATTTTCGTAAATTAATGCTTCGAACATTTTCGTAAATTAATGCTATTTTGTTTATTTTGTAATTGATTTTGTAATAAATTTTTGTTTGCTTTTTAAATATCTCTGAAACAAATGAAAATCGGACTTGAACATATGAGTTTATTTTACTTATTTTGGCTTCCTCGACATATTTTTAAAATATTGCCACTTCCTCGCGAATCATCCTGTATATATATATATATATATATATATATATATATATATAATAATACCAAGGATTCAAATTGAAACCAAGACCAGACATTAATGGTTCTTATAAGATTTTATTCAAAACAAGCCTTGCCCTTTTAAGAAAAGCGATTGCCAATGAAAGGGCTAAACTTGACTATCTCAATCGTACCCTTTATGACACATTCCAAACTTTACATGCTACCAAAATTCACCCTTTCATATTCGATACGGTGGATCGTCTCATTGAAATTACTGTTGAATCGTCCTTGATGGTAAAACTAACCGACAGAAACAAAAATTTGAACGTCTGTCTCATACATCGCAGGCAAATAATGTAGAACCGTTAAGGACAGTACACAATTTAAGTGACAAAGAACTTAATAATAATATTCTAAATGTTTTAGGTAAAGGGTTTAATTTTGCCATCACTCCTAAACGGATTCCGTAGAAAACATCATCACCAACGTAGAATACGCCTTAAAAGATACAGAATCTACGGTCGCTGACGAAATTAGGCTCAACGTAGCACACATTCTTCAGAACTGCAAACTTCCCAAACAAAATATCACCAAACAAGACCTCCAAATGTTAAACCAAATCAAAAATGACGACCAAATATTAATACTACCCGCTGACAAAGGAAACGCTACTGTCATTGTCAACTCTCAAGACTATCACCACAAGATGTCTGAACTGCTAACTTCTTCAGAATATAAGAAAAATCAGTGCAATCCTACCACTTACATAGAAAAACAACAAAATCTATCATTAATTCTACAAAATTAGACAAAGAAACAAAACAAAAACTAATTCCAAGAGAGAAGAGTTCAAGAATCCCCAAAATATACGGACTCCCAAAAATTCATAAGGAAAACTGGCCATTACGCCCTATCGTCAGTGCATTCAATTCTCCGACTCATGATCTTGCTCGTTATCTAGCAAAAGTTATTCAACCAATTTGTGAAAATGCTGTATCCTACATCAAAAACTCTTATGATTTTCTACACAAACTCAAAATTGTACCCTTGGCTCCAAATGACATTTTAGTTAGCTTCGACATAACGTCACTTTTCACCAAAATACCTATTGAAGACACGATGAAAATTCTAGAAGAAAAACACTCAATAAACCAAGACATACTCAAATTGATAAACCACTGCATGCACTCAACCTATTTTACATACAAAGGACAATTCTACAAGCAAATTCAAGGAACACCTATGGGCTCGCCACTCTCCAGCTTTTGCGAATGTATATATGGAACATTTTGAAACCATTGCTTTAAATTCTGCAGATTTAAAACCTAAATGTTGGTTTCGTTATGTTGACGACACATTTGTAGTTTGGCCCCATGGAAAAGGAAACTTGGACCACTTTCTAGGACATATTAACAACATTCACGACAACATCAAATTTACTATGGAAGTTGAAGAAAATAATTCACTCCTTTTTGGACACCCTAATAACAAGACTTCCTAATGGTAAATTTACACAAAGTTTATCGAAAACCAACACATACGAATAGATACTTGAACTCTCTCACATCACCATCCTGGTCAATTACGTAGCGTTATGAAATCCTTGATATACCGCTCTCACCACTTATCTGACCAAAATTCTAAAACGGAAGAGATGAAGACTATTAATAAAATACTAATTCAAAATGGATACAAAGATCAAGAAATATTAAAATTACCAACCAAATAGAAAGACCAAGAAATAATAACTTGTCAAACAATGAACGAAAGATTCCTGTTATTCTACCTTATATAAAGGGAATTACAGACAGAATAGCAAAGAAATTTCCCAAAACGACTTCAGACCGGTATTCAAACCACACTCAACTTTGTCCCAACTTTTAAGAAACCCCAAAGACAAAATTCCTAATGAAAGCCAAGGAGTGTATGAGATACCGTGCAACAACTGTCGAAGAACTTATATAGGACAAACTAACAGAATATTATATGCGAGAGCCGATGAAAACCAACTAGCAATTAAGCAGCACAATCCATCATCGTCTTTAGCTGCACATCATTTAGATACAGGACACCAAATTAATACCAACAATATCCGTTTAATTGCACCTCTATATACCTTACAAGCAAGAATTATTAGAGAAGCAGTTGAAATTGAAAGAAGACCAAACGCCCTCAATAAACGAGATGACACTTCTAGAATGCCACAAATTTGGAAGAATGTCATTAAACAAGTTGATTCTACATTTCAACCAACTCCAAATCTTCCAGAAATTTCAAACACTTATGCTGCAACTATTCCTGGCGTCCCCACGTCTGCACCTTCTACATCATGTACTCGACCAACTACCCGAAGTCAAACACACTCGTCCAGATTAAATTTAAATTAGTTACCTTGTTTCATATTCTGTATTTTTTTTTTTTTTTTTTTTAATAGTTACCTTATTTCAATCTCTGTAATTGTCAAATAAATTCTTGACAAAGGAAACAAAGGACGTTCCCGAAACGTTGAATTAATTTTTACGTTTATTTACACAAGTTTTAAAGAAATATTGTCTTATTTAAATATATATATATATATATATATACATATATATATATATATATATATATATATATATATATATTAGAAATCAGATGTTTTATTGCCTTTACAGTAAATAAACAATATAACAATTTTTACTAGGGCAAGCACTATTATTGTATTTTCGTTATTATGTAAATTCTGTTAGCTAGAATAATTAATTTTATGTGTCCAGGAAATCAGATGCTTTATTGCCTTTACACTTTTTACTAGGACAAGCACTTTTATTGTATTTTCGTATTGAATACTAACGAAACGTTTAACTTTTGTTCGAATTAGATGTTTTACTTTTTTTTGAATACAACGATTTCCTTTAATGGGTCAATATAACCTCATAAATATGTCAAAAATGTTGTTATCGACTAGAAAATGTTTATTTTGTAGAAGTATGTAATGCCATAAATGTCAGAAGTGGGATAAATCCAGGGTCTGTTGGTGAATTGTGATAGTGTGCGTGAGTGAAAAAAAAATGTTAACATGAAAGGGAAGTCGCATCGTGAGTAACGTTGTTAGTGGAGTTGGTGAAAACCCTGCAGTCGCAAAAATCTGCAACACATGTTGAAGTACCATATTTTCGACTAGAGGTAAACAAATCCAGCAAATGGGTGAGTCACGTAGAAGAAATAAAGCATGAATTAGCATGGTCTGATATGGAAACGTTAGCTAGACTGGGTCGATTTCTTTTGAACGGTGCCAAAAGATGGTATGAATGTTGGAATTCCGACCGAAGGGATTGGGTTACCTTTCGACAAGATTTTATTGTGGCTTTTCCTCCAAAAAGGAACTTGGGTCGCTTATTAACGGAAGCTGCAGCTTTTAACAGTTCCCCCCTCAACACTTACGAAACGTATGTTCATGAGAAATCAGCCCTGTTAAGAAATCTTAGAGCGAATTGGTCTGAAAGTGATCTAACGGAACTTGTTGTCTATGGAATAAGTGAACCCGATGTACGAAATGCAGCAGTGAATGCTAATTGTCCTACTATATCCGCACTCTTAATTTTCCTTTCAAGTTTTCTAAAACCGCCACGAAATGATTTAGAGGCCCGTAAGTTTGGAAACAACGCTCCCTTTACTAAAAGAAAGTATCCATTTGGCGATGGTGGAAATTTAAGCGGTTTGGTAGTCTCGAGAAAGAAATGTTTTCAGTGCGGTAAGACTGGGCATATTCAGGCAAGCTGTCGTTCGAAAGTGAGTGGTTCGAGTAAACAATCTTATTTATCGAGTTCTCACAATGACTCTTGCGCCTTCAGTGCTAAGCGCGGTCATGACGTGTCAAATTGCTTCACAAAGGCAGCTATTGAAAGTCGTAGACATGTCAATCTCTGCCTAACGGGGACGCGCCTACCGACACTACGGAAATTTTTATTGAAGAACATCGATTTTCGGCTTTAATGGATACAGGCGCAGATCTTTCTCTAATATCAGAGAAATTTTTGTGGCTATTTGAAAGCAAGGTGATAACTTGTCATATTACGCTGAAAGGGCTCTCTAATGCAACGATTAGCGCAACTAGGAAATTCCATGCGTGCACGACAATTTCAAACGTTGACGTTAACGTAACCTATTTTTTTCGTCCCGGATGAGTGTATTGACTATGACGTTATTATTGGACGGGATATTTTTATGGATCCAGCATTGTTTGTAATTACTAATCACCAAGGCGCGTACGTAATTCGGTGCAGAGAGTTGTCCGAAATAAACAGAATTTCAGACAGTGTTTCGTTCATCCCATATGACATCGATGTACCCTTCGAATATCACGATGCGCTCCAAAAGGTACTTCGTGAATTCACAGGGATGATAACCAGCGGAAATAAAGTGCGAACAGTGAGGAATGCCAGTTTAAAAATTAAATTAGAAAAAGACGTTATTGTTAACCGTCCTCCATACCGTTTGTCCGCCAGCGAAAGAAATGCTCTGCGTGAGATTACTGAAGATTTGCTTGCAAATAACATTATTCGGCCCAGCGAATCTCCTTTTTCGAGCCCGGCCCTTCTCGTAAAAAAGAAATCTGGTGCATATCGCATGTGTGTGGACTTTCGAGAACTTAATCGTGATACTATTAAACACCGATTCCCTCTCCCTTTGATTGAAGATCAATTTCGTGACTCCCGACGGACATTTTGAGTACCTGAGGATGCCTTTTGGCCTAGCCAATGCACCCGCTGTATTCCAGAGAGCCATCAATCTTTCACTGGGTCAGTTGGAAAATACCGTGGCATTAGTGTATTTGGACGATGTCTTGATCCCTAGTTTGACCCCCGAAGAGGGTTAAGCATACACTAGACAAGTGTTAGAAGCGTTAGATTTGAATGGATTTTCGCTTAACATTCAAAAGTGCCGTATTCTGCAACCTTCGGTGGAGTATTTAGGAAGAGAAATATCCAGCGACGGTATAAGGCCTGGTAAAGCTAAAGTTGGAGCCTTCACCAACTCGCCTATACCCACATCCGTTAAACAAGTTGGGTAATTCATGGGACTAGCGGGATACTTCCGAAAGTTTGTACCCGAGTTTGCCGTAGAACCGCATGTATAACGAGATTAACAAAGCAGGATGTCTCGTTTGAATGGGGCGTGGAGCAAGAAAAAGCAAGACAGTACGTAATAGGCCATTTGACATCCAGGCCCTTACTTACGGTATACAATTAAAAACTGCCGTCCGAATTACATACCGACGCAAGTAGCATTGGGTATGGAGCTATTTTGATCCATCTATATGGAACACAACCGAAGGTAGTAGCGTATTTTAGTAAAAGAACAACCGGTATTGAAAGTAAGTATCACTCATATGAGCTTGAAACGCTGGCAATTATACAGGCATTAAAACACTTTCGCACTTATTTGTTGGATCTTAAGTTCAAATTAGTTACGGATTGCAATAAAATAAACAATATAACAATTTTTACTACGGCAAGTACTATTATTGTATTTTCGTTATTATGTAATTTCTGTTAGCTAGAATAATTAATTCTATGTGTCCATGAAATCAGATGCTTTATTGCCTTTACACTTTTTACTGGGACAAGCACTTTTATTGTATTTTCGTATTGAATACTAATTAATTCTAGGAAACGTTTAACTTTTGTTCGAATTAGATGTTTTACTTTTTTTAAATACGATTTCTTTTAATGGGTCAATGTAACCCCATAAATATGTCAGAAATATTGTTATCAATTAGGAAATGTTTATTTTGTAGATGTATGTAATGCCATAAATTTGTCAGAAATATTGTTATTAACTAGGAAATGCTTACTTTGTAGATGTATGTAATTCCATAAATATGTTACAATATTGTAACTAGGAAATGCTCACTTTGTAGGTTTATGAGGGTCGCTACCGGTCAAGGAAAACATTGCGGTTGACTACGCCTAATTTTGGCATACATTTAGAAATAAAAGAGGATGATAGTCAGTCAATCGTAAGATTTCCCGGTGTTCGGATATAATGCCGCTCTCTCATTTGATTTGTACTCAAATAAATCGCACGTGTAGTATTTGAATTTTATGTTTAGTTTTTTTTTTATTACCTTTAATTGTAAAATTTCTAACAATATATATATATATATATATATATATATATACCTAAACCAAATTTGTTTTCTGTTTGAAAGATGACTTAATTGAAAGTGTTCTGACTTCAAGAAAATTTTTGTAACCTGACGAAAAAAGAGTGGTATAAGTTTACTGCATGTATCTGCCTGTGGAATCGTACCTCTCAAATGGGTGAACCGATTTTGATTTAGTTTCCCTTTTTAGAGGTTTTTGTGTCGAGGGTTTTAAATTAATTTTGTAAAATTTGCTTGTTAATACTTATGTTTCTAAACACAAAAGTGTAATATGCAATCAATTAGTAAAGATTCATATGTATGAACAACCTCGTTATAAAAATGTATAAATTAAGAATGAAGCCATGCCACTGTAAAGGGTTGAAAATAATTGCGAATGGGTTAAAACATTTTAATAATAGTAATAATCTTTATTATTAAAATAATATCTATTATTAGCACATGACTAGCAAAAAAAAAAGAATATATAATTTATCAACTAAAATTATGTATAACAGACTCTAATCTAACATGATAAACTATACAGGGTGTGGCGCGAAGAGTTTTGATTAAAAGTAATGGCGGGTACAGTTATGTTAAAAATCTGAAATGACGAAGCTGTAGGTTTTGGATGACGTTGAGTTCAAATATAATATTGTCCTGAATGTGGCACTTCCGGTTATACCGGAAGTAGACGTCAACTTTGTTATTTTAAATGGAACCTAAAATTTTTTATTTTATTTTCGAATTCTACATGAAATTCTAGATAAAATTTGTGCACAATGTCCTATACCAAAAAAGGAAGTATTTTCGAGATATTTCGATTTTTATAAAATTTTTGAAAAAATCCTAGTCCACATTGAATAACGATATCTCCATTAATAACAAAGCTAGTGACGTGAAATTGTAACCAATAAACAAGAAGCGCTTGCCCGTTAACTCCATATATCCATCTCATTGATATTTCATACAGGGTGTTTTAAACTTAGCCGCCAACATGCACAATTTAAATCATTTATAAGTTGATTACTTTAAATAGAACACTCTGTATTTTATTACATTTTCCGCTGTATTTTTTTAAGCCAATTCGTTTGGTATCAGTATTCCCTATACCTAAATCCAACCACTTCTGAGATATTTCATTATCTTAGTTGAAACATAACAACACTTAATTATTTCAACAGTAGTAAAGGGTAGGCCATGATTACCATTATTTAAGGTGATATTTTGTTATTTTTTCATAAATTATTAATTCTGAAAAGTAACCAATAGCCTGAAAGGATTATTAATTGTGGATATCATTAAAAACGTTGACTAGGTATTTCGTATTAATTTAATTAGATAACTTACAAACAAAAATAACTAAATGTAATATAAAACAAATAAAGTTTTATAATAAGTGTTCAAAATTAGCACCATCTACTTCTAAACATTTATGGATCCTTTTCATTAAGTTATATCTTGTAATTCTGGAAATATGGTTGGGTGTTAGAGAATTAAAAGCAAGTAAGACTCTCTGCATCATATCTTCCTTTGTCGTAACAGGTTTGGAAAATACCTGATTTTTAATGTAACCCCAAATACCAAAATCTAGAGGAGCCAAATCAGGAGAGCGAGCTGGCCAACGAAACGGACCCTTATTGGCAATCCATCTATCATCAAACATGTCGTAAAGATGCTGAGCAACAGGCCCAAAGTTATGAGGAGGTGCTCCATCTTGCTGATACCAAGCTGAAGCCGCCTCTCCATTCCTTAAAGTATGTAACGCCGGTCGTATGGCTTCTTCTAAAATGTGGGAATATCTTGTACCATTTAAATTTTCATCATAAAATTTTAATGCTAAAATTCTATCGTCTTTTATTGCACAAAAAATATTAAAACTCCAACTATCTTCGAAATAACGTTCTCTACTAAAATGTGGATTTTCAATAGACCAAAAATGGGAGTTATGTCGATTAAATAATCCATTTTTGCTAAACTTTGCTTCATCACACCATATAACTCCTTATGAAGTTTTCATCCTCTAGGGTCTTCATTAAAAACCATTCACAGAATTCTACCCTTCGAGGAAGATCACCTAATTATAAGTGTTGCACCAAATGATATGAAAATGGTTTCCATTTGTGTTTGTTTTAAATGCGATGAATTGTTCTCGTCGACAAAGTAAGATCTCTCCCACAATCTCTAATGGAGGCATTTGAAGAGGCCGTTAAATAGCCCAAAACATTAATTTCGTTTATGTCACTGTCCACTAGTGGTTTATTTTTATTAATTTTTGTCTTAAATTGACCAAACTGACGGCAGTTTTTAAGCAATCTTCTTACAATATCATCAGTTGCATTTGGTCGATTTGGATATCTTTCTGCAAAAACACGGCAAGTCCGTTCAACAATTCTATTACACTCACCGTAAATATTAATAAGATTTAAAAAATCATCATTAGTAAATCCTACATTTGCCATTATTTACTATGAAATACAAGCTGGTAAAGAAAACTGTCAAAACAACATAAACAATAACGTTCTAACTATCAAATCTTTGACAGCTATGGCCTACACTTTACTAATGTGGAAATAATTAAGTGTTGTTATGTTTTAACTAAGATAATGAAATATCTCAAAAGTGGTTGGATTTAGGTATAGGGAATACTGATACCAAACGAATTGGCTTAAAAAAATACAGCGGAAAATGTAATAAAATACAGGGTGTTCTATTTAAAGTAAGCAACTTATAAATGATATAAATTGTGCATGTTGGCGGCTAAGTTTAAAACACCCTGTATGAAATATCAATGAGATGGATATATGGAGTTAACGGGCAAGCGCTTGTTGTTTATTGGTTACAATTTCACGTCACTAGCTTCGTTATTAATGGAGATATCGTTATTCAATGTGGACTAGGATTTTTTCAAAATTAAAAAAAAATCGAAATATCTCGAAAATACTTCATTTTTGGTATAGGACATTGTGCACAAATTTTATCTAGAATTTCATGTAGAATTCAAAAATAAAATAAAAATATTAGGTTCCATTTAAAATAACAAAGTTGACGTCTATTTCCGGTATAACCGGAAGTGCCACATTCAGGACAATATTATATTTGAACTCAGCGTCATCCGAAACCTACAGCTTCGTAATTTCAGATTTTTAACATAACTGTATCCGCCACTACTTTTAATCAAAACTTTTCGCGCGACACCCTGTATATCTCGTTGCAATAGTAAAACTAAAACCAATATAGATACATTTAAAACTAAATAACACTACTTTGCTTTGTATACCGGGTATACTGGCTTTGAAAATTTGATGTCTTATATAAATGGATATACTCTTTCTTTTGATATTTTCTGTGCAGTGTTGCCGCTTCTACAAGAAAGTATTAGCAACTTTGATAATTTAAATGGAACACCCTGTGTATTATTATTATTTTCTTGTTAGATTCCCTATTAATCTCTTAATAACTTTTTTTAATATGTTCCTATATCTATCTGTTATCGTTTTCGAGATAACAATTTATTCAACTTCTTTTTTCGAAAAAACATGGTTTTCAAAAAGGGTCCGCAGTCTTGAACTCTGACAGATCAGCGCACTGAAATTTAGTGAGGAGTTAGGTAATGCCCAGTAGAATTTCAATCTGTATCCAAATCTAAGTTATAATAGTACAGGGTGTTTCAAAAATACAAATATTTTCCTTGTCCGAAAATACGATAAAAGTATGTTTTTTTTAATGGAACACCTTGTATTTTATATCTTGGCCTAAAAGCTCTTGAAATTGTCTATCTTACTATGTGTAATGTTCCTATATCCATCTCGAACAGTTTTTGATGTATGAGCATTTATAGACAATACAATATATTTAATCACATTCTTTATCGGTCTTCTTTTTCTTCTCGAACCGTGTTTCGTCGCTACCATCATCATGGTTTTGAGACTCGTCCTTCTCTACCTCGTCGCTCTTCTTTCTCTTCTATCACCATCACCTTGGATGTGAGATACATTCAGCTTATCCACGTCATCGTTTCCATCATCATCTTGAACGGTTATGTTGTAATAGTTTATTAACAAGTCAGTAAAATCTCTAATGCCCGCTGATGTTGGCTCATAAACAGGAGAATACATTATAGTCATGCCCTACGAATTCTAGCATAATTTTTCCGTGATTTTCATCTTCATCAAACCGGGTATCTTTTTGTTTATGGAAGGAATTCCATAAACGTTATCACTTTCATAATCCGAGGTATCAAATCGATGAATATCCGCCTTAATGGATACCTCGGCAACTGTGAAAGAGTAAATGAGACTATCGGTGTTGGTATATAATAATTTAGCATCATTTTTGAATTTCGGTAAAACGTAATTATAATGAAAATCGTATAGGAAAGTTTTTGAGATGTCTAAGACCGCAAAGCCTGCGGTCATTTTCATTTCAATAATGACCAAATTTTCATCGAATATGGTGGAACTATGAAAATTTGGTTTCGCAATAGACGCACGCGCCCCGTGCTGACCCTCCCATTTCGTCACCAACCTTACAACTCTATAATTTCTTACATTTTCCATCAGCTTCCCAAAGACACAATTGATCAATTTGAAAAAGAGAATGCAAATGCGTTTTTGGCCTTTTGACACATTTTCGTATGTAAGTCGATATACGCTCAAAGCCAAGGTGACTGTGTAAAGCGCAAGAGACGGTTGATTCTTACAAGCTTTAATCCGTGTTTTATATACAACTTTAAGTTCCTATAGTGCACGATATAGTTACGTTTTGGATACAAAGTCAACAAAAGCTTCTTAATTTTGATCATATGCTCGGGGGCTAATGGCAAGTCACTATATAATACCCGTCTCAATGAACATAACCTGATCGATGTCGGTTAGAAGTTCCAATCTAACTTTTGTAATTTTTAACATGGCAACAAATTCCAGACCGGGAGCCGTATAGTAGTGTAATGGATCAAGCAGGTAGGTTTCCAGACAGGTCTCACGAAAATTTTCAAAGATATCAGTCAAAAGGAGCACATCAGTTTTTAGATACAGGTCCGAATACTGACCCAACGTTCTAATGTCAAAAACATTCCATATTTTTAAAGCATGCGCATATGCTTCGCTACTAACCCCCTCGTTTTGCAAAGAACTAAACAATTCCTCTTTAGACGGTAGAGAGGGGTCATTTAACTTTTCCCATGCATCTATGTACTCATATTGAAAAACGCCTTTCCTATTTATCAAATGGAATTCCGCTTCGTTACGGCAGTGCGATTTAGTTATAGATTTTTTGTCATTATCCAAATAGAAGCATAACTTCTCCAAACTGCTACTCATAAATCGAAACGAGTCGATAAATCTAAACTTAATCGTCAACATGTTTCGTAAAGGAGATATACTTTTCTTTGTTTAACGGTAAGAGTTTAACGGGCCCAGGAATACCGGTTGATAGTTCTTTGATGAAAAATGGGCATCGTACCCGCTGAGGTTATGGAATACTACAGAGATCATTTGATCATCTTGAAAGTTTAAGTTACAGTTATTATGGGCAACCCCCCTATAGATCCCCGTAAGATGCGATTGGTCCTTTATTTTAATTTCGTTTTCTAGAAAAGGTTTTTCACATATGTGACAATACGTGGCCTCCTCAAAATGTTGTTGTTGAATCGAGCTTAGCGCATGCATGGGAAGGGCGTTAGTAATAATCGAATTGCCAAATTGTGCAATGTTCCATAACTGATTGATAAACCACATAATACAATCTAGCCCTCTATAGCAGAAAAACTTTGACAAGGACTTATCGTAAGAGCACTTGAGATGAAACGCAATACTGAAAGGTTTGGAAAGTTTTGTAATAGTTTCATGTTTGCGCCATCTAAATCTGAAGAATTTTTACATGCTGCGTAAATAGCAAAAGAGACCTTTTCCCTGTAGGAATAGTGAGTAAATCCGAAATACCTATGACTTTCGTGAGGCAATCTTACAGTACATTTATTTACTTGACGACAGTATGTTGAGTGTTTCAGTAATATGCTATTGGAAGAAAAACGATTTAAACATGTTACAAAAGAATTTTTTGTGACCTCGATTATAAAGTTGGGAGAACAACAACGCTGATATATTCTTAATCCATGCAAAGTGATAATATCCGTTTTCGTTAGAGGAGAGCACTAATAAAATTAATGCATGAAAAGCATCGTTGTGATTATCACTTATCATGAATGGTACTACATGTTTTCTTACCATACAGCATAAATGTATAGATAGGCGGTTCAGTTTTTCAATTTTTTTTATATCAGTAGAAGACGGACACCTTAACACATCTGGCAACACTGCTTGGATTTGACGTCACAAGACCGCCTACGTGGGGGACCGCATTTTCTACCCTTATTTTTACTCGCTTACGTGTAGGACGTGTTTTTTCACCCCTATTTTTACACATCCACATGTGAGACCGTATTTTCCACCCTTTTTTATCCCTAATTATTTTTTATATACCCTCGTGTGAGACCGTATTTTCAATCCTTTCTTTTCGAAGGCCTTTTTCAACCATTTTTTTATCCCTAATTAAGGAACTTTTGATTTTTATTAGCTTACGTGGGGAACCGTATTTTCAACCCTAGAAATTTTTAATGGTTTCTTTTCGGGGACCTTTTTGACAGCTAAGCCTTTTTTTGTCGTTGCTAACGTGAGGGCTGTATTTGGGACAGGGACTGGCTTGGCTTAGAGCGGTATTTAGGGCTTAGGACTAGGGGTTGAACTGGGATCTGGCTTAGGTCTGTATTTAGGCCTAGGGGTTGAACTGGGACTTGGCTTAGGTCTGTATTTAGGGTGAGGGCTGAACTGGAGCTTAGGTTTGTATTTAGGGGAGGGGCAGAACTGGGGCTTAAAGTTATTTTGATGGCATTAAGGTCATTTTGGTTAGGTATGGAGCTTGGCTTTGGTTGTAATCCCTGGAGGTTAGGCAATTGTGCATTCGGAAAATCGCAAACACGAAAACGAAAATCGCTAACACGAAAAAACGAAAACGAAGATATCGCAAACACGAAAAACAAAAAACGAAAAAACACAAACATGAAAAAACGAGAATGAAAATTCGCAAACACGAAAAAACGAAAACGAAAAAATCGTTAACACGAAAAAACGAAAACGAAAAAATCGCAAACACGAAAAACAAAAACGAAAAAAACGCAAACATGAAAAATGAAAATTCGCAAACACGAAAAACGAAAACGAAAAAATCGCAAACACGAAAAAACGAAAACGAAAAATCGCAAACACGAAAAAACAAAAAACGAAAAAACACAAACATGAAAAAACGAGAATGAAAATTCGCAAACACGAAAAAATGAAAACGAAAAAATCGTTAACACGAAAACACGAAAACGAAAAAATCGCTAACACGAAAAACAAAAACAAACATGAAAAATGAAAATGAAAATTCGCAAACACGAAAAACGAAAACGAATAAATCGCAAACACGAAAAAACAAAAACGAAAAATCGCAAACACGAAAAAACAAAAAAAACGAAAAAACACGAACATGAAAACGAAAACGAAAAATCGCAAACGAAAAAACGAAAGCGAAAATCACAAACATGAAAAACGAAAACGAAAAATAGCAAACACGAAAAAATCACAAACACGAAAAAACACAAACATGAAAAAACGAAAATGAAAATTCGCAAACACGAAAAAGTCGCAAACACGATAAAACAAAAACGAAAAATCGCAAACACGAAAAAACAAATAAAACGAAAAAACACGAACATGAAAAAACGAAAACGAAAAATCGCAAACGAAAAAACGAAAGCGAAAATCACAAACATGAAAAACGAAAACGAAAAATAGCAAACACGAAAAAATCACTAACACGAAAAAACACAAACATGAAAAAACGAAAATGAAAATTCGCAAACACGAAAAAACGAAAACGAAAAAGTCGCCAACACGAAAAACGAAAACGAAAAATCGCAAACATGAAAAAACGAAAAAGAAAAATCGAAAACACGAAAAACGAAAACGAAAAAACACGCAAATACGTAAATGCACAAAACGATAGCATGCAAAGCTGCAGAATGAATTAAAGCAAGGAGGTGGTGTTTATAAATAAAATAATTCTTTCTGTTTATCTGTTTATTCTTTATATCCAAATGGAAGAGTATCAAAATTTTCTATTCTACGTCGTTTAGAGTAACTTATCCTATACTGTTTAGCTTCAGGTCTACTTAACACATTGTAACAACTATCTCTAACAATTTTTCTGTCATTATATACAAACAAAGAGTCTTTACTATTACTAAGTACCATATCTTTCATCGCTTCAAAGTTTATAACACGTGAGTTCTTATAATTTAAGGAAATGCCTTTTACTTTACACACGGATTTAACTGTTTTATCACTGGTAGAAAACACATTATAACTATAGTTTTTCGGTCCGGCACTAACAAATTCGGCTATATAGCTTCCTCCACCGTACGCCTCAAGTTCGTCGGTCATCTGGCCAAGGAAATCCCCACATGCTGGCTTCCAGTCGTCGGGTTTTGCGACAAATATCACACTGTCTGTGTCGTAATACAGAACGCGGCGATCTAGTTTCTCTAAGTAACTATATAGCTCTAAACGTGCATGAGCTGTCGTGTATGCGGCTATGGACACATTAATTGTTTTTTGTGGCTCACCTTCACCCTCAGGTCTATCCCAATTTACCATTACAACGTTATCATTTATAGGTATTATGGATTGTACCTGAACCAATGGATCGGTAAACACTTTGAAAAAGTTGTTTGGTTCAGATACAATACTGCACTGGGTTAAATTCTCGCGCTGACCAAACTTACCCCAAAAAGAATTCAGCATAAGTTTGGCCAGGTACCTTAAACCGGGGTTCTTCTTAATATTACTAGGGTCTAACCGAATCCCCTCTTTCTCATAATACTCTGTCACGTACTTTACTTTCTCGACTTCTGACGTGCAATGACTAGGCCACCCTGAACATTCCTGCTTGAGTTTTAAGAAATTATCTATGTATCCGCTAAATAACCCACCCTGTTTAGTTGCTCTGTCATACGTGGTGAAATGTTCTTACAATCTAGCCCTACATGAATTTTTGGATGACCTATAGGATATTTACAATATTTATTTACAAATGGGTATAATGAGCACACGTCGTAATACATAATTTTCTCTTTCACGCCGTCACATTGATGATAAAGCTTACTAGCATTAGTGCGGCCTCCGTAAAACGCATCGCGTGGATTTAAGGGTTCATCATCTTGATGACCTAGACTCTGAATAAAGGCTTTTAATTCGTCGTTAACGAGTATTTGTTTTTTAAAATCGCATTCGCGCATCTCCACAAGATTATACCCGCGCTCGCGTATAAATTGAGACCGCGCCACCGTGTTCTCATTCCGTGCAAGCATAGAGGTACCTACACCAAGTTTAGGATCCATGTTGGCCTGATTGGGGAAACATTCCTCGCAACCGTGCCAGTAACAGCCAAGAAATTCAAAAACGGTGTTTGACTCAGCGCAATACCCATCGACCTTAACACCTTCAGGTGTTCTAAACTCGCGAGCTTTCCCTGCGTGCTGTATAGTCACCTGCTGAGAATGCTCCACCCAACGTAACCATTGTATTGCTATTTTGGATTGATTATCGGCACGTCTATAACCACCTTTTGGAATGAGCCCTATAGTGTTTTCTCTGAGAAAACGTCTACGAAACACTTTATTGCAAGCGCTAGCAATAGTGGTAGCCTCCTCGAACGGATCGACTTTATTTTGGGTCGTGAAGGTGGACCAGACGCTAATGCAACCTTTAACGAGGATCTTAACATCCATCAGGCAGTATCTCTCAATCTCCTCACTCATCTTAAAAACATAATTACTCTGGGCCGTGTGCCATTCTAAGAGTTTTTGACGATCTTTCGTAGACATCTGATCTGCACAATAATATTCCAGTGCTGGCAATGGACCCTCGTAATTCTGGTTCACGGATGAGTTGAAAAGATATGGGAAATAACCCTTGGACTCGGGAAAATTGAAGGTTTTTGGAAATGCCGAGAGCGGTGACGGTATGAAATTAAGGGAATCAATGAATCTAATATCACCACATTGAATTGAAATTAGCTTTAGGCCGTTGCAGATGACTTTAGGTCTCCAATGATTATTATTAGCTAGCATGCACCTGAGCACAAAACATCCATCGTACCCCTTCATATTATGTGCGATGCACGTAACTTTAAATTTTCTTGCTCTCTCGGCAACATATGACAGAAACGATTGAACAGGGTTTTCCCTGAAAATGTGCACTCTTTCACCACACTTTGAGCACTGCTCATCTAAATTGTCAGCGTGTTTGATACAGACAGAGCAAACATTCGCGGCCACGCATAGATTGGGCTCATGCAGAAACCTATCATTCTTTCCCTCACACACCTTCTCTTGCATACACTCCAGATCGTAAAAGATAAACATAGATGGTTTACCATTACTACTGTCACGTCGCGCCTTGTTAACGGTCATGAAACAAAGATGACCGATATGTTTTTGGCTCTGGCACGTTGGGCAGTAACTGTAACCGCATCTATGTTTACCCTTTACTTCATGGGTTTTAAGACACTTTGAACATCTGCGCAATTTTTCACATAGTTCACTGTCCTTATGGCTTCTAAAGCACCCCTGTCCATAAAAATCTCTCTTACAATCCCTGCAAACAATTTTAGCATTTTCATTGGAACAAGGTGGCTCCTGATGACACGCGGGGCACTGGTACATACATTTCATGTGATCTTTTTTGTCGTTACAGCGTTTTCTGCATTGTTCACAGTAATAACCGCATGTAAATGCGGACGTGAGACTGGTAATGACGTTATAGTGTTCGTCTTCTAATATTAAATTTAAAACTACTCTACCCGGTTCCCTAGGACCCTCAAAATAAACAGAGTCACCTACACGCGAATTATAAACTACAATGGTATATGAATCTAAATGGTTTTGAAATGCTTGGATGTGTTCGTAACTACCACCCTGACTAAGATCTACACCACTGTCTTGGCAAAGTTGTATAGCTCGTTCTTGAAGTAAGGGGCGCCCCATTTCCATACCGTAACGTCTTGTATCGTTATTTTTAAATGCCATTGCTATGACAAGCGCGCGAGCTAAACAGTTGTTTTCGTTAATTTCTGCCGGCACAACAACAATACCCTGTCTCTTTGCTTTACAGAAATCTGAAAATTTTAACCCCGTCAGGTTTTTGCGCCCATAGCCTACAGGTATCGACACTCTATCAACGTTTAAAACTAACAAGTCACTTGAGAAAAAAACTAGCGTTACTCTGCATTACCTTTTCCAGCAGCGACATTATCACTTTCACCGACAACTGGTCCACTCTTCTAAATGAAATGCCTATTGGTTTGTCTGGGAAATTTGGGTTCCTTAGCGTGATACCTACACGATCTGAAGGAGCTGCATCCTTTACAATATATGTATACAGCTCCTCAAATGCACTCTGTAAAAAAGATATGTGTTAGACAAATTTTTAGTAAAATGGTATATTTTACCTGTAGCCACGTTAGGGGATTATCCTTGCACGTCTCGTCATTGAAGTTAAACCGTAGCGTCTTACACGTGGTATTGAATTTTTTAATAAATTTACTATTTGATTCCCCAATTATATTAATATGATTGAACCCTGAGGATGGTCCGGTCTGTTGCTGCAAGCCTGAACCCGATTGGCTTTGCTGTAATGTACTCATTCAGTAAGTGATACAATAGAAATTAGAAAAGACATACCGTTATCAGATCCTCCGCATCTGTAGTTTCCATAATCTCATCATTGTCAAACACGTCATTCATATTTATTTGAGCAGGACTATAAGAATAATAATTAAAACTTAAAAATAAAAAACAAAATATATACTTACACTCCATCAGCCCGTCGTGCAGCTTCCACAAAATCATTATAAACATTTATCGAGCCGATAGTGTTATTTTCGCACAGCATTTTATAAGAAACAATATTGTACGCGTTTTTTAACCCCTCGTCGGTTAACGCACCAGCACTGAATAAACCCAAAATTTGATTAACTGAGAAAGATTCCATGGCTATGCTCTTCAAACAAGAACTAAATTAACTAAACCCTGGCGTACGCTTTTATACTATTCTTCCATGCCCCGAGGCTAATTTCAAGGAATGTAAAAAAACATGATGTTTATCTTTTAATAACAAAAGACTTATTGTTTAAGGTGAAGTTAGGTAATAACATAATTGTGCATATGTACCAGAAATGAGTCTTAAAAGAAATGTAATAATTTTAATTTTTACTTTAGCTAAACGTTTGTTATTATTCATTATGGTATAAAACATTTATTGCTAAACTAGACCAGTCGTTTAAATTCATTGGAAAAAATAATTTTAATTAAAAATGTACAAATACACTTAAAAATCTAAGACCTTTTTATTTTCATCGTTTTTTATTACAGAACAGTCTTTGATAGTAATCTTTAAATACACTTTTTATTCTTACATTATTCTAGCAATTTAAAATGAACATAATTAAGTACCAGGACTGATTATCTCCTCATAATGCTGCAATTAACTTTAAAATTGAAATACAGCAATGGTATATGTTGTTATTGAGATATGGAAAAATTGGTCTAACACTAAAATTCCACCCTATGAATTTTCTCGCTAATTTATGCAACCTCTTTTGTAATAATAAGTTGTGTTGTAAAGAAAAAACAGTTTTCTATGTCAGAGAGTCGTTTTTAAACTTCATTCAAATAAATAATTGTTAATAACACGCATATCTAGGATGAGATCGTAATTATTTAGGCATTATACAATATAAATAATATTGAAAACCCATCTTTTTCAAGTAATTTATATGCTGTTTAACAGCAGAATTATCACATTGTCTCACCCACAACGTAGTTTAATAAATTATTATTAAATACCCTTTTGTCTTTTCATTATAACTTATAAGTAAGACATGTTGGTATAACTTACAATTAAAATAAAAATAAGTGTTCTATAACATATGATCAACTATAGGATAAATAAAAATAAATCATTTTTTAGTGGTTTTGGTTGTTTTTTAAAGAAAGCATGTTACTCGATGTTGATAATCAGTTTGTAAATTATTGAAAATAACAGGATTATGTAATTACGCAAACGGTAATTAATATAACATATAAAACACGTTTTATTTTAATTCCATGTATAAGTAATTATAAACTTTTTCCAGTCCTAATGAGGTGTTTTATAAAACATCTATCAAAACAGTTTTGTTTGCCTTAAAAATACTGTTCATATCGCTTTGTTATTAATCAATCTGCATTTTAAAATTACTATATGTTATATTAACGATAGAACTAGTTATATAACATATAGAAAGTGGTTTTTACTTTTAGTAATTCCCTAAATTACTTCTAATGAGAAAAATACATTCTTTCAAATAAATATGTAAAACTTCCTGTCTATGCCTGTTTGTGTAAAGACCCTGAGGTAATTAAATCTAGCTATAAAAAACGAATGAAGTATTCACTATCTTCACTTGATTTCCTACTTCTTCAATACAACACTGGTAAGTTATTTTTGCTTTAACCTTTACTTTATTTATTTATTTTATTCCATCATGCAGTTTAATGCTGCGTTATTACTACAGATATGATTTTTAGTTAACCTAAACGCATCGACGTGTTTTAAGCCCTTTTAAAAAATATTAAGTACTATTGGATTTGGTGCTGCATACAAAATACTCAATCTTAGTCTCGTACTAACAAAATATGGAGAAAAGGTTACTGTTGAACTGGCAGGGTTTAAATATATGCTACCTAACCGTTTTCTATAAGTATTTCAAGGCGGAAGATCAACGCATATACCAATTTAATGAGTAGCTCAAGATTAAAAGACGTTTCATTCAGTTCTTTTAGGACCAGCAGGGAAAACAACAAATTTAACATTCAAGTAGAAAAAGGTATTATAAAATAAGCTGTTATGTGTTATTGTCTTAATAAAATTCTTATTTCGCTGTACATGACATTAACGATTTGTTAATTAATTACCGTTTGCGTGTGGGTGAGAAAGAGCTAAAAGAGAGAGTGAGAGCTAGGCGTGCATGATCAACTTTTACAGAAAATACTCGCTAGTTTAAAATACACTACTAGATGACGTCACAAATTCAAAATTAAGGTACATCTCAGACAAGGGTCAAGACAAGTCTTATAAGATTAAGTTAGGGTAATTGCATTAGGGATGTCACTATGGAGGCCATGTTCTATATCTGTCTAATAAAATAGATTAGGGCTCACATACACAAAGGAAAAGACCCGAGAACAGGTTGTGCAACCCTACACGTATCTTATAAGATGGCATTAAGGACTTCATGTTAGAAATACAATGTATACATTTTTCGTTAGGTTATAATGATACGATTTAAAAGAACATGCACAGCTACTTAACCTCCAGGGATTACAACCAAAGCCAAGCTCCATACCTAACCAAAATGACCTTAATGCCATCAAAATAACCTTAAGCCCCAGTTCTGCCCCTCCCCTAAATACAAACCTAAGCTCCAGTTCAGCCCTCACCCTAAATACAGACCTAAGCCAAGTTCCAGTTCAACCCCTAGGCCTAAATACAGACCTAAGCCAGACCCCAGTTCAACCCCTAGTCCTAAGCCCTAAATACCGCTCTAAGCCAAGCCAGTCCCTGTCCCAAATACAGTCCTCACGTTAGCAACGACAAAAAAAGGCTTAGCTGTCAAAAAGGTCCCCGAAAAGAAACCATTAAAAATTTCTAGGGTTGAAAATACGGTTCCCCACGTAAGCTAATAAAAATCAAAAGTTCCTTAATTAGGGATAAAAAAAGGGTTGAAAAAGGCCTTCGAAAAGAAAGGATTGAAAATACGGTCTCACACGAGGGTATATAAAAAATAATTAGGGATAAAAAAGGGTGGAAAATACGGTCTCACATGTGGATGTGTAAAAATAGGGGTGAAAAAACACGTCCTACACGTAAGCGAGTAAAAATAAGGGTGGAAAATGCGGTCCCCCACGTAGGCGGTCTTGTGACGTCAAATCCAAGCAGTGTTGCCAGATGTGTTAAGGTGTCCGTCTTCTACTTATATTTGTTAATTTAATGGGAAATTTAATCGTACCCCGATTCAATACCTCATAGAAATGGGGATAGCTTCCTATTCTATCGAGGTTTCGGTTTGCAGGATACAAGGCGGACACCACCGACCAAAGAAAACAAAATTTATCGTAATTTCTAATATTTACGACGGCCCTCTTCACTGCAATACAACTCGGAACTTTGATATAAATTGAAATCCCACTCCTGATGGAAACGTAATTATTTTTGTTTACTTTTAAATGCAAAATTTCACTTAGAGCAAACCCCGATCCTTATTCTTGAAACTCTTCCAGTTTAACTCGCAATTTGTCGACTACCTCCCTTTGATACCACACTGTGAGATTAGTACCAAGTCAATAACCGAATTTCAGGTGATGAAATGCTTTAATTCTAGATTCATGTTTTGGGGGTTAATAACCAGTAGAACATTCACTTTTAACAAAGACCTCTTCAACATGATATTAACCTTTCTCATAAAGCTATAGTATGCTTTTGTTAAAAAAACTATGGGATCTTTGTAATCCCATTTGACTATAATACCCGTTAATAACCTCGAATCAAAACATTACTTGAGAGAGTACTAAACTAAACTTGACGTATTGCGTTCACCACCTGCCCCCGTTATATAAAAGTTTCCCAATTGATGTCAAGTAGAGCCAAATAAGATTTTAAAATTGCCAAATTGCTATCTATTTTAAGGGGATTTTCATTCCTATTATCTATATGTACGTTATTGGCCTTTTCTATCAGACATATATTAGTTCTAAGTATTGAAATATACCTAACTATTTCGGGCTCGTGCTTTAACCATGTTAATGTATTTCGAGTCAACTCAACTAGGAAGCTGCTGAGGGCAGACAGTGATGATGATGACATACCTACCGACAATGAACTTACTCAATAAAAACATCAGGTATTTTTCGAAATCAAACGGAGCACACACGTGGGAACAAGATGCGTAATCACTTTCAGCATCAATTAATAACGCCTTACGTAGACAAAGTACTCGCCCTGCAACAAAGTAATGATTATTCAACTAGTGGGATGCTACGTTAGATTGTTTCTCAAAATACTGCGAGCATACACAACCCGAGTATTTCACGTGGGAACAAGAGTAATCACTTTCAGCATTAATAAATAACTTCTTATATATAGACCAAGTGTTCGACATGCAACAAGGTAACGATCATTCAATTAGCCAGATGCTACGTTGTATTTTCTCCGAAAATACTGCGCAGTGGACACAACTCGAGTATTTTCACGTGGGAACAAGACACGTAATCACTTTCGGCATCAATAAATAACGTCTTATATAGACCAAGTGCTCGATCTGCAACAGAGTAACGATCATTCGACTAACCAGACGCTACTTTGCATTTGTCTCATTTCTTGCAAAATACTCTCTCTTTCTCCCTCACTCCTAAATGATGAAAATATAACGAAAATGCTTCCATTGGATAAGTCAGTTAACGTCAGTGCGATAACATGGCAACCCTTCGACAACATAATAAATTATCAGTACATAAAAGAGAAAGCGTTGAGAATAAACATTCTATAAAACACGAAGGTGTGTGAACCGAAGAAAAGTAGTGATGGGCTAATACAAAAGTTCCTTCGGCGGGGGACTAACCAAACATTTATTTTTTGCACGATTGTGTACCTGTAACATTTTATGTAGTTTGCCAACCTGAATAATTTTTCTTTCCAGAGCGACACAGATACTCGATGCTTTGCTCCAGGACCTGGAGGAAGAGGCTGAGAGAGATTTATTTGAAGACAAAAAAAATTGGAAATAAAGTGCACAGCTTGGCCTACCTATAAACATCAAAATTCTCATAGGGATAACACCAGCAGGCTCGATATCTTATATTTCACAATCAAATGGTGGAATCACTTAAAGCCATTTGTTCTGGAATTTACCAAATTTCACATGGGCTTTATTTTATTAATGCAAGTAACAATAAAATACTTACAAATTTCTATTGCAATGTCGTAAATGCACGAATACGTGTTCATAAAATCTAACCCAACTACAATATACACTAATAATGTTAAATGAAAATGTAAACTTTCACCATTAACACTCATAATAAAATACTTATCTTTTTTGGGATTTTTTATTGGTGTACTTTAAATTATACAATCTAAACGTTTCGATAACACTTACAGTTATCTTCGTCAGTAGTAATGTTTGTTAAAAATTGTTAATGATGTAGTAAACAATTTTGTCAAATTTGAAAAATTAAGCCTGCTATTAGTATAACAGTTTGGGAAACATAAAGCCAACTATAAAATTTTTAGTAAAGAATAACTAGGTCATAAAATTAAATATTATTAAACTGCCTCAAAGATGACAAACCAGAACACTCTACGACGAAAGCTAACAATGAAATTTGCCAGCCAAAAAACACATTTAACAAAATTTAATCGAGTTATGATGTAAGTGTAAAGTTGTGAAAAACTTCAATTTTAAAATGATAGAAGCATTCACAAATCCAAACATTACATCAAATAAAATAACCCAGTTAAATCTAACAAAGAGATATCTTTATTAATAATTGGAAGTGTTATTAACAATGAAAAGCACAATGCAGAACGTTCTTGTAATTTTTAATTTCAATTTAATTTCAACTTTATGTTAAATTATAGTGCTGTGGTAATTTAACATATAATTGGTAAAGCATTTGCTTCAAGGTCTAGAAAACACAGCAAAAACCTAGCATACCAAAAGTTGAAAACAAATTAAAATCAAGGCGTATCATTATGCTTTTTTAATTATAAGATGCCAAAACCTATTTAAACGGAGATTTTCTTCTTGTCTATTAAAATTATTCGTGTTTATATATTTCAATAGCTTCACGTTGCAAACGAACATAATAATGGGTTTGTCTTGACAATATTTCATATTGTCAAATTGAATGTCATGATTTAGATTATTAGGGCATGGTCAACCACAGCAGACCTCTCTGGTTGACCCAATCTACAAAATCTCATATGTTCTTTGCGTCTTGTATCAAAGCTACGTTTTGTGGTCCGATGTATACTTTTCCACATGAACAAGATAACTTATACACTCCGGAAGATGATAAAGGGTTTGACACATCTTTAGGTGATCTTAAATGTTCTTTAATTTTTCTTGTAGGTTTAAAATAGTCCTAATGCCATATTTGATTAGGATTTTTCAATTCTATTTGTAACATTAGCTATAAAAGGAAGAAAAGCAGTACCAACATTAAGAACTGGTTCTTCTTTAAGGTTACGCCTAGAAGGTGTAATAGCATTATTAATATCTGTAAGTGAATATCATTCAAAAATTCAGGGTCACAAATTCTTTGCTCGATCTACTAAAGATTTAATTACACTAATTTTTGACGTGGATGGTGGTTGGATAATTTATGAAGTATCTATCAGTGTGTCGGCTTTCTGTAAACCTTAAAAGATAGTGAATTATTATTTTTAAATATTAATATGTCAAGAAATGGTAAACTTCCATTAGTTTCTTTTTCCATGGTAAACTGAATACTAGGATGTATACCATTTATAAAAACCAAAAACTCATGCAGTGCTTCTTCTCCATGTCTCCAAATAACAAATGTGTCATCTACATATCTATACCAAACTGAAGGTTTTTAGGTGTATTTTGTAACGTTAATGTTTCAAATTTTTCCTATTGTTAGTGCAATTGGTTCTCCTACATACAACCTTGCAAAACATCTTACATTGTTATTACAACCTCATATAGGAAAAACACTCCATTACATTAAAAATTCTGCCGACTTTGTTGAAAAAATGCATAGTTTCAAAATTGAAGAGGGTGATATAATGGTTAGTTTTGATGTTGTTTCACTTTTTACAAAAGTACCTCTAAAAGAAACTATTGAATACATTGATCATCTTTTTCCAAAGGAGATAACCATTTTTTTTCAGCACTGTCTTACTACAACTTATTTTCAGTGGAATAGTAAATGTTATGAACAGATTGAAGGTGTAGCAATGGGTAGTCCCCTTAGTCCTGTTATAGCTAATTTTATATGGAAAAATTTGAAACATTAACGTTACAAAATACACCTAAAAAACCTTCAGTTTGGTATAGATATGTAGATGACACATTTGTTATTTGGAGACATGGAGAAGAAGCACTGCATGAGTTTTTGGTTTTTATAAATGGTATACATCCTAGTATTCAGTTTACCATGGAAAAAGAAACTAATGGAAGTTTACCATTTCTTGACATATTAATATCTAAAAATAATAATTCACTATCTTTTAAGGTTTACAGAAAGCCGTCACACACTGATAGATAGCTTCATAAATTATCCAACCACCATCCACGTCAAAAAATTAGTGTAATTAAATCTTTAGTAGATCGAGCAAGACGAATTTGTGACCCTGAATTTTTGAATGATGAATATAAATATTTAAGAAAATCCTTACAAGATAATGGATATTCACTTACAGATATTAATAATGTTATTACACCTTCTAGGCGTAATCTTAAAGAAAAACCAGTTCTTAATGTTGGTACTGCTTTTCTTCCTTTTATAGCTAATGTTACAAATAGAATTGAAAAAATCCTAATCAAATATGGCATTAGGACTATTTTTAAACCTACAAGAAAAATTAAAGAACATTTAAGATCACCTAAAGATGTGTCAAACCCTTTATCATCTTCCGGAGTGTATAAGTTATCTTGTTCATGTGGAAAAGTATACATCGGAACCACAAAACGTAGTTTTGATACAAGACGCAAAGAACATATGAGATTTTGTAGATTGGGTCAACCAGAGAGGTCTGCTGTGGTTGACCATGCCCTGAATAATCTAAATCATGACATTCAATTTGACAATATGGAAATATTGTCAAGACAAACCCATTATTATGTTCGTTTGCAACGTGAAGCTATTGAAATATATAAACACCCGAATAATTTTAATAGACAAGAAGAAAATCTCCGTTTAAATAGGTTTTGGCATCTTATAATTAAAAAAGAGCATAATGATACGCCTTGATTTTAATTTGTTTTCAACTTTTGGTATGCCTAGGTTTTTTGCTGTGTTTTTCTTAGACCTTGAAGCAAATGCTTTACCAATTATATGTTAAATTACCACAGCACTATAATTTAACATAAGTAGTTGAAATTAAATTGAAATTAAAAATTACAGAGAACGTTCTGCATTGTGCTTTTCATTGTTAATAACACTTCCAATTATTAATAAAGATATCTCTTTGTTAGATTTAACTGGGTTATTTTATTTGATGTAATGTTTGGATTTGTGAATGCTTCTATCATTTTAAAATTGAAGTTTTTCACAACTTTACACTTACATCATAACTCGATTAAATTTTGTTTTTTGGCTGGCAAATTTCATTGTTAGCTTTCGTCGTAGAGAGTGTTCTGGTTTGTCATCTTTGAGGCAGTTTAATAATATTTAATTTTATGACCTAGTTATTCTTTACTAAAAATTTTATAGTTGGCTTTATGTTTCCCAAACTGTTATACTAATAGCAAGCTTATGTTTATGTTTTTATTTTTCAAATTTGACAAAATTGTTTACTACATCTTTAACAATTTTTAACAAACATTACTACTGACAAAGATAACTGTAAGTGTTATCGAAACGTTTAGATTGAATAATTTAAAGTACACCATTAAAAAATCCCAAAAAAGATAAGTATTTTACTAATAATGTTAACTAATTAACTATGAAATATCTTAACATTATATACTAACACTACAATAAATCAATTATCACGATTTTTTTCCGGAGAAAACACTAAAAATCACAACAAAACACGTATGAAACGGTAACACAAGTTGCCCAAGATCAGCTGTTAGAGGCGGAGCTTGTGACGTACTTGAAAATGCCTACTGTGATGACGTAACACATCGGCACCATCCTCATCCTTGTTCCTTTGTTTTCATAGATATCTTACAAGTAAGATATTTATGTTACCGCCTTCTTATTTTATTTACTTTTAAAATAACCTTACAAATATGAATAACCTCTCATTTTTCAATCTCTACGTGAAATAATTATTGTGTACATAAGATACTATCACTAAATTAAGGGAATATGAAATATCTTTTCGGAAATTTTAACAGTATACGCATTGTTTACTCTGATGGACAATGGAGTTTGTAAACATTTACAAAATGACGTCTGCGTAAGACG
The DNA here is from genome assembly GCA_036346205.1 of Vesta saturnalis. NCBI lineage: Eukaryota > Metazoa > Arthropoda > Insecta > Coleoptera > Lampyridae > Vesta > Vesta saturnalis. Next base: position 313,282 of record JARFJB010001736.1, on the reverse strand, counting down.
TTTAAAAGCTGAAGGATATCGCTATCTTTCAGTTTTCGAGACACAAATTCAACATGCCTTCAGTATATTTTTTTATAGGTATATGAATAGAACATATATGGCTAAATGTTGCCCTCAAGAAAATTTTCACTTACTCTAAAAAATGCAGAATACAATCCCATTCATCATCCTAGAAATTCATAACTTATCCCTTTATCCGTTTCAAAGATAGCACCTTGGTGCGAGACTTTGTCACAACCAGGTATACGCGAAAATGATTTTTCTAATCTCATTATACTCTACTTGACCTTGATACTATGCATATTTTTAGATTAATAAACTGACAAGATGCTTCCTTCGTTCTTGCAAAGGGTGATAAGTCAAAATTCAGAAGAAAGCACACCAATGGAACCACAAGCAGGCCTTGTTAAATCATTAGTGGCTGGACGTACAATTGCAGCTGCCTCTGCCAAAGCAGCATCACCGGATGAAAGCTGCGAGTTTGGTTCCCTAAAGTATTTCGGCCTGTGTGGTTTAGGAGGTATGTTCTTTGTGCAAACAGCTAAATCATCACATTGGTTTCTTTCCAGGTATTTTAGCTTGTGGTACAACACATACTTTCGTTGTTCCACTTGATTTAGTTAAAACTCGTATTCAAGTAGATCCTGTTAAATACAAAAGTTTGTTTAGTGGTTTAAGTGTTACATTAAAAGAAGACGGTGCTAGAGGATTAGCAAAGGGTTGGGTACCTACTTTTATTGGTTATTCACTTCAAGGTTGCTTCAAATTTGGTTTATATGAAGTTTTTAAAGTATTTTACACTGATGTAATTGGCGAGGAAAATGCATATCTGTATAGAACATCTTTGTATCTAGCTGCCAGTGCTACTGCAGAATTTTTCGCTGATATTGCCCTATCACCTATGGAAGCTGTTAAAGTAAAAATTCAAACAACTCCGGGATTTGCAAACACTCTTAGAGAAGCGTGGCCGAAATTAAGTGCAGAAGAGGGTGTGCACGGTTTTTATAAAAGTTTAGTACCCTTATGGTTACGACAAATTCCGTACACTATGATGAAATTTGCTTGCTTTGAAAGAACTGTTGAGTTACTGTACAAGCATGTTGTACCAAAACCGAGAGCAGATTGTTCGAAAGCCGAACAGCTTGTTGTGACGTTTGCAGCTGGTTATATTGCTGGTGTATTTTGTGCTATAGTAAGTCATCCTGCCGATACAGTTGTGTCGAAGCTTAATCAGAAAAAAGGTGTACCAGCAAGTCAAGTTGTTAAAGAACTTGGTTTTATGGGAATGTGGAAAGGATTAGCCACTAGGATCGTGATGATTGGTACACTAACTGCACTTCAGTGGTTCATCTATGATGCTTTTAAGGTAAGTACTTTTTAACTTTTTATTCTTTTATGAGAATAATATTTACAGGTTGCTACACGTATGCCAAGGCCACCACCTGCCGAAATGCCAGAATCGCTCAAGAAGAAGTTAGAAGCACAAGGTCAACTATGAATAAGTCGATTATAGTAGAATGAATTATTACAGTATTCGCTCATGAGCGATTTAATTTAATCCTCATTTTAATCTGTTTTAGATATGTATATAGTGTTGAATTTTGTTTCAACAACCGATGCAATTTTATTTTTATGTATACTGTATGTTAAGACTTTATTGTCAGTGGATTTTCCAAAACTACATTAAATAAATTTCAATATACACTTCTTAATTTTAATATTAACTTTTAATGTTTCATTTGTTTCATATTAGTTTTGATGTGGTCGATTGTTTTGAATTTTGTTCATTGTGTCTTTATATTTACAATAGATTAAGTGATAAAATTTTTGGTTGCATAGTTACCCTAAAAAAATTATAATTAACATTATTTCATTTCTTTGACTTTTTATCTTCCAACCTACAGATACATATGTATAGTATAGAAGGTTACGCAATCGACTTTTTTTTCACTATCGCTAAATCTACGTAGCTCATTTTACAACTTTTTGCCAAAAATCGGCCATGTTGTCTGGATGTGCCTGTGTATTCTGTGCAATTTTTTAGTTCAGATTTTTTCAACTTCTAAATAGCAATTAAATTTATTGGTAATAGATTTTCCACAACTACATTAAATAAATTTCCATATACACATCTCAATTTTTTTATAACTTGTAATATTTCATTTGTTTGATGTTGTTAATTGTGTTTGAATTTTGTTACATTGAATACTTATATTTGCAATAGATTATGAAGTGATACAATTTTTTGAAATTACATTTTTAAGTTTTTATTTTCTAAATTGAGAACTTTTATTTTTAACTCGTGATAAAAAAACAGAAGTGTTATAAGTTTAAAGTGTGTATCTGTGTATGGCATCGTAGCTTCCAAATGGATGAACCGGTATTTAATTTTGTTTGTTTGCAAGATGACTTGATCGAAAATGTTCTGACATAGTTCTAGAAATTTTTTTTAACCTCTGACAAAAAAAGGGTTATAGGTTTAATGTGTGTCCAGGGTTGAAATGATTAAATTCATGTTTTTAATCAACATGATTTTTTTAAATAAAAATCATGATTAATTTAGTTCAGAAAAGGGGCTCAAATTTGAACACTTAAAAATGTATTTGTTCATAAAAAAATAAAACTAATGCATTTTCATGTGGTAATATTTATTATAATAATCGAAAAGAAATTTAGCATTCAGCTGCTTTTTACAAAAATAAAACTATTAAAAAATGTTTTTAATACAAAAGACAGAACTATATGTAAAAAAAAACTAAATATTGCTGAATGTTGATAATCTAAGTGTTATAATGCTTAAATAGAAATACTAGTTTAGCTGCTTTGTCACAGCCAAGTCTGTTTCTTATATCTGAATGTTTGAATACATAGGTAGAAAACATCCTTTCGAATATTGGCAAAGGATGCACAGACACACAAAACAGAAATTACTATAGGCAGCACGTGCTTAATTTCTGGAACATCTTCTTGGGATCTCCACCACAGTACTGCTGTAACATTTTTTATTATTTCATCTGAAAACATAGTTTTATGAAAAGGGCCTGACTTGGTTTCCAACTTAATTAGTAATAGTAATAATCCTGTGTCTGCAAAATATTGGGAAACAATATCTACAGAATCTCTCTTTTCTTCAGCTTATAATGGATATTCTTTGTTTATATTTATTGTAGGATCCAACATATACCTATGCCAAAAAGTGAAAGGGGGTTAGAGCTTGAACATATGTGTTATTAAATATTTGATACTGATGCAAGCTTCTTTCTTCTACAAAACTGTCAGTGTCAAAAATTCCATTAACTTTTTCCATGTGTAAACTGCTCGAAACAAAAATGCACGTTTTTGTTGTATTACATCAAGTGCTATAGAAATTGGTTTTAGCAACTGTAGAAAATCTTCAGCCATCCTTTTAATATAGATATCTGGAACTTTTTTAAAAATCACTGGATCGATTTCTTCTTTATGCTCTTCACATAATAATAACAATTTCAGCCATTCATTTACATAGATCTCAAGACAATCTGAAAGTGTATTCCATCGAACATGTTGAGGTAAGACCAATGTCTTGCCCCCTTTTTCTTTATACCAAGCATTTGGCAAATGGGTATTTTGAAGTATTTCACAATTGGTAGTATATGTTCTTTTACCTGCGATGCTTCTAAATCTTTGGAGAGTAAACTAATCAACTGCGCCGAACAACCATATGTAATTATAGGATAACTGCTCAGAAATTTTTTTCTTCGTACTGACCATGTTGGCCGCATTATCTTTCAAAATACTGGTAACTTTACAGTTATATTCATTTTTACACTTATTTATTGAATTAATAGCTAACTCAGCACGATAGTCAGCTGTATGGGGATGACCGGATGTGTCTATGCTTTCCAAGAGAATACTGTTTCCATCCTTTGCTATCTTTTTTTTAATTGTTTGCCTCTTCTTTGGGGGATTCTTCTTTCTTCTTGGTTCCATATTAGGTGTCTTCATCTTCATTGTAAGTGGTAACAATTTTGACATTTATGTTTTGTGGAAAAAAAAATAATAGTAATAATTAAAATTATGTGTATATTGTATGTTTAGTATTTGACGTTAGTGAATAGTGGGTAGGATGGATAGAATTGTCCATTTTCGTGGCGGTGGTCGTCATCGTTTACTCGTTAGGATTGGTTTATCTAAGGATGTAGGGAGTATTGTCGAGGAGCTGTTCGAACTCCTCTGGTATAGGTTATCTATTGGTTGTAGTAGGCGTGCTGGGAGGTGTTTGAATTTGGTTTTGGGTTTACGTGGTAGTCGAGGTTTGTTGGATTTGGAGTATTTGTTTAGTAGAGATCGTGTCACCGTTTACCCTGCGATTTGTGTATTTGGTCTGTAGTGTTGTTAGTCTTTCGGTTATTGGTTGAACGTTGGCGTGTTGTAAGGTTAATTCGTTAGGGTGTCTGTAGTGTAGTTTGTGTCTGGTGCGTAGTATTGTTCTTTCACAGGAGGCGAGGGATTGGAGTTGGTTGGTTTTTAGGGGTGCGTACAATGGAGCGCGGTAGTCGAGTATCGGTCGGATGTAAGTGTGTTGGAGGGTTTTGGGGTGACAACCTCTGACGTTTCCTCGAGACATTTTCAATAGTGATTCACGGTAGAGTATCTTATTAAGAGCGCCGCTAACGTGGGGTTGCCAGTGTGCGGTCCGGGAGAACATAATACCTAAGTATATGATTGTGTCTTGTAGTTGTAGCCTTTGTCCGCGCAGGGTCAAGTTGATGTTGGAGGTTTGTCTATCGAAGTGGGATAATTTAGGGTGTCTAAACAGTATTGTTTGCGTTTTGTTTGGGTTGATTGTTAATCTCCACCGATTGGCCCAGTTGGGTGAAGTGGTTAAGTTGTTGCGTTATTAGTCTGTTTGCACCGTCACTGCCCCTACTGGACACCCAGAGGGCAGTGTCGTCAGCAAATTGGGCTACTGTTATGTTCGGGTTGGCACTTTGTGGAATGTCGTATGCATAGATGGTATATAGGATAGGTGCCAGTGCCGATCCTTGTAGTGGAGCCTACGCGTACCTTCACACATCTGCCCATCAGATATGAGAGAAGGAGTCGGACGAATGCAGTCAGGAAGCCTAATTGTCGTAGTTTATGTATTAGTCCTGCGTGTCATACTTTGTCAAAGGCTTGTTTAATGTCAAGGAAGACTGCGAGGCAACCGTTACGTTGGTTCAAGGATTTGGAGGATTCCGTGTAGAGTTTTGCTAGGGGGTCGTGGCAAGAATGGTTAGGTCTGAAACCGAATTGGCTGTTGGGTAGGATATCGTTGGCTTCGAGATGTTCTCTTAGCCTTCGGGACAGGATGGTCTCTAGACATTGCCCATACAACGTCTGTAGGGTGAGGGTTGGGAAGGATCGGATATAGGTTTGGGTAACATGACGGCGGAAGCGGACTTCCATTCCGTCGGGAAATAGGACAAGGCACGGCATCTGTTGTATATCTGGGCTAACTGTCTAATGGCGTTAGGTGATAGGTTTTTGAGTGTTAGTCAGTTAAGTCCGTCTTGTCCTGGAGCGGAGTTTCTCCCTTGTCTGAAAGTTTGTAGTATTAGATTGGGCGTAATGGGACTAAGGAAGTGATCGTTGTCGGATTGTTCCTGCGGTTTTGGTTTTGGAATTCCTCAAGGTTTTGCTCGAGCTGAGCTAGGAAATCGTTGTCAAACGATGGATCGTCGGGGGTAGTGAGAATAGTTTGTAGGTGAAGACCGAACAAGTCGGTCTTCTCCTGGTCTGAAACTGCAAGGTTACCTTGAGGGTTGGTTAAGTGGCATTTTTGTTTGGTTTTTTGTTTTGTTAGGACCTTAAATTTATGCCAAAATTGAGGGCCTTCACGATAGTCTAGTTGGGCTGTTTCCTTTATCCAATTTTCCTGCGTGTATCTGTTTGTCTCTAGTTGGATTATTGCGTTTAGTCGGTTGAATTCGGTTTTGAGTACGGGGTCCCTGGTTTTAAGAAATCGTCGGCATATCCGCCGCTTTTCTTTAATCAGGAGAACTATGCGGGATGGAAGTGGTTTTCGGGTGATGCCAATTACTTTTGTAGGGATTGCTGAGTTGTCTGCGTCGGTAACGAATTGAGTTAGTTCTTGTACGGCTCTGTCGATGTCCTCTGTGGTGTCTAGGGGTAAGTCTTGGAGGTTATTGGAGATGTGTTCTTACCACGAATTCCAATCGGCGCTGTGAAAAATCCTACGTGTGACAGTGGTTTGTGTCGGGGAAGTGGTGGACCTAGGTTATTGTTGTGCCGAGGTGGCAGTTGTCTTTGAAGTATTGTGTTAATGGTTTGGAGTATATTATGTGGTCAGCTATTGAGTAGTCGTTATGTCCGATAAAAGTGGGGTGGATGTTATGTACTCTTACAATTGGTAGACTGAGAAGTTTGTTCGTTAGTATTTGTCCGTTTGGGTTGTTATTCGTGTCTCCAAATTGTTGGTGTCTAGCGTTGAGGTCTCCGAGCAGTACTGCATTGGGGATGTTGGCTACATACTGTAGTATTGGAGGAGAAAGGGTGTTGTGTCTGGGAGGGTTATAATAGCAGAATACTATTATAGGGGATGAGGGAAGGTGCACCGTTGCAGCTACACACTCGAGGTGTTGGAGGTGCGACGGTAGGGTGTAGGGAGCGGATGGGTATCGGTAATGTATTAGGAATGCAGTACCTCGCATGCCTCTGTCGGGGTTGTTACGAAGGTAGATAAGTATTGTAATGGGTTATGTTAAGGGTGTCTCGGTAGGTTAGTTCGGTCTCTGTTAAGGCCAAAATTTGTACTGGTCTTTGTCGAGTAAGTTTTTGATCAAGTGGGGTTTTCGTCGAATGTCACCCGCATCCATTGTTGCGGTAAGTAAGGAAGGGAGGTTAGAGAGTTAGGAAGGGAGCTTGGAAGTTATTCGGTAGTAGGGAGTGCTAAAACCAACTTTCGTACAGTTCCAAACGCAGTACAATTGCTTGTCTAAGAACTCCCTCGCTACGTAGTCCATCGTCTTCGTGATAAGCTAGTGCTTATCAGGCAAGATAGTGAACAGAGTGAAGGTGAGGGATCGCAGGAAGGTGCTGATCCTTCGAAAGTGCTCGTGGCTCTCGTCGTCAGGGTCGGAGGAGGTGGTAGAGGTTGTTTCCAACAGGGACAGGGGGCTACCTTGGTAGGAGAGAATGGCATCTCCCGCCGTTTCTCACAGTCGAAACTGTAAGTAGGGTGAAAGCCGCCGCAGTTGTTACACGTTGGCTGGGATATGGAAGCGCAGGCTTGGGATTTGTGGCTTCCGCCACAGGGGTGACACTTCAGGGATCTCGTGGGACACTCTATTGCTTGGTGGCCTACCTGGGTGCAGGTGGAGCAGTATTTAGGAAGGGAATTGGGGTGTGTGGAGGCTCGCATTGGTAGTGTCGACCACCTTCTACAAGAGGTCATTTATGGAACTTTTGGAATGGGTAAGGATGCGTACAAAGGATGTGGGACGGTTGGTGGCTCTGGAAATTATACGGATGGCCTTGTTTACATGGGGGAGGTCGATGGCTTGTATAATTTCCACATCGGTTATGTCACGGTCAACCTCGAGGATGACGCGTGACAGGGAAAGGGATTTGGGTGCGGGTCGGATGTGGGTTGGGCCGGACAGTTGGGATAGGGTAACGGATGGGGTACCAAAGGTGGCTTTAATGGATTTCCCCACTGCAGTGGCAGGGATATGATGTGAGATTTCTATCAGGGCGGTGAGGTCGCGGTTGAATCGTAGATTCGCCCACGGGAGTTGGAGAGGGCGGAGGATGGTGTACAATTGCTTCCGCGAAGTAACTGTTTGGAGAATATTGCGTATGCAATACCGGGATTTGGGTTGGGTAACGATAGAGATCGAGGATGAGGATGAGGGTGAGGACGAAGAAGAGGATATGTACAAGGTAGAGGTTGCCGGTGAGGGTGGTGGCGTCCTAGTGGTGGTTCGCGTTATCGTAGTGGTAGTAGTGGTCCGGGTCGGTGCTGCTGGTAGCGAAGGGCAAACAACAATACACTTAAATGTGAGATAAACAGTTCATTTGAGATCGATTTTACTAAAGAAAGTAGCATTGGTCGCATGCTAGGGTTTGAGTCTAAAATATTAGAGCCAAATGTTTTACATACAGACATTCAAATACTTAAACATACTAATTTACGCGTATAGTGCAACATTATAAAAGGATCTTATCGAAACGGGAAACTTGCAAAAGTATTATATGGGATTGACGTTTCAGTTCTACCAAGTTATCGTTTAGATAAAACCCCAAGCGATACTCAATATTTAGAAGTAAACACCGCCATAATTAGTAATATAACAATTAATTTGACTGATCAAAGGAGAGAATTAATAGACTTTGGTGAAAGTGAATCATTCACAGTACGCCTAGAACTAATAGAATATGGGTCTGAGAATTAATCAAGGACCAATTCCATCTTTAAAAAATTCACATAAAAGATATCATCCCTACAGTAAGTCGTTAATTAGTCATCAACCTTCATTGCGGTTAACATCTGCAGAGAAATACTTTTTAACGTCAATTGGTTTAAAAGTTCTCACCGACAATGGCCGAATCATTAAACGTCTTTCAAAACGTACATTTTGATGATACTAGAATAATTAAAGCAGATATTCACACTTATCTTCCGTGTGGATCTTCTAAATATGGACCTTCTGAAGAAATACGCATCTTAATTCAAAGGCAAGGTCTAATTACCGCTACCTACGATAGTTTTCTGTACATAGAAGGCGGTTGAGCTCAAAAAAGGAGATGATAAAAAATCATGCAACTTAACCCATACTATTATTAACTTAGATATAATTTAAGTGTTAACTCGATCTTTTTCAATATCTGAATACAGTATAAGAAAATGTGTGGCATATTTTTTAAAGAAAATCTTATTTTACATAACTTTTCTTGATATAAAGCGAAATATGTTTAAAAATTAAATAAATATGATTGAAAATGCTTAAACTGTATTATTGATATTTTTATAGAAGCGGGCGGCTTTGGAATTTTTTTAGTTAGCTTTGATCAAACGTAATGTAAGTGTATTTATTAAACTGCTATGTTAGTTAATATTATTATTATTACATCAGCTTTTCCTGATAATAATCTTCGTCCAATCTATGTCTTACCCATATTTAGTAAGTAATTGAAAAAAATTATATTCACAAGTTGTTAATTTTTTTTTAAACAATCCTTTTTTTGAACAAAAAATGGTTTCAGGAAATGTAAGAGCACTTCTGATGCATGGGTAATTGTTATTTTTCAGTTGGAGATATATAATGTGTTTTCTCTGCTGACGGGTTATCCGAAGTGTTTGATAGACAGTTTTAATTTTATAGTTATTGATTTGCATATAATAAACTATTAAAACCTTTTACCTTTTATTACATGCTTAATTACAGGAAACACCTACTTCCTATGAGACCCGACTCGGGATGCTATTTCCAATTTTAGGTTTTACCGTCTGCTGATAATTTTAAAAGGGAACCACGGCCAGACCTTATTGCAGAAACCTGCAATTAGCTTTTTAAAAATATGCTACTAAATGGCGCAATTCTCCCACCTTCCATTACTTTTAAAATATATCGTTACATGGAACCACGATCAGACCCTACCACAGAAATCTGCAATTATCTTTTTACAAAATACACAACTAGATGGTGCCACGAACAAATAAACAAGGGGGCTACTGCAGTAGGACTTAGACTCTGTGGCAAGTTTAAGAGTCATAACGGTGTCTCATGAAACAGTATGCGGGCCCCATACTATTGCAAATTCCCGCCATAACAGTTAAATCTACTTTTAAAATATACTACTAGGTGGAGCCACGATCAACCTGTATTAAAGAAAACATTCATTAGTTTTAAAAATATACCATTAGATGGCGTCACATACAATCAGGGGGCCCGAGAAGTGGTTAAGACCTGAGGACAAGTTCCGGTGGCCTATAGTCGTCTTATGAAATAGTATGAAGGCCCCCTTATTAGAATCCTATTTCAAGTTTCTAGTTTTTTCGCCATAATATGCAAGGGGGTCCGACAAGATGCGACGACCTGAGAGCAAGTTCCGAGGCCCTACAGCTGTCTTACGAGATAGTATGCGGGTCCCCTTATAACAGTATTTAAAATTTCAAATTTTCCTGCCATAATAAACACGGGGTTGCAGACCCGAGAGCAAGTTCCGGATTCCTATAGCTGTCTTATGAGATGATGAGGCCCCCCTTTTTGGAACACTTTCAAATTTCGAGTTTTCCCGCCATAACAATTACAGGGTTCTACATCTACTTCTAAAAATATATCGCTAGCCACGATCAACCTCTATTATAGAAAACATTCATTAGTCCTAGAAATACACCTCACAAACAAAACCAACCAATCAGAATGCTGAGCATTAGGCCTTCAATCAATGGTCTCCAAAACAAAAATGGCAGACAAGTCACACCCATAAAATAGCCGACAACACGACTGCTAAAACAAAAATGGCTGCCACCAATCAGAAACCAGTGAGCCTGGCCTGCCCTTATGCCCTCCAATCAGAACGCTAGGCCTGGGGTCGAATGCTCACGCACGACCAATCAGCTTGATGAGGACGTGGCCACGAGGGGAAGGGCGGGTCATAGGCCAATCATAAACTAGGAGACGTGGCCTACCCAGTATTCAGACTCAGGCTCTAAGTGGGCGCGCCCAGGTGGACCACTCTCACCACCACTCTTTCCCCGTCAATTTTAATTAACAATAAAAAAAATTGAACTTTTACCAGGTGCCCCCATTCCACACCGAATCATTGGATGTCGCCATTTTTGCTCCATTTAAAAAACGTGGCGATCTATTTTAAATGGTTGGAAACAAATGAATAAAGAATGTGTACTGAAGTCCGAATTCCTAAGTTTATTTATATCTGCTTTCAATAAGCTTGAAATGTAGAAAGCATCATAAAATCCTGGTTTCGAAGTGGTGGTATTGTTCTATTTTTACCCATGTTTAACAAAAAATAGACAATGTTTCAGACATTCAAACTGATAAAGCTGAGGCCATTGACGCTCAAAGAGTTTTTACATGAATGTAAAATAAAGAGCACGAGAGAAGGTCCAACACAAAGTGGGATAAAATGGATAGCATCACCAGGCATAGGAGTAAGGGAAAGAGATTTATATGCAACCAGTGATGAAGACAATGAATCTAATAAGGATTCAAGAGAAGAAAGTGATGATAGCGAAGGTTCCAAAGAAGATGAAGGACATCACAGATGAGGTGCAGAACCTGAGCAAAATAAGACAGAATAATCATGTTTAGATTTTTCTAAAATTAGGATTCATCAGTTTTTACTTATAACGTTGTTTTGTCTAAATAATGGAAGAGAAATATTATATGTTGGCTGTGTCACTGAATTTTAGAACAGTATAAAGTTTTCGTTGGGAGATTTAAACGAAAACCGAATTCGTAAAAAATTAGAGAATATTTTACATACTCCCAAGTCCAAAACGACAGTGCAGTAGGGCCGAAACAAATATTTAGGTGCATAGACAAAGTTGTGAACCCTAGAAGACAGTGATTTCAATTTCCATTATTGAACACCTTAAAAGACTAAAAATAGATTAGTGACTGCTTGTGATACCATATCATGTTCTTTTATTTGGATAGAAAGATTTATTTTTGTAAAGTTTTATTTTTATTAAGAATTTTATCTCATTTTCATAAAAATTGTTGTTTTGAAATGACCCACGCCTTTTTAATACCTAGATACAAAAAATACGATTTATTTTGAAAAATCATTAGAAATAAAATTTTTTGTTATTTTAATGTCGCCTTAGCCCCATTGAATGCCATATGACAATTGTGTATGAGAACATCTTCACTGTCTGCATTTACCCCACCCATAGGTGCTAAGGTGGACAACATAAAAGTAAAAAAATAAAAATCTGGGAATAAAAAAACAAACAAAATGTTTCGTCTTATTTCTAATTTAGACATGCGAAAGGTGATAAATTATTTGTTTTGTATTTCTTTGAACTAAAAAGTTATTACCAAAAAACCGGGAAACTTGTCTGACTTCGCCCCAGATGACATGTCCGTGAAGTCAGCACAACATAAACGGTACTAATGTCCAAATGTTTTGCATATCTTAGTGCTTAGTTTGTGCTCGTTAGTGCTACAATAATTTTTTTTTTACAAAACCAAACACTTTTTAGATATTACCATTTAGGGGTGTTCCACCAACTTCACACCTTGTTGAAGGCACAAACTTCGAAACTGGATTTATCGGTTAGTGCTTCGTTTGTGCTCGTTAGTGCTTCAATAAATTGGTTCGTAAAACCAGATGATTTCAAAATAGAACCATTTTGAGTTGTTCTCCCAACTTCACACATTGTTGAAGGCACAAACTCGATTTATGGGCTAGTACCTGGCTTGTGCTCTTTTGTGCTTCGATAAATTTCTACGCAAAACTATACAGACCTTTGAAATAGAAACATATTGACGTGTTTTGCTAACTGCACACCTTCTGGAAGATACAAAAGTCAAACTGAGATTATGGATTAGTGTTTCGTTTGTGCGTCATAGTGCTTCGATAAATTTTTAGAGAAAACTTTTGGAATAGAAACATTTTGAGGTGTTCTGCCAACTTCACAATTTGTTGAAGGCACAAACGTCGAAACTGGGCTTATCGGTTAGTGTTTTCTTTGCGCTCGTTAATGCTTCTATAAATTAGTCGGCAAAACCGAAGGATTTCAAAATATAACCAGTGTTTAAAGCAAACGTCGAAGCTGGGTTTATAGGTTAGTGCCTCTGTTGCGCTCTTTAGTGTTTCGATACATTTTTAGGCAAAGCCAAAGGTTTTCGAAATAGAATCATTTTGGGGTATCCTGCCAACATCACACCTTGTTGAAGACACAAACATTGAATGTGGTCAATTAATCAGTGCTTCGTTAGTGCTTCAACCAACTACAATAAAGAATATTCGCGTTCAGGGAGAATTAATAAATCAAACTTGCGTTTTTGTTATTCTCCTATATGCATTTAAAACAAAAATCAAAACAATTCATAGTTAATAAATCTATAATAGATCTCTTTTTAATAAACTAGATTAATCATATTCCTTATTTCTGGGATAATAGAACGTTGTTAAATTTTCATTATGTATTCTTAATTATATCTATGTTTTTAAAATTGTCTCTAATTATGTAACACCATCTTCATTGATTATTCAAATTGAGAGTGATATAAGCTGTGCGAGATGCATTTTTCTATTTATCCTATATTTTATTTATTATCTCACGTAAACATACATTTCGTCGAATGCTAATAAGCGTGAAATTGGCAGAACACCTCAAAACGGTTTTATCTCGAAAGCCTTTGGTTTTGCCAAAAAAAATATTGAAGCACTAACGAGCACAAACCAAGCACTAACATATGCAAGTAATTTAAACACAAGCGCTGTTTACATTTTCATTTACCGACGTGTGTAAGTGTAATTAATTAACACGTTTCACACAATAAATACTTACTTTACATCCTGTATATTCATCATTGATACCGATAATATTGTTTTGTAAAGTCGGGCCGGCGAGAGGAGTCTTATGACCATAATATATGCTTATGACTCATCTTTTAGTAATACAAGGTTTAAGATTTTAAAAACGTATGTCGATACTGATTCATATAGTTATAATTTTGAATACCAACATAACATCGTCAATGTTTCTAGGTTATTTTCAAATTTAAATAAAATTAATGTTCGAATATCTCGGGATTTAGCATCCTAAAGGTCTTAAAAATCTCCATCCACTCTCATAAATAACGTGGAATTTCGTTTAGGGTCTGTTCGCACTTATTCTGCCATGTATAGTCCACCGAGTGTGGGTAGTCATATGATAAAGATATATTGTACAACTGTAGATTATCAGAACCGTGACCTGGTCAACAAAATTTCGTTTTGGATCTGTTTTACAAAGTAATTATATCAATAATTTTCAATAAGAAACGAATTAGCTAGTAATAGGTAGTGCCCAAATGAAGTGTGAAAAGTTTGGTTAATCGCGGAGGATCGTTTTTTAGCCAACAGATCTCACTGCATCAATAGAGTCAAGACTGTAATTTGGTTATTGAAGCCACTTATAAATAACTGATTTTGTCATAAATAAATGCACTGTAATGAATGTTAAAAATGAGATTTATTATTAGTTAATAATATAACCAATTTTAAAAATCTCAATTTATCGTTTGTCAATATATATATAAAATGAATGTAAACGTTAGTACAGCTACAGAGGTATATGTTACATATAATAATTCTTTACAATGTTATAAAGTAACTATGATTCTAATTTTTGCTTTAAATTCAAATATTGGACATCTTATGATTAAAAGTCATCACCTTCACGTTCTTCACTATCATCTTCCCTCGACTCTCCGACACTGATTACTAGAGGTTTTACCATTTCCTCAGCTCTTTTTTGAACGTCTCACGACTCATTTCCTTTTCAGCATGTAAAATACACTTTTACCACAGTTCTCCAGTTACTTGGTTTAATGAATCCTTCCATAGCGATAAAACATTCTTGTCCCTGAAGCCCTGTCTTCCAACATTTTTGTTGTAATACTGTTTACAATTTGCCCATATTAACTCGATAGGGTTTGATGTAAACCCCATTGATGAGCGATTTCATCAATTGCATATATTTTTGGAACTTGTAAATCCTTGGCAGTTTGTAATAATTGCACTTTCAGCATATCATTCAAATGAGGAATGTTGTGTTTTCTTAAAGATTGAAGAACTTCTTCCAACTACTTGAAGGTAATTTTTCTACTAATGTAGAATGATGACTGGCATTGTCAAGAATTATCAAACTTGCGTTTTTCTAAATTTGGTAAAAGCTGTTCTTGAAACCATTTTTGAAATAAATCAGCGTTCATATTATCATGATAGTGTGCTGTCTTACTTTTACTGGAAAATACCAATGATGAATTAGGTATAAAACCACCCTTGTTGCCAGCAGTCAGTATGATAAAACTAAAATTTATTCGGTTAACAATATTTTTAACAAATTGGACTATTTTAATTACCGTTTCCCTTCTCTTAGCGGTTTGTTTTTTGTGCTTTTCAAATCATTATCATGCCATGATTTTCGAACACTCGACTAAAAATCCACGTCTCATCCAAAAAGGCAGGATCGTAACTAATTTCACAACTTTTATTAGCAAAATATTTTCGTAAAAATGTTGCTCAAGCACCAACAATATGAACCTGCTCCATTAAACGCCTTCTTCCATAGTCAACTTTGAATTCAAAACCAATTTTGTGTAACAATTGTTTCAAACTCGTTTTACTGAAGGTAAATATTTTATCTTCTTTAAGTTCAGTTTGGAGTTTTTCGATAGTACTATGTGAGCCTAAAATTAAACAGTAATTAACTCCATTTCAACAATAATTTCAGAATTATTTACCAGTTGCATGCATGGAGTAAATTTTTCGTTTCAAAACGTCTTTCATGTATTTGTCGACTTCCTCCGGATTCGAGAGCAGTTCACAGCAACATACTATTACATAAATATAAATTTAAATAGTGAAACTTATTAGCGTACCTGGATAATGGAAGTTAAAGGTAAACTTGGTCCCCCCGTTATCGCGTTCCATCTCGAAATAATGTAGTATATTCATTAACATTACATGAGTTTGGCTTTTCAAAGATTCACCTTTTAATGACATCATTATTTACTGCAAAACAAATAAATGCATTCAATCAATTGGAAATACATTTTGTATTATAAACTTACATCGTAATAGTGAATATTAAAAATAATAGTTTTGAAAAAAACTGTTGTTTACAAATGCAATGGAAGCATAAATTACGAAGCGAAAGATAAATTATTATAACTACAAAACACGATGCGATTATACGAAACAAAATACGAAGAATAATTTGAGGTTAAATAGCCAAGATGACATCTGACAATGCCATGCGCTTTGACTTTAGAATCGACATACGTTTTTAAGTCCTACATTTAAAATGTATAGCGACGTATAAATTATAACCCGTCTTTCTTTAAGTGGGAACTTCACACTAAGATAAAGGGAAACAGATGCATTTCACTTTAATAATTATATCCCCATTCTCGAGTCCGCCAAGAGACACCTCCCCCCGAAACTACTTTATATTGTAAATCAATATCTTTATGATTTCAGTTAACGATAGTACTACCATCTTTTGCAATTTATGTGTGTTAAATAGATATAGGGTTTTTAAATTTACCTAAATCGAAGTTTGGTTAGTCTTTTAGTTATAAATTTTAACGACGTGTTGCGTATCGTGTCTGTAATTTTTTTGCAAAATGTTTCATAATGGCTGTATAGTAAAAATGTGATTTTATTATGAAAAAAAAACTTTTAGATAATGTATTTTAAGAAGAAAGTGAAGAGTATTGAATGGAAATGTCAGTGTGTGAACAGTGTTTAACCTTTAAAAATCAAATACGGTTAACAATTAATATTACCGAGTGTTTTGATAAAGTGTTAAAAAGTGGACAGGCTTGTTGGTGTAATGGCCCCATCGCCTGAAAATGACAATGCACCGAAAGCACCAGATAAAGGGGATAAAACAAAAACAGGAACGCAATCTTCAGACACTAATTTAGAACTAACCCCATCCGTTAACAAAGTACGTATAAGTATGCAAACAGTGTTTTTCTATTCTTAAATTTTGATTAAAAAACAAATAATGCATGCCTCAAAATTTGTTTACGTTCTTTGAGTGCTATATGATGTAAATTTCGGGAAGAAATCGATTTTCCTGACTATTTGCGATACGTCGAATTGAGTGCAAATGGCCGCCCTCATACGCTGACGTATCAAGCAATGTTTTCGCCTTTAATTCTTTTAAATTTTGCTTAAAATAAAATTCTTCAACTTCTTAAATTGTCTTCGTAAAATTTTTTACGACACTACGTAAGTATACGTAATTCTAAACTAACCACCACGTAAAAAAAGCTCCAATAATGACGTAGCATTTTGGGCGTAATCTTTATTAAAATTATTTCCATCCACTAAAATATGTTTAATCACATGCGTGGGCTTACTATTAAAAATTTTTAGGAAGCTTCCGTTTCGGGGTTGGATGATATAGGACTTAAAGCACTTTTAGATGAAGCCATTAGCTATAAAACACCTAAAGATCGTGTGGGTAAAAGTGAGCTCTTTCAGGTATACTCACTTTACCATAACAAACACTCTTTTAATATTCACTCTTTTAGAATTTATTAGAGAAGGCAGAAGAGGATGATAGAAAGGCACGAGCCACAAGTGCAAGTGGAAAAGAATCAGTGCGTTACTACAATACGACTGCAAAACACCGTACAAGGCGTCGTCGCCAACCTACATCGGTATCAGAAAATTTAACACACGGCGGTAGTTTAAATAATTTAGCCGAAGAAGATTTATATGCTCCTACTAGTCATTTGCATCGCCTTACTAAAACTGTCAGTACTCGTCAACGACAAGGGGGAAGCTTACCATGTAACGTAAATGCTGGGGTTACGTCATTTTACGATAATCAGTTCTTTGAAGAAATGGCTCGGAAAAAAGTGGAGGATAAAAAAACTGAATATACTGCGATTGAAATGGAATCTGAAAGTCTTCTAGAACACGATTCGTTAAATCAAGAATATAACGAGCCCGAAGTTGAAGTACAAACACGAATACCTCGAATTACAACTAAATATACCTCACGATTTAATCTTGATATTGGTGGTGGAAGCGCTAATGTCGATGATAGTTTAACAGTGTCTGCTTTAGAACGAACTACAGATAAAATTCTCGAAAATGAAATATCATATAGTAAGCCTTTGGAAACTATTTCAGCGACCAATTGCATTCCGGAATATCTACTGCCTAGCTTACATAGTCGCAATATATTTCCTTTACCAAAATACGTCGAAGATAAGGTAATAACATGTAATACCCATTTGTGCATCCGGAAAGTATTCGAGTACATCTATTTTATGTGCTTATATGTAATTATCATTGTATTCACAAAAAAACAATTTTTTTTCAAGTTGCATGAGCTCTAAGGTAAGTAGATAAAATATGTATATATTACGAGAGTGCTAATAATGCATTTTGGTTTCTGTTCAAATGCAAAATGTACGTTAATTATTACCGCACTAAGTCTAAATTTATATATAACGGCACTCCAGATATTTGTAAAATGTAGTAAGTAAAATAATTAAATATCAAGAATTTACGAATATTTATGTCATAGTTTGCCGCATTCTGCTTTATATTATTCTACGTAATACACGTTTTTCAAAAGTAATTCAGATCTGCTCTAACTTTTCATTTCTACCTTAAATAGTGACCGAACTTCTATTTGATACAAAATTTATCCAAAGCAAACATAAGGCTTCTATGTGTTTTCTAATTTCCAAACTCAACTTCTACAATTTAGACTTTGTCAAGTTATTTCAAATCTTGTAAACTGCTTTCCTTTGTTTGATGTCTTTTAACTTACTGTAACTTACAGCTTTTTAATTACTCAGAGAAGTAACCCATTGTAAACAAGGTTACGTATTTTTTGTTACATTTAGCTAAGTACTAGAGTGAAATATATTCCAGAATAAACCATTTTTCACCACTCTGCACGCAAGATCAATATTTATGAATTAATAATTAAAACACTAATTAATGGGTTGCCTTCATGTTTAAGTATATGCCAATATACAGCTTTGCTTAGAGATTGATGCTGATTTCATCACTTTCTATTATTTAATAACCGTGTAATAAAGCAAAAATGCCACGCTTGTTAACTCCGTTATTCTAAGCGTTATACACAATATTTTTACACGATTACATTAAAACCAATAAATGCGGAAAAATTGCCTTTTTCTTAATTTATATAATTGCTAACCAAGGGATATAATTTAATATTTCGTTGAACAAGGATAACGCCTAACTGCACGCATTGGTAACAGGTGAAGAAAATTCACACGCCACACTGTGTCGTCTACTGAGAAATCGCAATTTATATAGTTTGATGTATTAATGCATGCATTTTTAAGTAGGAACGTAATATTAAAATTGCAATAAAAGTCGAAATTTCTAGATCTCGAAAACTATTTTTCTTAAATTACATAATAAATACACAGTTCTATACCGACGTCTACTAAATTTTCCTTTTCTTTGTACATATCTTCGACTGTCTTGGCATGATCGCCACAATTAGTCCAAATGTTATTTGGCATAGTTTGTAATGTTAACTTACAAAGTTCCAAAACGTCCTTTATTTTGAACGTTGAACAGTGGCCCCTGGAAGGCATAAAATTTTAACACTGTCTCCTCGTAATTCTTTGATCATTTCTCAAGCAAATATTGTTTTTGATAATTGTACATACAAGATAATTCATCATTTCGTTAAATAAATTGAATTGTTCTGGTAACGTAACTTTTCGTTTATTCAACCATTCAATTATATTTTTTCTTCAGGATTTCTAAAATCTGGATCTATCATTGTGTGGTACGGTGCTTGATATAGCACAAGCACTGATTTATCGGGGATCCCTCCCAACACATATCGTATCCGTTTTTCTGAATACTGTTTATTCATTTCGTCATGGTAATCAGCCGAATCTTTTATTCCAACGTACCACCTGGTAAAAGCCCGTTTTCGTTGCCAATATCCAATACAATCACTCTTAGTCCAGATCCAGAGGATCGCTTGATTCCCACTCTGAATTCGTTTATTTCTTGAATTGTCGCTGGGCATTGATCAAAACTCGCGCGGTTTAACAAATTCCACCCAACTAAATTTTCTTGAATGGTTTGCGCCGCGCCATGTTTTCTCAGTCAAAAAAAAATTCCATCCCGTTTCTCTGTACCTTTTAATCGAATATAAATATTCCACTCTTTTACCAGCAATGTAGTTTGCATGAAATTTGGTAACGAGAGGTTTTGTACAACCCTTAAAGTTCTATAAGTATATCTCTACACCCATGGCTACAAATGTTAGCTACTTAACAGTTTGGGTAATAACTAGAAGATTTTGTGCCTTATGCTCAGTCGTAGATTAAAGCGGGCCAGGTTCATGAAATTATCGATTTACCTTATTAACCAAAAAATATTTACTTGTACCTTGATATGTTCGCTTTAAAATCGGAGTTGCTTCTTCCTGAAACTAATTATTCGGACGCCAACTTGTTTTTAAATATGGAATAAACAAGTAAACCATTATACAATAAGGTTAAAAGACAAAAAGACAAAAGACAAAATAACAAATTTTATTACACAACCTATATTTAATTATAATATGAAATATCTTAATGCTAATGTTAGTAACGTCATAACCTAATGAATACTTAATATCGTGAGTAATTAATGGAATCAGAATACCTTATTCTTGGTCACACTGTAGATAACGAAACGGCTGCATGCTGGGTCAACGTTTTGGCAATTGCGTAATATTACTTCAGGGTTGAAATAAATCTGGATTTGTATGATTGATAATTCCCAAATGAATAAATTTGCGGGATTAAGGGGTTTTAGGATCCCACTTCCCATTAACGCAGGTGATTATTTCACTCTTGATTAATCGTACTAATACCGTAAATTGAATTAACGATAAAATAATTAATTGCGTTAAAGTAAAAATTAAAAAATAAAAGGTAAAAGTGCCTAAAATGCAAACGTCTCAAACATTGTAAAATAACTTCAAATACTCACCGTAGAATTTACAACAGTTTTTATAAAAAATATTTAACAGAGCAAAAATGGATGCTCTTCTACCTTTCAGTATCGCACAAAAAACCGACGCTCCAAAAAGGTCTTTGCGCATGAACATGTGTGAAACTGAATGTGCAAACGATATGCATTCTAATTAAAATAATTAAATGCATATTTTTATTCAACTATGAAATGCAACACACGCTGCACGCAATGCATGTTAAGTTGCCTAAATAAACGTAAATTTGATTACAAACGTAAAGAGTTTGTTACAGTTTTCTATGATGAGAAATTCAGATTTGATCATAGTTTTGGTGTATCTTCCAGAGGGCGCCACCAGCAGCCCTTTGTTTACAATTAAAGCCCTATAATTTTTTTCTGTCACGGAAATTTGATAGTTTTTAGTCAGAAATTCTTATTCCCTGATGTTTTCATCAAAAAAGGTATACCTTGTAGATGTCGCTTCGAGCAGCCGTTTCTGTGATAATCGAATTTAAATGTTTCATTGCGTCCTAAATTCATCATAGCCCACCTTCACACTTTATGCAGGCTTAGGACTGGTCCAAGAAATTTGGAGCGTGTTTAAGGACCAACTGGCCAACAGTAACAGAACTTTACACAACATAGCGTAAGAATGTAAGAATTAACTGGCAAAGAACAAGAGGAATTGCATACAAAGTTAATAACAAACGACCAAAACAGCAAATTTTTATTAAATTAAAAATTATTCAATTAAACTCAAAGTAAATGTTGAAAGTGGCCCCCGGTTTAAGTACGCAAAGACTAATTCTACGGAGAAAATTGAACTGCACCCTATCCATGGTCTCTGCATCTAACCGTAAAATGTTGACTGAATTTTGTATTCCCGCCCACAATTCTTCTTCGGTGTTTATTGGTTTAGAATATACCATCTTTTTAAGTGTTACCCATGGGCGTCAAATCCGGCGAGCGAGGTGGCCAATTTGCAGGAGCATTATTTCCTCTGCCGATCCATCGATTCCGTTAATTCTTATTTAAGTGATTTCTGACATTTACCGTGAAATGTAGTGGTGCACCGTCGTGCATGAACCACATATTTTGCCTAACAACTAGTGGAAGTTGATAAAATAAATTTGACAAATTTACTAGGTGATAAAATGACCGGACCTATGATTAAAGTGTCAATAATTCCTGCCCACGTTAATTTTATATTCACGTTGATAACGCATAAATGTGTCCATTATGTAAAATTGTCATACTCCGTAAGAACAGCACTCATCGGTGAATTAAATTTTTCTATGAAAGTTTCGATCTTTTTCTCTTTTTTCATTAATAAAAAGACAGAAGTGCAGTTTTAATTCGGGGTCGTTAAGTAAAAGCTCTTGTATTGTATGTGTGATGGTTTGGAACGCGTCTATTTGTGGAAATCTTTCGTATAGCGGTCATTTCTGCGTTAGTGTAGGGCACTGCCATAGCGAAAAATTGAAGAAGGAAATTAAAATTACAATGAAGATTTGTCAGACTGAATTGTTTGACAATACTCTTTTGTAACTAATGACAATACTTAATAATGTTTAGTCGTTGCTATGATGAATTTTACTACGCAATAAAACATTTAAATTATATTATCACAGAAACGGCTGCTTGAAGCGACATCTACAAGGTATACCCTTTTTGAAAAAAATATCAGGGAATTAGAATTTCTGACTAGAAATTTGATATACCGAGACAGAAAAAAGTTACGGAGTTTTAAATGCAGACAAAGGGCTGCTGGTGGCGCCCTTTGAGAGGATACATCAAAACTATGATCACATCTGAATTTCTCATCATAGAAAACTTCTAGGTACCAAATTTCATGTAAATTCTGTTATTATTAACACGTCGAGTGCCAAATGAGACCAACATGGTTTCATACATATTTCGGACTTATGTGCTGCATGAGACCAACCTGGACTCTAGTGAGTTGCCGAAACATTTTGCTGTATGAAGCCGCGTGTGTCTCATGATTTGCATTGCAATCAATGCCAACGTGAAAAGCGTGGCCTGTCGATCCGTTCGCTATATTTGGCCTGTTCGTACCACCACAACAGCAAATTGATCCGGAGAAATATTTCGTTCATAAAAGGCGACCTTTTGGTTAAAATTTTTAATGATATACAGGTATATATTTTAAATACAAACAAATGAAATTATTTATTTTAACATTCGTTTAAAGCATGAAAAAGTTAAAATTAAACTAAAAATATTGTATAATAAATCTTGTTTTTACCGCTTTATGTACTTCAAAAAAATAGGAAAGACAATAATGTTTGTCACATTCTCCACATTTTAGGGAACTTTGAGGCGTTTTTCTTCCTGCTTCCTTGGATCCAACCTCCTTAGACATCTTTCCATAGCATATCATACAACGTCTTCTGGTAGCTCTTCCAACATCTTTGAGTACATGAGCTGGTTCTTCAAGTGCTACATCAGATGTACATCGTACGTCGTCTTGTTTTTCATCTTTCAGTAATCCTTTGACTACTTCTTCTCTGAATTTATTGATGGACATCTTTTCGTTGACTATTTCTTTATGTGCTGAATGGGCATTTACTAGAGATGTTCCAGTCAAAAGCTCCAACGCTAATTTTCGGTACCATTTCAGGCTCCGTCGTAAAGATGTGTTATAAGCCTTTATCTGGTCCGAAAGATCGATAAATGCTTTACACTTATTATATTCCACAATAATCCTAGGTTTGGCCTCTTTTTGGTACATTTACCATTTCATCGGTATGTTTAGTACTTAGGCAAAGCACTTCGCGCTTGTCTCGCCATTTTAGTACAACAACTCCTTCTTTCCATTCAGCAGCAACCGATTCTCCCCTTTTCAGTTTACTCTTGAGTGACGGATTTTGGATTATATTTTTGATTTACACGCAAAGTACCAACCAAATATGTATTACGTTTTAGTAACTCAGTAGCTAAACTGACGGACGTATACCAGTTATCCGTGTAAACGGTGCGGCTTTTATCGAGAAGATTACCAAGCAGATCTAAAACAATTTTGGATGGAACTGACATGTCTTCATTTTTTATTTGCCACAATACACACTAAAATTGTAGGTGTAGCCTTTTTCTAGGCATAACTTGATTCCAAATGTATGCCTCTTATTTTTTATATACTGCAAAAATTGTAATCGACCTCGAAACGGAACCAAAGTTTCATCGATGCACACATTCTCGGAAGGCGTAATTGGATCCTGAAATGTAGATTTCAATTTTTCCAAAAGAGGTCTGATTTTTTGCAACCTGTTATCAGATAAAATACTGTTATCACTAAAGTGCAACATTTGTAATAACAGTTGGAACCTGTTACGAGGCATGATATTTCGTATATAATTGTTATATATTTTGTCCTTCGACCAATAGTTTTGTAATTGAGGAAAAGGGCATAAGCCCATCCAAAGAATAGTTCCAAGGAGTTTTTCTATTTCCTCAGTATTAGTTGGTTTCCAGACTTTTATACGAGCGTTGGGTACACGCTTTTAGCAATACGTTGATCAGCATAACGATTAGTTTCAGTTACCTAAAATTACAAAAAAAAAAAAAAAACAACAAAGAACGAAATGAATATTTACCATTAGGTTTATGATTTCGTCGTTTATAAACAACTTGTAAAAATCATAAGGGGTTTTGTTAAACATTGTTTCGTACAACTCTGCTCGAAAACCAGTACGTTCTTCATTGAAATTAATTTTTTTAATTAAGACCAGTTACTTTTTGCCAATGATATTCACAATTATTGCCATGTTGTTCCTCTTCATCATCGCTTGATGATATACTCCGCATTTGTTGAATTACATTTTCAATTGTCTCATTTATATGCTGTTCCTTTTCGTTTGATCGCAAATTTGTTGTATTTCCTGTCGATGTTGATGGTCCAGGGTCGTCATTTTGTGAACTTTCACTCATTTTTTGTCAAAATTTTTCTTTTTTTTTAGATGGCCGACTATAATCTGATGAATCGGAATCCGAGTCTTCGTCGGGTTCAAATTCTTTTGACGTAGCGTCGGGCTCAAAAACTTTTCGTCGTCTTCATCAGAAAGATATTCTTGCCACAAACGCCGTACTTTTTCTTGTTCTTGCTCGTATGTAGACATCTTCACGCGTCGCAGTTTCAATAACTACTAAATGTAACATTCAACAAATTGTAGCGCAAGCGAAGCATCATTCAACAAGTCAAGACTTGCAAATGATCATGGTGACACATTGGTCTCAAATGGCCGATATGACTAAATCAGAACTTCGTGGCTCCATGAGACCAACGTGTCACCATTTTTTATTTTTTCTTCAATTAACACATTTTTTCATAATTTAACCTGCAAATGGCTTAAGTAATATATATATATATATATATATATATATATATATATATATATAAAATTATTTTTTAGTAATTCAACAAAAAAAAATCTGGCCTAGCGGTCTGATTTTTTTTTGTACATGGTGGCACTCTACGTGTTAAGATAGAAATTTAAAAAATAACTTTTGATACCCTGTATTTCGGAAAATATCAACGTTTGGACTAAGGTAAATTGGGCTAAATGCTCATATTTTAGTTTCAGAAATTTGTCCTAGTATTTTGTACAGACCTTTTAGAGACACCTTACATATGCAGGCTATCGAAAATAAACAAAATAACAATTGCCTGAACGTGACACTGCTCTCATGTTATAAATTAATTTTGCTTTAGAAAGTAAGAAATACACTCGGGTAAAAAATAATCGTTTTTAATACAAAAAAATGTTTCCATCTTTCATAATTGTGAATGAATTCGTTAGTTGATTTTATAAAAGTATGATTAACGCATGAAAAGTTCAAAGGGATTTATTTCGAAAACCGTGCATCGTAGCGACTTCAGAGTATCATTTTTTTAATGAAAAAAATCGAAATTTTTTAGATTTTATGTTAAAATTGCGAAATTTTGAAAAACAAAAAACTTATGAATAACAATGTCCAATGCTCCGCTCAAACGAGCCGCTTATGAGTACAACTAAAAAATCATATTCACGCCATACGATTGGGCATATTCCACTAAATAAATGTACAGAACGCTATCATTTAAAGGGAAACCATTTTGAAGATATTTGAATTAAACCGATATTAGGGCGCCATCTTCCGAGAGTTCTAGCTCTCTTAGGAAGTATTTTTGTATTTAGGTAATTTACGTTAAATCGACATAAAATCAGCTCTAGAATCTGCAGTTTTCTTTTGTGAAAAGAGTTTGTGGACACCATATATATATATATATATATATATATATATATATATATATATATATATAAATATATATATAAATATATATATACATACATACATACATACATACATACATACACCAAGATAAGGATGCCCACTTTGGGAATCTCGGAAACGGTAAGAGATGGAAGGTCGGTTAAATGGAACAAAAGTTACGCATTTGAGAGGATGTATTTATGGTCTTTGTAGAACTCGAACATCTCTTTTAGTTTTTGAGATATTTGAAAAAAATTGAATTTTCTGATTTTCGTTTTTATTTTTTTTCACCTTATTTGAAGAGCTACCAAGAAAAGAAGAGCACATTTTCATTGCCACTTTTCTATCCCTACTTAATGCCGTTATTCAATTTTTGATACAACGTTTTGTTTGTTAGCAACCATCATCAACTTTATTTTTTTAAATATACGAAAAAAATATTTTTGCCATAATTAAATTCTCTCCTTGATTCTGAATTCAACGATATATCACACTTTATATTTTTGATACGTTTCGGATGAGAAAATTCAGATTCAATGTAAAACATCGAAAACGTACAGTTAAAACTAATACTAGAAACATTAGAAAACCGTAAAATTATTATAAAATTATGTTTTGTAATTTTAAATGATAGACAAATAAAAAACAAATTTATTTTAAAGGTTAATAAACTCACAAAAGATGTTCAAAAAGATTCCCGTTATTCTCTAAACATAAATAGCATCTTCTAACTGTAGCATTTAAAACATTCTTCAGCATTTGAGGAGTAATACTACCAAACGCTTCCAGAACTAATCTTTGTAAAATTTCTTCGTTTTCAATATCGTTTCCATAATTGTAATTTTTAATGTATCCCCAAAGAAAAAAATCCAAAGGTGTTATATCTGGAGAACGGGCTGGCCACAGTACATTTGCATGAGTTCCAATACATCTTTCTGGAAATCTAACTGACAGGTATTCTCTGACGACTCTGGAATTATGTGCTGGTGCACCTGTATAAACGAACAACCCTCAACTTCTTGGAAAGGCAAATCATTTATAGCTATCTCTAATTCATTTTGGAGTAAAATTTGGTAACGTTCAGAATTTAAGGACCTATAATTCGAGTACCGAATATAGCAGCCCACATTAAATCCGAAACGGTGTTGGTGTTTCGCCGTTTTGTACAGACGTGGATTTTTACTTGCCCAATAATGAGCATTTCTACTATTAAAAATTCCATTATTATTAACCATACTTTGATCGGACCATATTATTTTATTCGGAAAATATTCATTGTCTTGAGATTGACGTGTATACCATTCGCAAAATATTCTACGTCTTTCTGGGTCACCTGGTCGAAGTCCTTGGCAAATTCTAAATTTATATGGATGTAATTTCTCCTTCTTTAGAACGTAATGAGCTGTGGAATGCACTATGCCAGTTGCCTCTTCAATTTTCGTAGTAGAAACCTCTGTATTTTCCGTTACAGCTAATAAAACAGTATTGGCTTTTTCTTCATTGCAAGGTTTTTTGCGAGATATTACAGGTTTTTTGAACGCACCATATTCTTTTAGATTAACTGCTAATGTGCGAAAAGTTATTTTGTGAGGTTGACGCCTTTCTGGATATTTGTTTAAATACATTATTTCGGCTTCAGAACAATTACGTTGACACAAAATGTAACAAGTCAGTATATCGAATGTTTCATTATTTGAAAAATGTACTCCTACCATATTGTTTTTAGGTAAACACAAAATGTAATTCACTCAAAGACCACCAAACAAACGTAATACGGACAACAATCAATTCTGACAGGTAGGTAAACAAAATGCAAAGCCAACTTATTTTTATCAAATGCATCAGTACGACGGAAGACGTTTAATTAATAGTATTTTCACTAAATACATACTTCTGAATTATTTTATTGCCAACAGGCATTAGAAAATGAGAAAACATTTTATAATAATTTTACAGTTTTCTAATGTTTCTAGTATTTGTTTTAACTGTACGTTTTCGATGTTTTACATTGAATATGAATTTTCTCATCCGAAACGTATCAAAAATATAAAGTGTGATATATCGTTGAATTCAGAATCAAGGAGAGAATTTAAATATGGCAAAAATAATTTTTTCGTGTATTTAAAAAAAATAAGTTGATGATGGTTGCTAACAAACGAAACGTATCAAAAATTGAATAACAGCATTAAGTAGAGCTAGAAAAGTGGCAATGAAAATGTGCTCTTCTTTTCTTGATGGCTCTTCAAATAAGGTCAGAAAAAAATAAAAACGAAAATCAGAAAATTCAATTTTTTTCAAATATCTCAAAAACCAAAAGAGATATTCGAGTTCTACAAAGACCATACATACATCCTCTCAAATGCGTAACTTTTGTTCTATTTAACCGACCTTCCATCTCTTACCGTTTCCGAGATCCCCATAGTGGGCATCCTTATCTTAGACACGATGTATATATATATATATATATATATATATATATATATATATATATAGTACAGGGTGTATTTTAATATCACCGACAAACGAAAACTGGAGATTCTATGATTCAAAATAAGACAAAAATGATCATAAACGTTTTTCCGAAAATGCTTCCTAACCGAGATACAGGTTGATTAAAGAATACTTTTTTTAAGGTTTTTTTAAGATTCCTCAAAAACTACAAAAGATATTACACTGAGATTTGGTACACCTAAATGTCTAATTAAATACAATTAATCAGGTGAGTTTGAGTCAACTGACTGCATCCAGTGGCGTAGAATATTTTAAGTTAATCAGTTTAAGTAAAAAAAACGCACGTCCCTGGTTTTTTTTGAAGAAATATTTTTTTGATAGATTCAACATTTAATTCTGCAAATAAAATCATACTTAGTATTTTTTCGATTCGGCACCCCGTTTTTGAAATATTTTACATTAACATAAACGACCACATTATTCAATTATCTATTAGGTACATTATTAAAGAGATATTGAAGGAACCAAAAACAAAATAATAATTATTTTTATACATATTGTTCAAAATGTCCTCTTTCCTTTTGAATGTAAGCTTGTATTCTTCTTAGCAAATGAAACCTAACACGCTGAAAAATTTGTGGCATAACCCTAATCTCATCGCATGCCATCTGTATGCGATTTCAAAGTTGCTCTCGATTATCAATTTGAACAGAATAGACACGAGTTTTCAGATACCCCCACACACAAAAATCCAATGGGTTTAAATCTGGCGATCGTGCCGGCCACGGTACTTCACTTCCTCGTCCAATCCAGCGTCCAGGGAACCATGCATTTAAAAATTCTCTGACGTTTCGTGTAGAATGTGGTGGTGCACTATCATGCATGAAATACATGTTCATTCTAACATCTAAGGGTACGTCGTCAAACAATTCTGGCAAATCTTCTCTCAAAAAATTTAAATAGAATTCGCCAGTGCGTCTTTGAGGAAAACGGATAGGTCCGATTAGGTGATCGTCTAGTATACCTATCCAAATATTTTTGCTAAATCTATGTTGGTGAAGTGTAACTACAGTTGGATGCTGATTTTCATCTAACCATTTGTGGGAATTATGCAAGTTTATTATTCCATTTCGGGAAAAAATACATTCATCAGTGGTCAATAAGTTTCTAACAAATTGTACATCTTCAGCATTTTATTTCCTATTTGGAAATTTTGTTCATAAAGTCGAGCAGCTGCACGAGCATTGCAATTAGTGTTACCATAACATAAATGCATATCGACCAGTTCTCGTTTGGATTAATTCATTTTTTCACAGTAATTAGACACAAACAAAGAATTACAAAACACGCGTAAATGCAACTAATTTAGCAAACATAAGATACGTAACTGTCAAATGCAAAGCAATCTCTGATTTATTTAATTTGGTTATTACTGAATATAGTCGTTTATGTTAATGCAAAATATTTAATAAACGGGCGCCGAGTCGAAAAAATACTAAGTATGATTTTATTTGCAGAATTAAATGTTGAATTTAACAAAAAAATGTTTCTTCAAAAAAAGCAGGGACGTGCGTTTTTTCTTCACTTATTAACTTAACATATTCTATGCCACTGGATGGAGCCAGTTGACTCAAACTCACCTGATTAATTGTACTTAATTAGACATTTAGGTGTACCAAATCTCAGTGTAGTATCTTTTGTAGTTTTTGAGGAATCTTAAATAAATTATTTTTTAATCATTTTCGGAAAAGCGTTTATGATAATTTTTGTCTTATTTTGAGTCATAGAATTTCCAGTTTTCGTTTGTCGGTGATTTTAAAATATACCCTGTATGTAACAACCTATTTTTTTTAGAGCAATACATTTTTTATATTACTTTTTTTTTTGTTTTGCTACTAGTTACCATATTTACAGATAATACTGTTATATACATGCATAAAAATAGGCCTATAGAAAATGTTTATAGGTACGTAGATTGTGCGTTTAAGGTGTAAACTTTTATTTTATGCAAAAACTCAATTTTTTCTTGAGTTGCATAATTGTGTCATTGTGTAATCAACATAAGAGGGGATTCATTTAGGTTAAACAGAATTTTAAACAACGTAGCTCGAAGAAAAGTTATAAATTATAGGACTTGAAAATGCGAAAGGTACCCTGTGTATATAAGGGTTAATATTTTTCCGACGCTTTGGGCTAAAAAACCATCAACCTGATTTTTTTAAATACAACCCTGGTTTTTTTATAACGTATTTTGGAAGACTTGCATCCCAAATTAATTGATGTATTGCAAGTAGCGATCGATCTAATTGCGTTTAATACATTTTTTCATGTTTTTTGTTGTTATGGCCTTGTCTTACGATAATTTGGTTTTGGTTAGTTTGCACGAAGTCGCCTAGCGGTCTTAGAGTCGTGACGTCACCATCAGTACACTTTTGGACGCGTCTAATTTAAAATGTATGACGATATATTACTTATTTTTAAATTATTCCATTTGCCTTTTTTTGATTTTTAAAATAAAAGGTATTTTAGACTGTTCAAATGATTATTTAATGCAGTTCGTACAAGCAGTACCTATAAATGGAGTAATAAATTAATAGAGTATTAGTGTTACTGGAAATCTGAACTGTTTTGGATGGGGGAAGGCAACCAAACTTGTAGAACTTTAAATTGTATTAACTACTTCTTACAAAAGTTTTATATGCCTTCAAATATTTTGAAAAATTGACATTCATTTTTAACTTGTTTCTGTATCAAAATAAAAAATATGGTCACTTATTCGCTTTTTAAAAATAAGTACTTAAACATACTTAAAAGTGATGGTAGGTAAATATTTTTATTTTAAATACTCTAATACGTAACATTCATGGTAAGAAAATAAGGAAGCTGAAGAATAATTAAGTTTTAATGTTCTAAGGAAGTTTTTCTTCCCCATGGATAATTCATTCAACATAAAAAGAAAAAAGCTCCTATTAATTATTAATGTAACTTATATTAACACTTCGTTAGGCGCATGGGCCAGAAATGACCCCATACTTTCTAAAAAAGTTTACAACTTTTCTATTCTTCTTTAACCCTAGATTACTAACCTTATTTTGGACTTCCGCAAATACTGACCATTCGTAATTTTTACGATCCCTTAATCAAATAGCGATACAAAATTGTGAATACAATTTTATTGCAAACTGTTGTATGGGGGCATTTTACTGAAATATAAAGGACTTAAAATAGTAATAAAAAAAAGAACATCACATGTTACACAACAGAGCGCACGATGTTCCGCACAGAAAGCACGCTGACAGTGATTACAAAAATTAGATGTCATTCTTCGTTTTTTATATGTGCAGATGGAACAAGTAGTGCGTCGTGGTACAGTAGGTTCCCTTTGAACCTCCTGTACAATTTCAATGATTTCACTTATGAGAACTTTGAGTGACCGTTGCAAAGTTGGCATTGCCAAGCGCTGCTCTAGCCATGGTCTTGTAAGCTGCTCATGAAGTTTATTCATAAAATCTTTCCTTGACATAATTTTTTGTCCTCTTCTTTGTAAATTGTGTTTAAAAATGATCCATGAATTTATACACGCCATATTTACATCCCACAGAACATGCACAAAGGCCACCTTCGAGTTTTTCTGGAACAGCTTCTATGTCCACACATCTGGTCGAACGCATCCACCCCGCCCTTAGTTTTATTATAAAACACAATCATTTCTGGCTTTTTAGTTACAGGGCAGATAGCTGATCCTTCATGCATCGTGGACAAAAGCAAAACACCTTTATTTGGTTTAGTTTTGAATGAAACTAATGTTTTTTGCTTTGTCGTAACAAAAAATTGACGTTCCCACCTTTCTGTCTTTCACGCTTATCAATTCAGGAGGCACCTCACGTTTGTTGTGTCGCATTGTACCAACCATTGTTAGATTGTATGGTGGTTTCAATAGATAGTCCGCCAGCTTTACAGAAGTAAACCAGTTATATTTCTATTACTTCCATGGATACAAGTAGTCAATTTTTTTACATAGTACTCGCCTAATGGCAGTCCATTGGTTTCTGTATTTTTGCCAAGGTAAGGCTCAGCATCAAACATGTATTTTGTTCATACATCACAGCACATGACAATTTTTATTCCATATTTTGAAGGTTTATTAGGAATGTACATCCTGAATGGGCAGTGTCCTCTAAATCCCAATAGCTGCTCGTCAATCGTTACGTAACTACCAGGTTTATGGGATTGTTTGCAATTTGAAATAAACTCATTCCAGATCGCCCGAATAGGTGCGAACCGGTCTACTTGCTTTCTCTCGGCGCGCGTAGCTTTATCGTCAAACCGCAGATTGTCTAATAAAGATTCAAATCTCTCACAGCTCATTGTTGCTCTGTAAATGGAACCAGACTTCTTATAATCAAACATCGGTGCTCAAATGGTTGTCCTTTTGAGCAGCTGCAAATTAGCAGTCCAATAAGTGCATGCAGTTCATCCTGATTAGTATGGGAGACTGTGGACTTGGTAACTTTGTAATTTTGAGATTTAACTGTAATCTCTGTGTTGGTGTGAATTAAATTTTTTTCAAAGATCCAAGCAAACAATGAGAAACATCTAATGGTGTCTGAGCTTCAAGTGTGGCTCCGGAAGGTCCTTGTCTTACATATACTAAGTATATTCCGTTTGGCTATCCTTTTACACCCAGAAGCAGCAGTAGTACACCAGCGGTGTCCGTTTTTACCCTTGAGAAATCGTGGCAAGTTTTTTTTTCAGATTTTTATTTATTAAATCCCCTCCGACACCGCTTTGTTTATTTTCTAAGTCATGATCGTTTTCTTTGTCACTTTGTTCATTTTCTAACATTTCCAAAGATTCAGATTCCATTGGTGCTTCTACCTCTTTTTGATCATTCTCTAATGCTTCCAAATCTTGAGTTTCCACTGGTGCTTCTACCTCACCCTGATCATTATCTGATGCTTCCAAATCTTCAGTTTCCTCTGGTGTTTCGTCCACAGCATTTCTTTTTAGTGTTTTTAATCCTTGAATCAAAGTTATTTGAATCTTCTGAACCATCATCTTGGCCTACATATTCGTCATCGGAGGATCTGTTAAATACTGCTAGGCCTGCAGCTTCTAACTCTTTCTGGGCCAACGGCCTTATATCTTCCCAACGTGGTCGTTTAGCCATTCTATCATAAATACAGCTATCCTAAGGGACAATACGTTAGGAATATTCACAATTCTTGTAATATAAATACTAACCTTACGATGAATTTACTGAATTATGATGAAATCAAATAAAACACTAACGTGTTTGATACTACAGACTCCGAAAACTGCTTGTCGGATTGCCTAATGAAGTTTATTTACGAAACAGTGAAAACCGTGGTCATATTAATAATAACGTAAACACTAACCATTCGTAAAAATTACGAAACGACGCCGATATCACAAGTACGCACAGACCTGTTTGCCGGCACAGACCGAGGAAACTGGTTTTTGAATGGTTTAATGAAGCTAGACGAGCACGCAAGGTCGTGCGAATAATACACAGTTGCCAAATCATAATTTACCAGATCGCGTTCGTAAATTTTACGAATGGTTAATATTCTAGGGTTAAAATCCTTTGTAATTTTATGTAATCTTCTAAATTAGTAAATACCGTAATCTCCTGAAGTTATTTTAAAGACATTCCATCAGGTTTTACTATTATTTAATATATTCCATCTAAAAAGTTAAAAGTGACCCCATGCGCCTAATTACCCTATGCGTTGAAAAATGATAATTACTTCCTCATTATTAATCACTTCGATGGAGATTAAATTCTTTTGTTGTTTAAAAATACAAGATTGAAGTTTCTAATGTTAATTTATTCTTTTATTCATTTCAATGGAGTTTAAATTTATGCATTGAAAATGCATTATTGTATTATGTAGAATAAATAATGAGATTAGGACTGTATTGTTCTTTTCATTAAAATTTTCTTTGTTGCATGCTTATTTCTGTTTGGCATTCTGATATGAAGAAAAGGTCACTAATTTGTTTACATTTGTCTTTAGTATTTCATTTGTTTCAAGCTAATAATTACATCCTGTATAATCTATAAACACACATACAATAATAAGTTTTTGGTATAAAATGGCCAAACTGTTTTCTTACATTGTTAGTTGGCTTTTGAGTGTATCTGTGTGTATCGGAGTGAGTTGTAAAAATGGCGAGAAAATACTTGGCAGAAAAAGAACCAGAAGAAGATGACTACATAATTGAAGATGTGTCTGAAGAGGAGCAAGAAAGTTGCAACATCCAAGATAACCAAGATGACATCTTTACATCAAATTCATGATTCGTGTAGTGAAATTGATGTTGATAGTGATGAAGACAATGAAGGTAATCCAGATGGATTAGATAATAAATGTTCAATGTTTATTGGAAAAGATAAAGTGACTAAATGGTACAGAACTGTTGTTACTGCAAGAACTAGAACATGCCAACAAAATATAATTAAAGAAAAGGACGGACCTTCTGGGAATTCCCGTCAAGCAGAAACTGAGAAGGAAATCTGGAACTGTTTTTTTACATCACGTGTATTTCAAATTCTTATCGAGTGTACCAACAAATACATTCGAAACATTCAACATAAGTTTGTAAGAACACGTCATGCAAATGAAACAAGTAAGTCGGAAATGGAAACTTTTCTTGAACTCCTTCTGATGTCGGATGTTTTGAGATCATCACACCTCAACTATATGGACCTTTGGGCTGGAGTTGAAATGTTTCGGGAAACAATGCCTGCTAAGAGATTCCTATTTCTTTCTAAGGTGCCTTCGATTCGATGACTTAGAAAGTAGATCGGACAGAAATACGACTGACAAGCTTAGTGCGATAAGAGCATTATTTTCTTTGATAAATGAAAACTGCTGCAATAATTACATTTTGTCAGAGAATGTAACCATAGACGAGCAACTTATATGATTCCGCGGACGATGTAGTTTTCGACAATATTTACCGTTGAAACTAAATAAGTATGGTATCAAAGTTTTTGCTGCACTAGACTCAAGAACATACTATCTCAGTAATATGGAAATATACGTAGACGCTCAACGTGTTGGTATATATCATCATAGTAATAGTGCGGCAGATATTGTATATAGACTTGTGAAGCACATTTCTGGAAGTGGAAGAAATATTACTACCGACAACTGGTACACCAGCATACCCCTAGCACTTGGGTTGATTAAATCTCATAAATTAACACTTGTAGGGACTCTTAGAAAAAATAAGAAAGAGATTCCAACATCATTCCAGCCAAATAGGGGAAGAGAAGTGAATAGTGTTTTGTATGGATTCCAAAAAAACATGACTATGTTGTCCTATGTCTCCCCAAAAAAAAAATAAAGCAGAGTTACTATTATCCACTATGCGTACAGATGCAAATAATTTAGACAACAGCAAAAAAATTGAAATTGTACAGCATTATCACAACACAAAAGGAGGTGTTGACACAAACGATCAACTATGTGCTTCGTACAATGTTGCACGACGAACCAGAAGATGACCTTTTGCAGTGTTTTTCCATTTGCTAAGTATAGTTGGAATTAACTCTTATATCATATATAAAGAGAAACATAATAAACCAAATCTGACAAGAAGGTTCTTTTTAAATCTCAGTATAGTTATTGAAAGAGCATTAACTAACAAGACTGACTTTAAATGCCACTCCACGACAAATTCGCGAACGAATACAAGTAAGGCTCGACGTCAACATTCCCACAACATCTAACAATGCCGTGAATAAAAAAGAAAGCGGTGTGAAGTGTGTTCAAGAAATAAGAACAAAAAGTAAAGAACAGTGTTCTTTGTGCAAAAAATTTGTATATGTTTTGGCACAGAAGCACTATCTGTAATTTATGTTTGCCTAACGTGTAAATGTGTTTATTAAAAGCTAATAAAGTTGTGAACCTGAAATCACCAATTTTGTTAATCATTTGTAAAGGTTATTCACCTTTTAAGTTATGGGGTCCTTTCCTACCCGATGCGCCTACTTATGTTACTTAAATCATGCGCCTAGTCAAGGGTTAAAGGTAAAAGTTATACCTTTATCTACTGATGTTTAAATTAATCTTGAAAGAGATTATTTACCTACAAAGCAAAGTCTATGTTGAAAGAGACAGTTGTTCTACAAAAGTTACTTCACAGCCAGTCAAAAAAGCAGAAAGGCTCGATAAAATGCACGAGCTCTTATGGAAAACAAATGTAAGCCACACGTAAACAAAGCGTTCAGTACCGATGGTGACGTCACAACGCAGTTGCCGCCGGTTCAATGTACGTTCACCCAGATATGCCTACTGTTCGTTTAGACGAACAGTGTGCAGGTCTCTACAAAAACAATTTTTTTGTTTTTACTTGAACTTGTAACAGGTGGCGCAAGCTACATTATTTGAAAAAAAACGTTAGTCAAATCAATTTGTGGTGTTTTGAAAGCAATTGTGAGTGATTCTGTGGTGTAAACATTATTTTATAAAAAGTTACACCTTACAATGGCGACTCCAGTTGATATCCGGTTAGTTAAGTGAGTAAAATTTTACTTTTTTCAATTCAGAGCGCGTTGCAACGTATAAAACAAGTTAAATAGATATTGAGGTTTTATATATATATATATATATATATATATATATATATATATATACAGTGCGTTCAATATAATCGGACGCACTAAATAACTCTTTGTATTGCGTTTCACAAGAAAGTGTTTAAATAGTTTTTATTCATTTACAAATACTCTATTAAGTACTTGGTTTAGATAATTTTTAAGCTTCCGGTTTGACCGGAAGCGCACATAATTGTATTTTTTAAATCACACTGTATATATATTTTGCATTGCTTATTTTTTCTCAATACATACGTATAAAATTCTTATAGGGTTTTATAAAAAATTAGAGAAAATGCCATCGAAAGTTTTTCAATTTTATTATACGATTAGAAGAATCAAACAAAACCGTAGGCAGCATACGTCAACAAAATCGCATCGCAATTGTTTTTCGTTTATTGCAATTGACAATCAGATAAAAGTTTAATTTGATTTCAATCGAAATAATTGTTTAAAATGAATAACAGTGAAAAGTTGACCTGTTGTTAATTTTCGGTGAATGTAAACTTAATTCTCGACGAGCGGTAGAATTATACGCACAAAGATATCCCAATAGATACCATCCTTCCGAAAGTTACATACGAAGAATTGAACAATCGCTTAGAATGCGTGGAACATTACCAGGAGTAAATTATCAGAATTTAGAACAACAAAGAAATGTTTTGACCGAAGATATTGAAGTACAAATATTGGGTTATTTTAGAGTAAATCCACGGTCATCTATTAGACATGTAGCGCAAGAAGTAGGTGTATCAGTTGGCTCAATTCACGGGACATTAAAAAATTCAAAATGCTGCCGTATAAAGTCGATTTGGTTCAACACTTGCGGCCTCAAGACTCTGATCGGAGATTAACTTTGATTGCATGGGTAGTTGAGCAATGTGATCACAATCCATTATTTTAGATCATATTTTATGTACAGATGAATCCAAGTTTACAAATAATGGAGTTATTAATAAACAAAACAATCGTTATTGGTCAGACGAAAATCCTCATTGGACAATGGAAACTAACCATCAAACCGTATGGGGTACTAATGTTTGGTGCGGTTTAATTGGAAACCAATTACTAGGGCCTTATTTCTATGACGGTAATCTAAACGCCAATAGGTATCTTGAATTTTTAGATAACGTGCTACCAACAATGTTCGATGAGTTTCCTCTGCTTCTGCGACAACAATTGTATTTCCAGCAAGATGGAGCTCCACCTCACAACGCGTTAATAGTAAAAGAATATCTTAACCAAACGTTCAATGAACGATGGATAGGAACTAACGGCCCGGTAGAATGGCCTGCGAGATCACCGGATCTTACACCGTTAGACTTTTTCTTGAGGGTCATTTAAAACAGTGGTGTATGCCGATCCACCTTTAAATGTTATAGACTTAAAGAATAAAATTACAGCTGCATGTGTTAATTTAACTACGCAGCAAATCAAAAAGCAACTAACCATAAACTCAGGCGACGATTAGAAGCATGTCTAGAACAGAATGGTGGCAACTTTGAACGATTTATTCGCTAATTATAACTGATTTTGTTTAATTTTTCTAATCATATAATAAAATTAAAAAACTTTTGATGGCATTTTTCTGTAATTTTGTTTTATAGAACCCTATAATAATTTTATACGTATGTATTGAGAAAAATAGGCAATGCATATATATATATATATATATATATATATATATATATATATACAGTGTGATTTAAAAAATAAAATTATGTGCGCTTCTTAATAGAGTATTAATTGTAAATGAATAAAAACTATTTAAACACTTTCTTGTGAAACGCAATACAAAAGAGTTGTTGAGTGCGTCCGATTATATTGAACGCACTGTATATATTGCAAATTTCAAATTAAAAAAACGGTTTTTGTTTTAAACTTGTCTACGTTTTAACGAACAGTAGGCGTACACGGGTACATTTATTCTCTGTTAAATTTTTGCAGCGGTTTAACCTTGAACGAGCTCTTAGCGGAATTAGAAGAAAACATTCATGCTAGTCCAAGTACTTCTACTAATAATGCAGTCGAGATTGTAATTTTACCTCCTATAAACGTGAAAGATGACCTCACAATTATTAGCCGAAGCCGAAGTTTTCTATAATGACGACAAGGACGATGATGAAGAATGGGATGAATGTGATAAATTACCTCTATCACAGTATGTCAAATCTAAACAAAAAAAATATATATACAAATGGGAAAAGTCTGATCTCAGCGCTCCACATTTCAATAAAATATGGGAACCCGTTTTCACGGTCGCAAATGAAAGTTTACCATCGCAACTCTTTTCTAAATTTTTGATGAAGAAATTATAGAAATGTTAGTTTGTTTTAGTAATATGTATGCTTCAAAGCGCAATAGAAAGACTGTGTTATTATTGAGCGGATAGTGTACAGTTAGTCGTCGAAGAATGATGTGGGAAAATTTGAAGATACACGTAACAACGCTGTTGCTAATGCAATTAGTCGAGATCGTTTTAAACACATTATGTTCAATATTCTCCGTTGTGATAATGATGATCTCGACAAAAACGATCGGTTTTCTGTTAGGCCTGTATTTGATAAAATAAACAAAAATGCTCCTCACGTGGAACAACACACCATTGATGAAGCAATGCTTCCATATTTTGGTAGACATCCCGGTAAGCAATTTATAAAGGAAAACCTGTTAGGTACGGCTATAAGCTGTGGGTTGTTGCGACATATTATGGGTACATTGTCTGGTTTTAACCCTATCAAGGAGCAAAAAACTTAGGGCTAGGTCCTTCAGTTATTATGACCTATGCTGATGTTCTTTGTTCTAAAATAAGGACACCATATCACTTTTTTTTTGATAACTTTTTTGTGAACGTTCAATTGATTGAACAACTGACTAAACGAGAAATCAAAGCAACAGCTACTCTACGTGAAAATAGAAGAGCTAAATGTCCCTTACGTACTAACAAAATATTCCAGAAAACTAAAAGAGGAAGCTGGGATTTTCGATCAACTAACCAACGTTCCATTGTTATTACAACCTGGAACGACAACAACATAGTAAACGTTTCAAACTTTGTAGGCGTGCAACCAACGCATACAGTTTCTCGCTTTTCACGGACTGAAAAAAAAGGATCAATATCGAACAACCGCAAAATATCAAAGTTTATAATAAATTCATGGACGGTGTTGATCGTAGGGATTAAAACATGAGTTTATATAGAACAGGAGTTAGAGGAAAGAAGTGGTACTTTTCATTGATTGCACACATGTTAGATTTGTCAGTGCATGGATTTAACATAAAAAAATCGAAAATGGAAAACTAGATTACTTAGCTTTTGGCAGAAGGATAGCTATGTCACTGCTTGAAATCAACATTCCGCGAAACTACAATAAACGATCTAGGTATGATAGAATGGATCACCTTGTAGTAACTCAAGAGAAACCAACGCGTTGCAGAGTGTGCCATAAACCCGTTGCAACTATTCGCACTAAATGCAAAGCCGCACTTCATGTGCGGTGTTTTATTGATTATCACTCACGAACATAAAAGTTATAACAAAAGACATTATTTAACACGTTAATTTTGTGTTTAGAAAGAATAAAAATTTTTCTTAAATATTAATAATTTCAATACCTACAGTCCCTGGCCAAATTATTCGACGCACTGCAAGATTTCATGCAAAATATTAATTACCGAGTGATATTGTACTGTTTTATTGTTTTAAATTGATTTTTTTTTATTTTTATATTGTCCAATCAATGACCGATTAATTTAATATAAATAAAACAGCATTAATTTAGAAAATCATATGTTTATTAAGTTTTAAAGAAAAGTGAAAATAATGTAAGTAAAAGTCGATATTTAATTCCTGCATTTGAGGATGATGATTCCACACATGAATAATTTTTTCTAGGAGCTGGGTTTTGTTGGTGATCACAACTTTAGCAACTTCTCTTTTCATCATCTCCCACATATTTTCAATTGGGTTCATATCGGGGTATTACCCGGCCAATCCAACAGAGGGATATTTTCTTCTGCCAAAAAAGCTTTAACAGATCGAGCAGTGTGGCAGGGAGCTCCATCTTGCATGAAAGTGAATGGTTCCCCATTTGGAAACCATTCACTGAACTGCGGAATCAACCGATTTTGTAATACTTCTTTGTACTGATCTTGCCTCATTATTCCTTTTACAACGTACAGACGTCCAGTGCCCTTGCCGCTGATGACTGACCAAATCATCACTTTGGTGGGATGTTTAACCGTTGGAGCGACACAGTCAGGATGAAACTTTTCTCCATGACGATGACGCACATACAGAGCTTTATTCTGCAAAATTTCGAATGTGCTTTCGTCACTGAAGCAGACCTGTATAATAATAATGCATCAATTTTTTATTAAATTACAATATCTTACCGATCTCCAGATGTCCACATCTTTGTCTTGCCATTGTTTGGCCCACTTCAGGCGCTTTGCTTTCATTACAGCTGTTAACTTGGGCGACAGGCCTTAAAATCTAATTCTTTCAATTTTCTTCGAACAGTGCGCTCAGAAGCATTTACGCTAGCATCCTGGAGTTGTGATTTTATCACCTTTGTGGTAGCAAATCTGTTTTCTAGACAGATTTTCTTCAAACATCTCTCTGACCGTGGAGTCAAAATTGGTTTTCTACCGCATATTTTCTTTCTTTACGAGCTTAATTTCTCACCTGGCTCAATTTTCATTTTTATGCGTCGTACACTAGCTTCAGAAACCTTCACTCTTCGTGATATTTCCCGGTTTGTAAATATTTTCGCATTCACAAGGGCCTTCACTTCAGCTTTTTTACATGGTGAAAGATCGCCTTTTCTACCCATAATGAAAATAGTCCAATTATTTTTTTAAAACACTCCATACAAAATAAACTAATAACTGAGTAGTATAAAACTGTTAAACACACAATCACAGTCCATAAAACCACAGAAACACGTCCGTACCTCACGCGATTCCGATCGCGACTGATACAGGTTTGTACTTGTTTACGTTCATGTATCACTTTGTCAACACAGTGTTGCCATATATTAAAAATAAATACAAATAGGTAGTCTACAACACATCTTTTAAATAAACATCAATAATATTGTAGTTTAAATATACAATTACTGCATAAAAACTCTTAAGAAACATAAAATTATTAAAAAAATACAGTGCGTCTAATAATTTGACCAAGGACTGTTTAAACGAACACCACTTTTTTAATATAAAAACGTTTTTTTTTAACAAAAAAGTTTTATTAGACATTAATTCTTATGCCAATAGGAGAAATATATCCAAAGTTTACGAAAAAATTCGAAAAAAAAATTTTCAGGCAAAT
The DNA here is from genome assembly GCA_036346205.1 of Vesta saturnalis. Classification (NCBI taxonomy): domain Eukaryota; kingdom Metazoa; phylum Arthropoda; class Insecta; order Coleoptera; family Lampyridae; genus Vesta; species Vesta saturnalis. Next base: position 270,884 of record JARFJB010001736.1, on the reverse strand, counting down.
CTGGGTTAAAGACAAATGATCTATCCTTTAGAGTCCAGGTATTGTCGTTGTCTTTAAACAACACTTTCGTAGAAACAGGAAACTAACTTTATTTATAACTTTTAACAATAAGATACCTATTAATAAATACATAAATTATGTCCACCATAGCGATCTAATTGTGTTGTAAACAAATTGTTTTTTTTTCTTTAGTTTTGCGAAGAATGCTTTGTCATTGCTACGATTTAGATTAGTATTAATTATTAGAAATGGAAGGTGCTTTTTCAAGAAAGTGTGTTGAATAGAACGCATGCATTTAAATAGATATCCTGATTAGAGGCAGCCGGGAAAGTCTATATTTGGAAGGTTGGAGAGTAATTTCAAACAATACAGTGCCAAATCGTCAAAAGCCATGCAAGGAAGAAAAGGTCAATCATGTGATGCTATCTGTAACTGAAAATCCGACAACGTCGACCAGAAATATCGAACTAACCACTGGTGTGGCGGAAATGCCCTTACAAATTTAGAATTTGTCAATGATTGATGCCGGGCGATGAAAACAGACGCAGAGGATTTTGTGAATGGTACACGAGGCAATGCCAGACTGATGAACATTTTCCTTACAAAATAGTTTGGTCTGAGGAAAGCATGATCACTAAAGAGCGGAATATATGTAAATTACATATTTTACATATTCTAAGACAAATTTGGAATCTTTACATATTTATAGGAAATTCTAAAATTAGTACATATATTTTGATATTTTTGTCAATTCCGTTAAAGATTACAGAATATAAGACATCTCACTCGGTCACAAAACGAGTTTGATTCCGTTTAAAATCTCATTTCAGTCATTTCATTATGTTCCTCCGAAGTATTAGTCTAAATTGTATCTTGCTTATACATATTTTTTGTATAAAGAATACCCAAAAATCAAATAATTATTTTTTATACAAATAAAAGTAACCAATGATTTTTATTTTAATGTTTTTTAAGCAATATGCAAACCACACTCACAAACCCTGTAAAATAGTATAGAAATGTCTCATAACTCGTCACCTTTTTTTTCCTTTGTATAAGTAACGATTACGCATTTGACTACGCCATTTGAAATTGAAAAAGATTAGTGGTACAGGTAATTGCTTTGAATACTATCCTGTGGTTGGAATGTAAAAAATTAAACTCAATGCGTTACGTCAGAACCATCTACCGATATTTTACGAAATCTCTCGATAATATGGTTGGTTTACCGAATTATAATTTATATTTAGTGTCAACAAATGTTTTTATTTTAGGAAATTTTCATTTAAACCATTACATATTTCTGAAAAAATTTTACGTATATTTCAAAAAAGTTGTGCATAAATATGGACAGGGTGGCTAACTAAGAATGCGAGGTACTGTATCTGGGAAACTATCCATCGTAGAGGCTTGCGCAAAAAAAAGTTATTACTAAAACGGCCAATACAAAAACCTGGAAAATATTTCAAGTTTCTGAAATGGCCGCTAGGGGGCGTAACTACAATCTTGAATCTAAAAAAGTGACGTTTCTGCGAATTCTGCTATATTAACCTAATAAAAAAATAACTGATCTTTGAAGTCGAGGATAATCTGAACTTTTTTTGTTTGGCACTTTTTGACGTATCTATAAAAATAAAGTGGTGGGAGGTATTTAAAGGTTTCCTTAAATCACCCCCCGTATCTTCGAAACGACTAATCCGATTTTAACAAACTTGGGCACGTTGAAAAGAGCTATTCTTGGGCTACAAATGTTAAAATAATTGAGGTTTTGTTAGTTTCACTTGTCGTCGCTAGAGGGCTTTGTTCGACATTCCGACAGAAACGGTGAATTTTTTGCAAAAAAAAAAAAAAAAAAAAAATTAAATGTATCGGTATGACTTTTTCATGAACAAGTAGCTAAATGATGCCTAAACAAGCTCGCGAAAACCGCATCTCGATATCTTGTTCGTAACCTAAAATTCGACCAAAGAAAACTTTATACGAAAATCCCTTAAATTTTTATTTTTTTTTAACTATTTTTCTGGAATTGTTTCTATTATGTAAGTTGTGACCCTAAAAAGGACCGATTTAAAGGAGGAAGGTTTTTAATTCCCCCGTAAATGCTCGAAATGCTGACCATCACGCTCTGTGCATTGCTGAAACCTCTCATGACTAGACAAAACTGCAGTTTCAATTTCGACTCTCGGTATGTTACGTATTGCGTTACGAATCCGGTTTTTCATATCTTCTCTGGTAGTAAGTTGAGTCCGAAACACGATGTCCTTTAAGCGCCCCCATAAATAAAAATCGAGGCAAGTTAAGTCTGGCGATCGCGGAGGCCATGAAAACAGACTTCCTCTTCCAATCCACCGCTGTTGAAATACTGCATTAATATTCCCTCGCACATTAATAGCAAAATGTGCTGGGCAACCATCCAACTGCAAAAACAATTTTTGCCTTGTTTCCAACAACAACGGTAATTGATTGGCCAAAAAGTCAAGAAATACATTGCCATTTAGGGGTTGCTCGAAAAAAATATGACCCAATAATTCTGCAGACCAATAATGCATATTGTGCAGATTGACTCTCCCGTCACTACTGAAGGTGGCTTCATCGGTCCAAAGAATTTGAAATAAAAATTCTCTATTTTCGCGTATCATGCCTAACATCCAATGGCAATAGTCTAACCTTCGATCAAAATCTTCCTCTTTCAAGGCCTGATGCAAAACGACATGATATGGGTGCATTCTTAAAGTAATTAAAAAAAGTTTAAACGAATACCTATATATTTTGATGGCCTTACCTATGGCCCTTCAATATATTTTGAACCGTTGTCCGTGTTATGTCCAACTCAGTGGATAATGCTCTTGTGCTAACATGAGGATTTCCTTCAATATAGCCCAGTACACGGTTAATATTTTCTTGTATTCTTTGCCGTTGAAACGTAGGCGGAAAACTACCATTGGCTCGTAAGATCGCCACTACCTAATCGGGGAAAAACTCTTACATCGCAAGGACGCCGATTTGGATATCGAGCCGCGTAAACTCTTTTAGCTACTGCGACATTCTGAAGACATTCAAAGTAAACCGCAAGCATATCAACAGGTTCATTATTCGTAAAACGCATTTTGAAAGCACAAAAATTGCTCAAAGTAATGCGAAAGTATTGACAATTTGAGGATTATGTATGTTTTGTTTAGGTATCTGTTTCCATTGCCTGCTTATATTAATTGTATTTTCGTATATATCCATAGTGAATATGCATTTAAACAAACAAAAAATAGGCCTTTCGTATAACTTTTAGCATTGCTTACTTGCCCGTAGTAATTTCAAAAAGGGTGATTTTATTCTGGTGAATAAATTTACAAACATTTAAAATCGCAATTTCTGGGTTTACCCATAAGAGGCCTCAGCTATGCACAGAGTGATGGTCAGTATTTCGAGCATTTACGGGGGCATTAAAAACCTTCCTCCTTTAAATCGGTCCTTTTTAGTGCCACAACTTACAAAATAGAAACAATTCCAGAAAAATATAGTAAAAAAAAAGAATTTAAGGGATTTTCGTATAAAGGAACAAGATATCGAGATGCGGTTTTCGCGAGCTTGTTTAAGGCATCATTTAGCTACTTGTTCATGAAAAAAGTCTCATACCAATGCATTTCACTTTTTTGCGAAAATTAATCGTTTCTGTCGGAATGTCGAACAAAGCCCGCTAGCGACGACATGTGAAACTAACAAAACTTCAATTATTATAACATTTGTAGCCCAAGAAAAGCTCTTTTCAACGCACGGAAGTTTGTTAAAATCGGATTAGCCGTTTCCAAGATACGGGGGGTGATTTAAGGAAACCTTTGAATACCCCCACCACTTTATTTTTATAGATACGTCAAAAAGTGCCAAACCAAAAAAGTTCAGATTATCCTCGACTTCAAAGATCAGTTATTTTTTTATTAGGTTAATATAGCGGAATTCACAGAAACATCACTTTTTTAGATTCAAGATTGTAGTTACGCCCCCTAGCGGCCATTTCAGAAACATGAAAATATTTTCCAGGTTTTTGTATTGGCCGTTTTAGTAATAACTTTTTTTCCCGCAAGCCTCTACGATGTATAGTTTCCCAGATACAGTACCTCGTATTCTTAGTTGGCCACCCTGTACAGGCTGTCCCAAATTCGAGGGCAAGCATGGCGATCTCGCTTATTATAAGAGATAGGATATAGGTTGAATTCTTCTTGGGAATGCAGCTGCATACAGTCTAGCAGCCTCACTCGCATTCCCTTGGGCAACACCATAATAATAATGAATATCGGCATATTTTTCATTTGAAAACATGACTCAGGAAGGAAAACACGAACATGAACAAGAACAATAATAATAAGAACAAGAACGACTCAAAACTAAATTACAATATCACTACAACAGAAAGAACACGTATTGAAATCAGAAAAACTGTAATAGCAAACAAATTTTGACAACTAACTTACTAATGTCAAGTCGTTGCTACGGTGATGAAAAGCTATCAGTAAAGGAGACGTATTTCTTGCCGTAAATGTACAGATTGATTGAAAAGTGAGGGACAAATCGTCAATTCTCATCTACTCTACCATATTTTTGAAGGTAATTTTATGCTCTAAAAGTTTTTCCTGAGGTGTATTCCTGTAACAATTCAGTAATTAGTACGTCAACCATAAGTTTTTATTCATATCTTTTTGAAGATTTTGAAAAAAAGAATGTTTTTCCTTTATCGACCATGTATCAAATCCATCTCTATTTGAAAAATATTCCTCTTTGAAATTTGTCTTGGGGTTTGAAAAAATCATTTCTGAATTCATTATGTCATTAAAAATGTTGAATGATGAGTTTGTCTCGAATGAATTCAATATTCTTTAAACCAATTTCATCTTCTAAAATTTCTCCTAATGTGCTTTCTTGTAACTCTTCTAGTTTGGAAGATACAGCGTGATTTAAAAATAAGTCCACGAAATAGAAAAAATTAAAAGTTAACATCTTGGAAACCATCAACAATAGACACACCCTGTATTAACAATTTTTGTTCCTTTTGGGCAGAGGAATCAGCTGTTTTCGTTTTGACCATCGAGTTTGGGTCACCCTATATATATATATGTATATGTATATGTATAAATTCGATTGGGTAGCTGGCTACCTCTTCTTCAACTAAAACTGAATCAATAGAAGAGTATTTTTTATATCTCATGTAAGTTTTTAAGCAGATAATTGTTTATATCATCAGCAGTTTCATTTTTTGGGGACAGTATTGCTCTTTTGAACAATCATAAATCTGTTTTTTTATTTAAATTTACAATATCGGGATAAACTTTATCAGTCAGTTCTTCAATAGTGTTCACTAAGTCTGCAAGATCATGTGGTATTTCTGTATATCCATTACACGTCTCTTGTAGCTTCGTTACCTATTTTTAAAAGTAAATTTGAAAATTCACAGGCTAATCTGTCTCTATTTAGGTGAACTCTCATATTAACTGTGAAGGTTAATTTATGAACCTTACTCCGTATAAAAGATGACTGTATGGAGGCCTTGGTTTTTATCGGCTCTAGTACCTCTTTTGCGTTGTTTTTGGATCTAAACTTAAAATAGGTATAAAATTGAAAGCAACAGAGATATCCACTTGAAATTTTCAGGGTATAGGCTAAATTTGATACTCTTTCTGACTAAAATATAAAAAACATACCATTCCATTTAATATTTTGAAGAAAATCGCTAAAATTTCAGCAATATTTGGAAAGCGCCCTCTAGCTGTTTGTTCGTTAATCAAACTTAACTTTTTAATACATCAACGAATAGCGCAAGAAAAGACCTTTCCAACGAAATATTACTTTTTAAGATTCGATGACTGGTTCCGAAGATAATTACGTGTTTGTCTGACAACTTTCGCAGCTCCTCCTACGGAAAACCTGTGAAGTTAGAGAAAACTTCTTATACAAAAATGGGTAAAATTGTCCCAAAAATACTACGATAGTTCCAATATACCTTTTCCTCAAGTTTCTGTTACTTATTAGACATTTTTAATTTACTACAGCAGTTACGCCACCTAACGGTCTATTTACAAACTTTAAAATTATTTTCAGCATTTTCTCTTGGCCACATTTACTGAAGAATTTTTTGGAAGTCGTAACATAAGCGGTTTCTGGGATATAGCCGGCGTCCTTCCTTAATGACTCATCCGGTACAATCAATATACGGGAGGTGTTGATCATCATGACTGGATAGTTGGCAAATATGCTATTAGGATTAGAGGCAAAAATGGTACTGGTCGTTAATTACAAGAATGATCGACATGTCCATAACAAATGCATGGATTTTGTACAAAAATTCATCTTGTTTAGAAGAAAAACCTTTGACTTTTTGTTCAAAATGCGATGTAACCCTGTGTGTGGAATGTTTTGAACCCTACCATAAATAAAAATATTTTTTTCATGAGTCGTAAAATCCATACTATTTCAGATTGCGCGTAGTACGTTCATTGTTATAGGAGTGCAATCCTACACACAGTGCACCAGTGTCATATATATATATATATATATATATATATATATATATATATATATATATATATATTTAAATAAGACAATTTTTCTTTAAAACTTGTGTAATTAAATGTAAAAATTAATTCAACGTTTCGGGAACGTCCTTTGTTCCCTTTGTCAAGAATTAATAATAAATTGGAATTGGAAGTTTGCAATAAATTGTGCATTTGTTTTGATTATTTTTAACGGTTTTGAGCGTCCGGTTTATCCGGAAGTAATGCCCACTTTAAATTTTTTAATGATACACCCTGTGTATTATTTTAAATTTGTATAGAGTATTGTGTTACGATTTTCTATGGGGTTATTTGAAGTCAAAAGTTTATTTTCACCGGCCAAACACCTTGCAAGAACTGGCCGATAGAATAATCCAGAGTAAAAATCTCACCCGAAGTAATACCCAATGTTACAAGGGAATTTACGAACAGAATAGCTTACTGTAAAGAAGTAAACTGTGCACAATTTGAACATTTAATACATTACATTTATTTCCACTTTCTTCAGTACTCTTGTTTAATTTTGTTGTTTGTTTTATTTACATAACTTTCATATGATACTTGAGTTTTGTTTCATGAACTACTAGATCCAATTTGATTTTGTCTCCAGAAGTACTATTTTTGTTAATATCTCAGTTGGCTTTGTAATAAAATATAGCGAAATGAATATCTTGAACAATTGTTAGATTGTCCATTATGTGTTCTGAATAAAGTTGGTTGTTCTGGATAAAGTTATTAATAAGTCAATAAACCTAATATCAACATAACTGATATTTATAGAGGAATCCAAAAATGTAATAATGTACAGGGTGTGCCATTTAAAAAATCTTACAATTGACTATTTAGACCACCCTGTATATTTTAAAATGTACTCATAAAGTGATTTTTATAACAGATTTGACATAACACCACCACATAAGAACCAAGTACTAAATGGACAACCTGTATATATTTATTTATAATTTGTATATCGTAATCAGTGCTCGAATATTTTTCCTAAATAATTATCGCAACTCTGATTTTACTAGTTCTAATTCCTCTATTTATAGAAGGTGGATGAAAATGGTAATGCTTTAGGTCAAAGTGATAACAAAAAAAACAAAAAGAAGAAAATTCAGCCGGCAGATAAAAATGTGGTAGTGTTAGAAGGCAAAGACGTAAGTATAGTAATGATCAGATAATTTTTTATTAATTAAATTGTTAGGTTATTGGGCACAGAAGTGATATTGCACATGATGTCGATAAAATTATGGAATTTCTTGGAGAACAAGAGAGTAAAAAGGCGAACGAGCATAGAAGTAAAGCAAACAATGCCAAGAAACAACGTACACGTTCGAAAGGTAAATCGGAGAAATTGCAAAAGAGTAATTCGCTTGAGGAGATATGTGTAAGCAAATTAGATGATTTTAATTTTAAAGAATGTGATACAGGAAAAGTTCCTTTACGGAGTACGAAAAGTAATATCGAAAGGCCTCGAGAGCGAAGATCATGGGGAAATTCTGAGGTAAGAAATGAATAATCGTAACCCAATTGTCTAATAACATGATTTTAGAGTTTACCACTTCACGCATCAGCTGAAAATTTAGAGAGTGCAGATTTTCGTGTCGTCACCAAAAAGAAGAAAGCGAAGAAGATTAGGAATTCGATGAGTAGCCGACGTCAGCATTATACACTTAATTTACATGATAATGCCAATCGTAATTCATCACCCGAACCCAGACGTAAATCAGCTTGCTCTGTTCCACAAAGTGATAAATCGAATGATTCATCTGATGTGGATTCTGTACATTCGTTACCAATCGATACTGAACATATGAATATTATAGATTCCGATAATTTAAATTTACCAATTTCGTACGCCGAAATTGCCAAACACAGTAATTCGTTAGATAGACCAAAGTGGAATAGGATGCCCAGTGAACGAAAGACTCAAATAGATGAAGTGATAATACCAAGTGAAACTTCTCCCATTAATGTTGTGAAAGTTGAAGTCCCTATTAACTGTCACGATAAAGTAATTACCGAGAAAAAAGTGATTAAAACACCTACGACTAATAACATTAATAAAAATATCAAAAATATACAAAATAGGATTAAAACTGAAATGTGCGCGAGTGTTCAACCTGTGCTGCTTCGTAATATTCCTGACGTACAGACAATTGAAAAGCAATTGCAACAAACGTACAGCTTAAATTATCCAGATATAATTGCAAATCATATGCATAATAATTACTTACCCGCTTTCAGTAATAAATGTGAACAATCACAAGTGCAATATAAGTCCCACAATGAAGCGAATCCCTGTGATAGTGATAGAACTAATACAAGGCCTGCTGTTGTTATTTTAAGTGATTACGGTAAAGAGGTCTCGGATCTTACATTTGGTTTTGAAGTGAATGAACAATTATTATCGGACGATGTGTGCAATTATTTCACTTCACGTTTTTACGTCCCTGATGTTCACGTGTATCATCAAACTCATGATATTGTTGATTTTATAGGACGTTGTAAGTAGTTTATAATCGATTTCATTAAAATTTCTATTTCTGTGTTTTTTTTTACAGCTTGGAAAGAAACTTTAAATCAAAGCAACGGTACAGTGAAATACTTCAGCGATCAGTTATAATTAAGATTTAAATTAAGCGTGTAAACGGTATTTATTTCTAGAGCTTGAAAAATAGTTTCTGATGCATGGTGCATTTTTAATCGGAGTAGGATAATTAGTTGAATTTTATGGCTGTATATTACGTATACATTTGCGTGGTAATAATAAATCGAGAGGACGTGGTGTAAGCAATACGAGAGAGATGATTATAATTTTGTTATGTTTGTTAATCAGTGATAAAATATAAATAATGTAAAAATGTATGTATCATAATAGCAAAAAGATATTTTATAAAAGTGGAAAATGCATATACATATAAAATATCGAAGATTAGGCTTTTTATAGTGTACACAATTGGCTTTCTTGCCTCATTATTATTTACTTTTTAATTTCTTAAGTCCGATACATATGCGACTCCTTCCCTCTTTTATCAGGTACTTAATTTTATCTGTATAGACAACAAAAATATTAAGGTGTCGCCCACTATTTAAAAATCGTAGTTAGCGTTATTCTAACACCAAAATTGTCCATGGATGCTTTGCATTAATAGAATGATTTTTAGTTTTTTAATACCCTGCGGGGCTTAAAATTCTGAGCTCCCGCATAGTATAGATTTTTTTTAGAAATTTTATATAAAAAAAAAAACCGAGTACGTTACAGAATTTTGCTTTTATTTCCACCTTCTTCTTTTTCTCTTTTTGCTCTCGAATTACAAATTTTGCAACGTACTCTTCATATGTATATTATATATATTGTACAGATGTTATTTTGATACAGTTGTTTTTTTTCTCTCGATTCTTAAATTGTTGGTATTCTGTACATTTTTGTTGTCCCATAGCTGCTCTCTAAAAAAAAAATAAAAAATAATGTTGTTTTATCACATATTCAATTGTATAGCGTTTTTTAATAATTCGTATGTTAGTCGGTATTTGCAATATTGGTATGTTTCCACGGAGCAGTTTAAAAACGTTTTTATTTATTGTATATTACTGGGACATATTTTGTTAAAGCAAGCATTTCATTGTTTTTTTTTCTTTCTTGTTATATCATTTCTGTTGAGAAATTTGTATTTTTTAATATTAGTAGTATCTGCTTTATGTTGCTAAGGATACGTTTATTTAGAAAATTGTTATTTAAAGTTTAATAATAAATTTTTTGAGATTATTTTATTTTACATGTCACATTAACATATGAACAAATGAAGACTTCAATCTATTCCATGATGATGGTTCCCTAATAGTATCCATGTTATAGGTAAGGACTGATAATGTTGACATTAACCTATTCCATACCAATATCCAGACACCCAATTGCATTAGACTGCATATTTTCGATAAAATTACAGACTATTCTTTGTTATTTTTTTACACCCTTATAAACAACTTGGTAATAAAATTAATAATATTAGGCACTTCGTATACAACTAAGCTTTCAGTCATAAGTAAAAATAGAGTTGAAATTAAGGTCTTTTTGACATTGGGAGCTTATGGTAACAATACCTGTAGTGTTGAAAACATGTTCTAAATTTTGTTGTTTCAACACAATACAACTCTGTTTTTATACATTTGATTTGTTTTGCTCTGTTTTTATTAATTTCATTTGTTTTATTGCCCTGTTATATTCTATTTTTACAAGTTGTTTTTTTCCACATTACCCTCATTTGGAGGGTTCCAGCTCGAAGAAAGTGGTTGCTTTTGTAACAATTATAATGTGATAAATCAAGTTAAAATTAACTTTTAACCCTCTTCTCTATTTCATGGACATTGTCTCTTCTAGTTTGTGAACATCGTTGTGAATTTACATATTATTCTTAAATAAACTCGGTAATGTACTCATTAACTTTATTTTCGACTTTAGCTTCAACTTTCCAAACAGTTCTGTATTATACAGGGTGTCCCAATATATTTGGACACATTTTGATCATGAATGCTGCCTAAACGGAAAACAATAGAAACGTGTAGTTTTCACTGGTGTACTTGATGTAGCCCAAAGTTTTATTTTAGCTATAAAATAATTTTTTCCCACGAATACAAGGTGTTTTAAAAAAATTGCCATTTTTTAAAGTGAAAATAATGAAGTTTTTTAAATATAACACCCTGTATATTTTGCTGTCATCTAGAAGATGTAATCTTCTACTTTATAAAAATGTATAATATCGTACTATTTACTCCAAAAACAAAAGAGTTATATAAGTTTATGTAGGTACACCTACTGTATACACGTAGGTTAGATATAAGTTTTGCTGATTAATGCTTCTAAACCAAAAATTATAAAAATATGCCCTTGCTCGGATTCAAAGGGCTCTGCAAGAGGTCAATGACGTCACTGTAAAAAAAAGTATTATGTAAGGTACTATTGTCTAAATGTACTGGGTTGTTCATTTAAAAAACCTAAAACTTTTGGCAAATTGTATCTGACTGTGCTGATTAAAATGTATGCAGTCAGTGCATAAAAACTTACATAACTCTTGTTTTTGTAGTAAATAGTACCATATTATACATTTTTAGAAAGTAGAAGATTACATCTTCAAGATGACAGCAAAATATACAGGGTGTTATATTAAAAAAACTTCATTATTTTCGTTTTAAAAATGGCAATTTTTTTAAAACACTTTGTATTCGTGGGAAGAAATTATTTTATAGCTAAAATAAAACTTTGGGCTAAATCAAATACACCAGTGAAAACTACACGTTTCTATCGTTTTCCGTTTAGGCAGCATTCATGATCAAAATGTGTCCAAATATCTTGGGACACCCTGTATATTTCCACAGTTTATGCTTCTAGAGCGCGACGTTTCGGAAGCGGACTCTGCTTCCGTCATCAGGCTTAGTCCTGAGAAGGACTGTTTTCGCACTTTAGTCGAATTCATATGTTATATGTAATTTTTTCCCAAGCACTTGACTACTCTTAGATTCGAACCTGGTACCTTTCACTTACTAGTCTGACACTTTTGCCACTGAGCCACGGAGTAATCCAATATATATATTTTAGAACTTATATATATATATATATATATATATATATATATATATATATATAAAACTTTTTCGTGGTTGCGCAGAAGTTTATTGCGCAGTAACTTCTTGTGCAGGTGTATTGCGCTTAAGCTCTTCGCGCATTATTGGAATCCATATGGGTTTCATTTCTACACTAGCTTGGATTTTCTGCTAGTGCGATGTATGTGGCTTCTTTGAGTTTTCGACGAGTTGTGTTCTCGTCCTTAGCCACTATCTGTATGTTATCCCATTGGATGTGGTGGTCTTCGTTCCAGACATGTTCGGCGATTCTTGATCTTTCTATTTCGCCCTTGCAGACGTTGTTCTTGTGTTCCTGTGTTCTCACTTTGAGTGGTCTACTGCTCTCTCCTATGTATGCTCTGCCTCATTCGCATGGTAAGATATACACAATTCTTGGAATTCTGATCTTCATTGTATGGTTTGGTTTTGGTTAGTATTCCCCTGAGCGTTCTGGTCGATTTGAAGGCAGTGCGTATCTTGTATTTGCTGCCTATCCTTCGTATTTTGTCGGAGGTACCTTGAATATATGGTATTATCGCTGTATATTTAGGTTCTTCTTTTTCGGTTACCCTTTTCCTGTTTAGGTTAGCTGTTAGATCGGGGTAGCCATTTTCTTTAAGTGTCGTAGCGATATTTTCTTTTTCTTTGTTCAGGTCCTCTGGTTTGGAGCATATCGTTTTTGCTCTATCGTACAAGCATTTTGCCACACCTAATTTCACGTTTTTGTGGTGATTGGAGTTGTAGTGTAGGTACCTCCCCGTGTGGGTAGGTTTCCTGTATACACTTGTCGTGAAAGTTGTCATTCCTGTGTACAAGTACATCCAGGAATGGCAGTTTTTGTTCCGACTCCAATTCCATTGTGAATTTTATGGAGGGTGCGCGGCTATTTAGATGATCTAGGAATTCATCTAGCTTATGCTTGCCGTGTTGCCAAACTACGAAAGTATCGTCCACGTATCTAAGCCACATCCTTGGTTTCTCTGTGAATTCGGATATCGCTTGGTCTTCAAAGTCTTCCAATATATATATATATATATATATATTATATATATATATATATATATATACATATATATTGCTCCACTATGGGTGATAGTGGGGAACCCATCGCCATCCCAAACTCTTGTTGATAGAATTTGTCTTCTACCTGGAAATATGTAGTTCTAATGCATATTGTCAGAAGTTCCATTATTGTGTTTACCGAGAGTTGCGTGCGTTCGTCTAACGTTTCATCCTTTTCCAGCTTGTCTCTTATGATAGTGCCTTATCGGTCGCCACATTTGTGAATAGGCTCACAATGTCGAAGCTTACCAGTATTTCTTCGTGGTTGGGTTGGAAGTTTCTGATGGTTTCCACGAAGTGCTGCGTATTCTTGACCATTTCCAAACAGTGTGAGTAGTTTCTTCAAATAATTTAAACCTTGACTTAATACACTTACTTAAGGATGATGGAGCAACTGCGCAAATCTTTCAGATGGCATCTCAAAAATTATATTTTCTTTGATTTCCGGTCTACACTTATTGTAATGAAGTAACTGCAGCTTAGTAAATTGTTTAGTTATAATTCTGGTAAAATAAAATTTAGCTTAAAATTACATTTTTTATATTTTTAGAAACATGAAGAAACAAGTTTTTCTGTGATATATCAGTGGTTGCCATTTAAAAAAATTCAAGATGGCGGTACGAAAGAACGCTGTCAAAAAAATTTGACATTTACTCTAAAAAATGCAAAATACAATCCCATTCATCGTCCTAGAATTTCATAACTATTTGTTTGTGTGTGGGAAAGAGCCAAAAGAGAGAAACGGATAAACGAGATACAGCGAGAGAGAGGTGTGCATGATCAACTTCTATTATAGAAAATGTTCATTAGTCTATACGCCACTAGATGGCGCTAAAATCAATTTTAACTCAAAGGGGCAGGGCGCAGACCCTGATACAAGTCCTGTCTTACAAGGCTAGGGCCACCTTATTAGAATACAATTTTTTTTATGACGGGGCGCGTAAGATTAAGTTAGAACCCCCATACAATTGCACCAAGTGGGGGCACAATAGGAGCCAAGGTCCAAGAGCTAGTTTCTGCACTTATATATAAGGTTAGGGCTCCATACCATTGCCAACCAGGGGGCGAAGGCCCTAGAACAAATTTTGAAGACTTACATGGTAGTTCCTATACTTGTCTTACAAGAACCTCTTTATTATTAAAGACAATTTCAAATTTCTCGAGCAGGACCAGGTCCCAGTTCATACACCTGTCTTACAAGAACCTCTTTATTACTAAAAAACATTTTCAAAAGCCAGAGAGGCTGGTGCACGCACGACCAATCAGTTAAAAGGTAGGGCGTGGCGTAGTTTTAATCCCTCCAATAGAACGCAGCATGCACGTGCAATTGCCTAACCTCCAAGGGGTATACAGCCAAAAAGGCTCATAATACAACTAAATTAGGGGCTCAATTCCGCCCAAGAGTTCAAAATGGCCCCCGAAAAGAAACTGGCCCCACCCTCAAAATATACGCCTCACATGAGCGAGTACAAAAAGTGGAGGGAAGGTGTCCCAGGGGGCGGGGCTTGTGACAAGAAAGTGGAGGGGGTCTCAGTGGGCGGGGCTTGTGGCGTAAAAATGTGGTGGGGAGGGTGCCCCCCGTACTACTCATATCTGTAGTGATAACATCCTTTGAAGTCTTACGAGACAAACATTAAGTTCCTTTTTAAAAATTGAAATTAGTGGTTTATAATCGGTTTCCACAATCACTTTTGTGCCATATACGTACTGATGACATTTGTGAACTCCAAAGCATATAGCTAGTAACTCCTTTTCGATTTGAGCATACTGCTGTTATGTGTCTGTCATTGCTCTCGATGTATATGCACATGGTTTTCCTTCTTGTAGTAACATTGCTCCCAAGCCATATTTTGAGGCATCCACTGATATTGTAATTTCTTTCCTTGGTTCGAATTATTTTAATGATTGTTCACTTGTTATTAGTTGTTTTAATATCATTGCATTTTTCTGTTCATCCTCCGATTTGAATACATTTTCTTCTTTAATTAGATCTTTCAAAGGTTTTGTGAGTTCTGAAAGATTTTTTATAAATCTTCTCACATATGTAACAAGCTCTAGAAATCTCTGAACATCTTTTTTTGTTTTTAGTTCTGGCATATCTCTAATAATTGCTTAAATTTTTTCTTCGTCTAGTGAAATTCCATCTTTAGAGAATTATGTCACCTCGTCTAGACCAAATTTGCACTTTTTTAGATTGAATTTGATATTATTTTCTTGTGCTTTCTCAAACACCTTCTTTAATCTCTCATCATGTTCTTGCTAGTCTTTCCCGTGTATTAGTATGTCATCGATGTAGATCGCAACTCCTTGTTCAAAAATTTCATGGAACCGCTCTTGGAAAACTTCACTTGCTGTTTTAATGCCAAATGGTATTCTCAAGAATTTATAACGACCGAAAATAGTACCAAAAGTACATAATTTGGAGGATTCCTCATCCAGAGGTATATTCCAGAATCCACTGGCTGCATCTAGTATGGTGAATTTAGTAGCACCGTTTAGCTTAGACATGATGTTATCCAGATTTGGCATTTGTATTTTTGAGATTTCATAACTTGATTTAGATTTTTAGGATCCAAACAAATCCTTAATTTTTAACAAGCGCATATGAATTAACCCAGCCTGAACTTCCTTCAACACGTTCTATGATTTTTAATTCGACTAAATTATCTAAGCATTTTTGAAATGATTCCCGCAATGCAAAGAGTACATTTGTGATGGAGTTTATAATTGGTTTAGCTTTTGCATCAATTTCAATGTGATAAGGTTGCCTATGTTACCTATACCATCGAATACATTTTTATGTTTTTTGATTAAGTGTTTGTACTCGTCAATGACATTTACTTCACTTACGTTTTTTATGCTAGTATTTTCACCCAATGGTATAATTTTAAGATCTAATAGCGTATTTAATCTTAGAATGGAACCAAATTCATTCTGAACTACACAAAACTACATTTTTTAACAACATGTCTTTATACCTAAAATCTAAATAACATTTAGCAATTAATGGTATTTTTCTTTTGTGAATGTCAATAAGTGTCACTGGTTTCCTTAACTATTTTTGTTTTGCATTCCGATTGTTTCAAATCCTTTAGGGTCGGTTGTACAATTGCGGTTGATTAAAAGCTTAACATTGAGCCAAAGCAAAGCCTTGCTGTATAGAAAACATGTGTTGTACAAATGAAGTTCAACGCTTGAACCTGGCTCAAGTGATGGTTTTACCAAGCCCCAAAAGTTGTCGGTTTATCCTTGGTTCAAGCTATCTTAATCTCAAATTTTTATTTTGTTAATCGTAATTCACATTGCTTAGTTGTTAATTGTAGTTATTAATTCCATAGAATTGTTGTTAAGTTTTGTGTATAAAATCAACCATAAGTTTATTATGGATCAACTTGTCAGAGCATTAACTGACGATGAAGATTTTCTCGAATTAATTGACGTTTTAGAACCACGTCAAGCCTTTAAAATTTATAGAGAAAGGTCTAATCATTTTGAAATTTGGAACGATGTTGAGTTCTGTAAAAGGATTGTCAAACAACGGAGTTAGATTTGCTTTGGAGAGAATCACCACAAATTTCTTCTGCTACAGAAAGGTATTTGTAATTTATAAATGATGGTTTAGTAAATCTACATAAACGTACTTACATTTTTAGAAAACATGCAGTTTCGCCAGAAGAAATGGTACTTGTAACATTACACAACTGGATTGTTTTTACAAGTAGTGGGTGACTTTGCAGGCATAGACAAGGGAACTGCAAGTAGAATAGTACATAAAGTAAGCAGATCTATAGCAGGATTGCACCAAGAATTTATAACATTGCCTACTACATAAGAAATGCAGCATAATAGTCAACAGTTTTAGGAAATATCTCATTTTCCTAAATGTATTGGTGCATTAGAATGCACACATGTGAAAATATAATTTCCAAGAGGGCCACAGCTGGAAATTTACAGAAACCGAAAGAGTATTTTTTCAATGAACATGCAAGGCATTTGTGATGCCTCTTGTAAATTTGAAAATGTGGTATGATGATGGGCAGGTTCTGTACATAACAGCACAATTTTTAATAATTGTAATATAAGGACTCAATTTGAAAATGGAAGGTACGCCTCGTACTGTCTTGTTGGAGATAGTGGTTATGGTATTAAACCATTTTTAATAACTCCGCTAGCCAATTCGGGTACAGCAGCCGAGCACCTTTTAACGAAGTACAAATACGCACCAGAAACCCCATTAGAAGGTGTTTTAGTATATGGAAAATGTACTTTCTAATTCTTGCATTTGGAATACGGCTGCAACTACGTGGAAAGTGTAGTAATTGCAACCGCAGTACTACATAATACAGCATGTTTGCTAAATGAAGATTTACCACCAGTAGTTGAAGAAGAAGAGGCAGCAATCGATTTTGTAAATAATATTGAAATAGGACATGTCAGAGATGCAGCAGGTTTAAAGCAAAATAATGTCAGGAATCAATTGATTTATGATCATTTTAATCAACTATTATAAAGCAATGTGAAGTATTAATCAAGTTAAATTTTATTTAGCAAAAAAGTGCTACACAAACATTAATAAGTAATATTATCTACTAGTACTATTTACACAATATTAATTCTAGTTTAAACATTATGTACAGTTGTAGTAATTTTTATCTGTGAATGTGAATCTAAGAATAAATAATTAAAAGCATTACTTTTTTACAGGTTTCAATAATTTCATGTGTTCTAATTGTAGAATTTGCATTCATATGTCATGTTCCTCTTGCTGCTTTTTCAATTTTAATCGATGTTCTTCTTCCTTCCTTTTTTCTTCTGCATCTGCAGCTTTTTGCAAGATGAAAATTTCTGTATCATGTTTTTCCTGCAGAAATTTCAAGTTTAATGACTGTTCCTTTTCCGTAAATATTATTTTTGAATTTTCCAGCTTACTTTTTGCTTGTGCTCATTGTGATACTTCGTTGCCAATTTCCTCCATCATGAAATGGTTTGTTCGTTCTAAACAAACACAATTATGTAATTATTTCTAGTTTTACAGGTAAATTTTAAAATATAGATTAACGTTATTCCTTATTTTGAATAGAAAGTATATGTTACAATTAACGACTCCTTACTTTTGCTTACGGAGATAAGAGCCTTGGATTTTGTTGAACGAAGCATGTCTGGTGTATATTTGGACGTCACCAGTTTGCAAATTTTCTAACATAAAAAGAAAAATTGATTACTTCATAAGTGAGATGCTCTCATTACCCCTTTGTTTCCATCCTGGTTTCCGTCAGTAAATGGGAGATCAATGGTTGACTGGTAATAGTCATGATCACACACTTCACTTGCTGAAGTGGAAGGTTCCAATATTTTATGCAGATCTATAATTCAATGAGTAGTTATTAATTTATCAGAGGAAACCTAAAATACACAAACCTTGATCATTGGTGGTTATAATCAGTTCCTCGTTCATATCTATAATGTTATTCATCTGATCAGATACGTACTGGTGTCTGTGCACGATTGAATTGACATCCGTAACTGAAACAATCTGATAAATTTTACTATTATGGGTTATGATTCTGACCTACCATTTGCATCACTGCCAAATTCTGTGGCATTTCCCTCTAATCGCACGCCAAGGATTTCCTTGATTTATGTATCGATGGGGTCAAATTTAATATCTATCCGAGGACCACCACCAGTGCCACAAACATTACACTTTTCCTCTGCAAATTTCTTCTTCATCCTTTTTTTAATGTCATACTTTTTGCGCAATATCTACTCTGCACGATAATTATCGTTAACAGCATTAATAATACAACAGCTGAGCATACTTCTGTATGTCACTCATTTACCAGAGGATCACCCAATTGGAGGTTGTTGGTAATGGTCTAGTGATGGTAAAAAACTTGAGTGTCAGTCTCAGAGAGAAAATGCATCAGGTAGGCATGTAAGGTGTTATTTTATATGTTTTTGAGGGTGCTGAAGACGTTACGCATAGTATAAACACTGGAAAGTGGTTACCAGTAGCGTAATCAGCACCAGAAATTAGGGGAAGCAGCGGATCTATGAAAAATGTGGGTTTATTTGTGCTGGGACTTACAAATAGGGTATTCTTGTTGCACATTGACCCGAACTTGATGAAAATATGAAAATTGTTTAGCTCATGTCACGCAATATATATATATATATATATATATATATATATATATATATATATATATATATATATATATATATATATATATATATATATATATATATATATATATATATATATATATATCAAGCAATGCAGGCTATAAGCAATATATACACAGTCCATTACCTGAGCATACTTCTGTATGTCATTCATTTACCAGAGATTCACCCATTTGGATATTGTTGGTAATAGTGTAGTGACTGAAAAAAACTTGGGTGATAGTCTGTGCGAGTGGCCATTTTGGAAAATAGACGCCATCTTTGATGCGAATTGAAAATTCACAGCATAGGCATGTGAGGTGTCATTTTATATGTTTTTTAGGGTGCTGAATACGTTCCCGATTGAATAAATACTGAAAAGTGGTTACTAGTTTATTTAGTAAGACAGATACAAATCAACATCTTTTATTTTTGTACTATTCAGATATACATTGTTTCATAAAACACGCAGTAACATAAAATGACTAAATCAATGACATCACTAAGTAGTTTAAGTATAGGACATGACTAACCTATAACAAAAATCAATATAATATGACACCTTATATCTAAAATTTTAAACAGCAGAGGTAAAAATTTACGTTGCAATATTAGTATACTTATTACGACAATCAATAATGGCTACACTTCTGCAATGGCAGTCAATGCAAAAAGATATTCCAGCTGAAAAACACAAACATGAATTTCTTGCACACTTTAGACATGAGCAACTAGGCACAAGTTCGTTGCTGGGAGGAAACAGTGAAGTTATACGTGAGGACCGTAGACAATCACATACAACTTCGTAACCAAACTGTATAGGATTAAGTTGCGTGATGGCATCATTTAAACATGATACATACAAATGTGTGTTGTAGTAGGCCCATAAAATGTGGAATCTAATTAATGCACTGGTCGGTGGGAGATCTTCTATGGAAATGTTTTTCCCATGTGTGTAAAGAAACACTCGTAATGCGTCCATTGTTTTACAATTAGATCCCTTTTTCAAAACTTGTACGAAATATTCTTCTGCTAATTGTATCGACTGCTCCATTATAACTTCACTTGCAGGAATTCCGAAGTTTGTGAGAAATGCTTCGGGTGTACTTGCCATTCCGGCATGTTTAGTACTTACTTTGCTAGTGCAGTCTGACCCTGTTAGGAAGTGTAAAGCAGGAAGTACATGACATATTGCAATTCGTTCCGCCATTAAATGAACGGGAACTTGGCGCGTCGTAGCTCCAACACCTAGACGAATCCACAATTCCTTCAAGCCAAGATTCTTGAAGGTAGTTCAATGATATAACAGAAGAACCAGAACGTCGGTATCATTCGATAATACCATCACTCTCTCATACCCTCTGTTTGTTGCATGTTCAGTATGGGGCATAATACGGAGATCTGCCTCCTCTAACATGGCAAATTGTAGTTCTTCGTGGGATTGTTTTAAACCGGTTTGCTGTGTGGACATGCATGTGGTTGAGTTAGGAAAAGATGTTTCACTACAGAAGACCTGCATATTTGGCCATATAGTGCTGCATTTTTCTAGTACATACGATTGGAAACATTCTTGAAGTTTGACTTTGTTGGAACTAGAAGACCAAAATTTGTCTTTTTGTACAGGAAAAGGTGTTGTTGTTTTTATGGTGCGAAGGTTGATTGATCCACATGTGCCGCGACGCATTCGTTCAAAACTCTTTGGCGACTTTTCCAGATAAGATGACATAACAAAAACATTGTAAAAAAAGTAATAACTTTTAGCTGACAGTGTTCCAAAACCACAATGCAAGTGATTAATTTTGATGGCCCAGGGTGACATGAGCTAAACAATTTTCATATTTTCAGCGCATATGACACCTTCTAAGATGTATAAGTTGTGTAAAATCAAGTTCAGGTCAATATGCAACAAGAATACCCTATTTGTAAGTCCCAGCACAAATAAACCCACATTTTTCATAGATCCGCTGTTCCCCCTAATTTCTGGTGCTGATTAGGTCACTGGTAACCACTTTCCAGTGTTTATACTATACGTAACGTCTTCAGCACCCTCAAAAACATATAAAATAACACCTTACATGCCTACCTAATGCATTTTCAAAATTCACTATATATTGAGATACTGAAATTAAAGATGGCGTCGGTTCTCCAAAATGGCCACTCTCTGAGACTGACACCCAAGTTTTTTACCATCACTAGACCATTACCAACAACCTCCAATTGTGTGTTTCTCTGGTAAATGAGTGACATACAGAACCATGCTCAGCAAATGGACTATAAATTCATTCTCGATTTGTAACCAACAAGCTGTTTTTTTTCTTTATATTGGTATTGGATAATTTACATTCTAATATGTTTTTATATTTTTTTACTATCGACACAAAACCATTTTTTCTTTCGCCGTAAAATTAGCGGGCCTTTTTGGCGTGGTTGCCATGTTAAAATTTAGACGTTATTGTTTAAACTGTTTAAAAACATTTATGTATGTACATTCGATAAATAAACAGGCACGTGTTCTACTTAATGCATGTACCGCGCAAGCGTAACTATTGCCAACTGTATGAAACACATAGATTATAGAAGCTTAACAGAATCGTACTTGAGCTTCATTTATACAGAGGAAGTAAAGTTAAGCCAAGGTTCAACTAAGGCAACAGTTTAGATAAACCGGTGCTGAACTTTTAATTGTACAACCAGTCGTTAATGACACTATATTGGCACTCGCCCCCGTGTCAATCTTAAATCGAGTGATATCGGTCACTCTCTTGTTTATTGGCAGTTCTACAGTACATTTCTATTTATGGCATCAATCACTAACTTATTATTTTTAGGCTCATTAATTTCATTAATTTTTTTTTGTATTTTTGCCTGCATACATGTGCAAAGTGATTTAAAATATTGCAATTTTTTTATCTCTTCCCATATGCTGGGCATTGGTTAAGGTAGTGATTCAAACCACAATTTGAACAATTTCTTATTAAATAAACACAAAATTTGCATCGATTGGGGCTTGAATCTCGATGCGCAGATGGTTAGCGCGGTGCTCTAGCAAAGTACAGGTCGTAGGTTCAAATCCTACTCGACTTTTATTTATGTATTTAATAAAATTAATAATAATTCTTATTAAATGAGTTTTGTTTTTACTTACCTGTTGTTTGGTTTCATTTGTTCTTGGAGGATTTTGTTGGCTTAGCATGTTAGGTTGGTATTCATAATACAATAATATAAAGATATAATCCATAGTTGTTTCACAACTGGTCCCGTCTGCGCATTACGTCACGCGGAGGTAAAATTTCAAATATTGTGCACGTCGTATTTAAAGGTATATGAATATTTGACAATATTATGTTATATTAAGATTATAGATTGTATTGGGCGATTTTTTTTTGCGAAACTAATTAAAACATTAATTAGTAAAGCAAAAAAATTAGTAATTCGTTAATGTATTATTTAATTAGCAATATATACATATCTACACATTTGACAGCGTAAGGGGAATATTAAAAACTCTTGATTTTTCGATTTTTATTACTTTAAGAAATAATAAATTAGGGAATATGGCACTTTTTTTGATACTGAAAGATTAAAAAGTCTTTTTTTTATATTCGCCAATATACAGGGTGTAATAAAGTGCTCACATTGCTAATTTTATATATTTTTTGAAATTTATTTTAAATTATTAGGTTAAATTTGGGTATGTAAATACTTATAAATTTTTAAAATTTATAAATACAGGTTGTACAAAAAATACGTAGCCTACTCCCCACCAAAGGGTAAACCGTCACTTAACCATAGGTTAGGTCAGTTAAGTGTTAGCCTGTTCTGTTTTAACATTTTAAGTTTTAAGCATCAATAAAAGAGGCCGATCAGGCTGGCGGTGTACTTTTTTATACCTACTAACTTGGATATATTTTTAAGAATCAGGTTATGATTATAGAATTATTGAATAAAACTCTCTTCTGAACACAATTTTATAAGAAATGGTTAATCAAAGTTTTAAAAGTGGATGTATATTAGGTGACACGATAATTTTAATGTATTTGATTATAATAAGTAAGATAGTAGCTAGGTATGGTATGGATTGCCCACAGCACAACGCATTTTTCACAACCGAATCATATAATTATGGTTTGTCTTTAAAAATAATGTATTTTATTAAAAGTCACAGCCTGCACACTAAAAGCACAAATATCACTACAAAACAGCTAATTCTTATTATATAATATGTCTCAAAACTATCAAACCACAACGGTCTATAGCCGGTGTTATAGAAATTTATCACCGCGTGACGTAACAACGATTGCCAACATGCGCAAGATCATATCTTGTTATTATTCTTGTTGTATCATGGGTTGGTACTGTTGGTATTTGCGTCGACCTGCGGCGCCTATTTCCTGTCTGCCTGTTGTGCTGTTCTTCTCTCATTTGCGTTTCTTTTAGTTGTTTTCTGGAATTGACAGTGATGATACAGCACTCGATTGCCTTTTCTAGTGTAATTTCTTCTTTTGTAAAAGAACTTCCCTTGTTGGATCATCTCGAATACCAATAATTAGCATCGTTTTGACTAGTTCTTCATGTAGTTTGTTGTCACCAAGGTTGCACTTTTGTATTTGGTTTTTTAAATAGGTTACAAATTGTTCCGTTGTTTCATTTCCTTGTTTGGCTGTAAAACACTTGTACCTTTCAAAGGTGACGTTCTGCTTTGGTACAAGGTATTCCTCGAATTTTTGTTTCATTACACTCATTTTATTTCTTTCCTCTTCTTTGAATGTAAAGCTGTTGTAGATTTCAATTGCATCTTTCCCCATGCTATGTAAAAGTTGAACACATTGAACTGATTCTTAACAGGATACGAAACTGAGCAAACCTACTGGGCGCCCTCCGGAATGGAATCAGAGGTTAGCACCCCAAAAACAACACTACAACACACGTACAAGATATGCATACGTCCTGTTATGTATTTCCGAGCACCCATATACAAAACATAAACTATAATCCCCTCTCCTCTATCGCCTCCTGTGAACACCGAATGCTTGGACGCATGCACGGGCTACCTTTTTGGTACCTTAACGACTTCACAAAACATGCAATTTTGGTGCCACAATCACAACCAGATAAATCCTTACCACTCTCGGCAACTACCAATTTCCTCCATTCCCACGCCAAAACCCAAACTCAAACACCCTCCCGGAATCTTAACACAACTCCTTGACGATCTCCCTGAGGAGATCCCTGGACAATACTACATATGCCCGCCGCATCCCCCCGTATATTCGATGATGACCACTCGGCAAACGAGATTGGATTAACCACACACAGCACGCTACACCTAGATAAACAACACGCAAAAATTTAAACTGAATAACATATTCAAATAAAACCGAAACATTTTTCTTTTTTTTAGAAACACAAAAAACTAAACGCATAATTGTAAACTATGCGATAACACAAATCAACGTAACACCACCAAGAAAATATTGACCAGGGCTGAAAATAACAAGGATTCCTGAAGTCTACGAAAAGGTATATTAATAAACTAAAATAATTAAGTACTAACATAAGCATGAGCATACTAAAAAAACGGCCACCGAGGTCTTTTATTAAGGAACCCTTAGCTAGGACGGTTGCACGCGTGGGTTTATTTCTTAAAGTTACAGTGACCGTTTATCATAGCTTTTGTCACTTATTTATGTATTGACGTAGATAAAAATAAAAAAAATTACGATTTGAATCAAGGCGATTCATACTTGCAAACGTTTAAAAATATATTGTAATGATAAAAATTTCAACCGATGTTTGAGAGAAAATATAATTTAGACAGTATTTCAGTTTTGTATGGGAAAAAGAAAGTTGGAAGATGAGCATTCTTCTTCATTTTTTAGGGTCTTACGTGACATCTACTGCTGCCGTGGTGAAATTATGCAATATTTAAAAAATAATTGAAATATATGGTCTGTGCTGCTAAAACCAAATAAAACGAGTTTTCTGCATTGAAAGGAATCTTTTTACTTCTTGAGCCAAAGTTATTCGTAAAGGGTTAATGTTGCCCCACGATACCCATAAAGGACATGTTGCTAATTAATTGCATTTTCGTTGATAGAACAACTTTTTAGCTTTAGTGATAACACTTTAGCACGTATTTCTAGCAATAACTAGCTCTCGGGCGTTTTATTAAATTTCCATTTGCTATAAGATTGATTTTGCATCAGCACAAATCCTATCGAACCAGGCGTTGGGAACGAGAATGACCTACATGATTTTGTTTTTTGGGAATATATAACTCCATGCCCATGAGGATGACTTCAGATAATGAAAGAGCAATGTCCGATGACGAGGGCGACTTAAAACAATATTCACGCTATGGGAGGGTTGCAAAGAAACTTCCATTTAGACGACTTAAGACACCACAAAGTTCTATCAGTGTTGTGAACAACAAAGGAATATGAAGTACTGATATTTTATGAAGAAGTAGGTTTGATGTAAGAAAGAGTACGGTTAGGGTTATTACTTATTAGGCATTTTAAAGGTTTGGAACTCATTTGAGTGAGATCACATGAAATAGCAAATGTGTATGTGCTATGACCAGCAGAATTAGTGGTAGATGGAAATTTAAGCCAATTAGAGTTATGCACATTGAAATCACCCAGAATTGAACTACTACAAGGCGGACATTGAGACAGAAAATGGTTAACTTTGGAACTAAGGTTATCAAAGAAATCTTGAAAATTGTTCCTATAGAAGTTACTTAAAAGTTCTACGTCTATACCAAATACGTTGCAAAAATGAGTTAAATATGGAGGTTCTTGTGCAAGCAGTGTAACGTATACATAACGTTATTGTAACATTTTACAGATGTTTGTAACCTAACATTTTAAAGACTATGACGTACTGTAGACGTTACAGTCAAGTTCTATATCTGTTCTTAATACGTAACATTAAGGTTGTTTTCAATGGTATTGCAACCTTCACGCCATTAGATATTGCTCCAAATATAGAACTGAAACTAGTTACAACCAAACTTAGTGCAAGATTTATAACATCGAAAACTTTTCCCGTTACTCTGACCATGGTTATAATTTTACACATTTACTGATAGTGTGAAAGGTGATAAATAATACTATTTTTTTTATTATATTTTGATCTCGGTTGTGCTGTATCCTGGAATACACCAATGCGTTTCAGGTGATTGTGTCATAGCTACATGGCACAAGTTTTTCGCATTTTTAATCACGTATTGTTTACACGTTATGGGAAGGTGACAACTAAAACGTACAAAACACTCATCATGAGCTACATCTATGAGTCGGATTTATTGTTTCCTACCTTATAAAAACGTAATCTAATCCATAATAAATAAAATCAACCAGAAAAAGTGTAACTCTGTATAGAAATCAAAGAAAAACTCTACTTCTGTTTAAAGTAATTGATACATCAGGTAAAGTTGTGAGTTGTGTTATTGAACTGTTGGCATGTTTTGTCAACCTTACGTTACTTTAACTGCTTATTGTGGAGAATTTTACAAATGTAGGAACCAAATCACGAAAAATTTTTGATTCTCCAAAGAAATCCTCTTGCGACGTGTTCCTTGAGATAGGCACACGTTTCTCCTTTATGTCGAAAGTTAGAGTGATTATGTTGGGATGTACATAATAATTGACTGTAAGCAAAAGCCCTACGTTACACTATTTACTCTTGTGTATCATTATTATTATGTATTCTCTAATTAAATTGTAATTTTCTATTTTGTGGGTATAAATAAAGATTTAACTCATTGTTATGTATCTTTATCTTCTTGTTACTACATTGAAACTAACTTAATGACTTTTACTGAATTTTAATAATTTTTATGAAAATTTATGACATCTAGTGGTAGAATTAGAATCTAATACATAAGATAATTTCTTTCCAAAAAGATATTGATTTGAAAAACACGTACACTCGAATACTCTGTTTAATTTTTAATGAAGCAACTCTAGTTAATCGGGACACAATCCAACGCACTATTTGTATTGAATAAGGGCTATTGTTTACCTATTTCAACGAGTTAAATCTCGGAAATAAGGTTTTTCATATTAACATATGTTCAATGGGACCTTTACTTTTACTTTGGTTTTTCCTTTTTTTCACTCTTCTGTACCATTTCTGTACAACTGATGATATCAACGTTATGGTTATGTTCTAAAAATAGTTTCTACGATTTTCGCTGAAATTACGTCACCGTTTGTCTACATTCAAGACCGCTTGGTGTAAGTGTAAACTCCATTATCTGTGGTTTTCATGTCTCTCATTGAAGACATCGAAACAGGTTAGTCTACAATTTCACCTAGTTTTCGAACCAATCAATTTACAATAACTAATTATAAACACCAATCTACTGCCTGATTATACAAGTGCAAAGTGTATAACTATTATATTCAACATAGTGACTTCAATCGAACTATT
This sequence comes from Vesta saturnalis, assembly GCA_036346205.1. NCBI lineage: Eukaryota > Metazoa > Arthropoda > Insecta > Coleoptera > Lampyridae > Vesta > Vesta saturnalis. The sequence continues at coordinate 243,060 of JARFJB010001736.1, read as the reverse complement.
TGGTTGTATCAGTTGTATCTACAATCTTGAGAGTTAATTAAATGAACCAACTATACATAATTATATTAAACTCAAAAATGGGTTTAATAATTTATTTGAGATATCACTAATTTGTATGCTAATATGAATCTGGCGATTACAATACTGTTATCGTTTTATAAAATATTTCTTATCATTTAAATAATTTGAACATTGAAATGGACAAATAAGTAATTAGTTTCTTAGTAATAACCGATAGTAAGCTAATAAACAATATTTTCAATGTTTGGATTATGAGTATGTTTAATCCTATCTCTATGTAAAGAATATAATCATGGATTAGTCTTGTTTCGAACCAAAGGATGTAATTCCTCCCTCCTTAGGATAGAACATCCTCGTTATTTGATGTGTCTGTCGTGCAGGTGAGTCCTGATAAGGACATAACGTCAAGTTTGGTCTTTCATCGGAAAGCTAACTGTATCTTATATCTAAATACATACATTATTGAAACAATACAAAGAATAATTATAATTAACATTGTCATAGAAAAATGTGTAACATGTACTAGAGGATGTAAGTTAACAAATGTGTTTAGTGATTCAGATTCTTCTTTTGAACTATCGAGGTCATTTAAATGTTTTTGTTGTAGATTTATAGTAATATCAGCTTTATAATTCTTAATTAACAAATTATTCTGAAATGAAAAACTATATAAAGTATTTTCGAATGTTTGATCGTCTATTACTATTTTACAATTCATTGTTGAAGATATTAAAGCACTGCCTTTAACACTTCTTGACTTAATTTGTTGACGACATTCTTGTATCACTAACAAATCAGTTTTACGAGAGAGTAATATATTACCATTATTTAACTGAGTATAAAGTTTATAATTATCATTAACTAGGGCATACGCACAATCTGTAATGTTATATAAAATTGAGCACTTGTTCAATCGTGGCACTTCTACACAAATTGTTTGATTGTTAAACACTTTACACTGTTCGCCTGTCCAGAATTATCCTCTTGCTTCGTCAAGATGGTATTTGAAGGGTGGTATCATTATCTTATTTTCAGAATCAGGAATTGCGTAAATACGGGAGTACTGGTAAAATAACTGGTCTGGGATTGCAATGTACAAAATACATGTGATTATGTTTTTTTACAGAGACGACTTGAAAGTTTGAGAATTCTAAAATTGCGAACATGTGATTCATGTTCCATTCGGGTACTTCTGCTTGCTTATAAATTGATTTTAAATGATTAATAATTTGAATTAATTCGGAATTTGAGATAATTTCCAAGTTAGTTATGTCAGAAGAGGCTAATGAAATCATTCTTTCGATACTTTGAAGATTATTAAGCAGTTTCGAACTCTTGTAATTATTTAATTAAAAATTATTATTAATTTTATTAAATAACCTCTAGTAGGATTTGAACCTACAACCTGTACTTTGCTAGAGTACCGCGTAATAACTCATAAAAAGGGAAAAATTCGTCCTTTCGTTTCTGGCTTGATTGAGATCTATTTCGTGAGAATTAAGATTTTCATATGGGCATATAAGAGAGTAAAAGGGGTATATCCGGTACTAGAGTGAATAGATTGATTATACGTGAGTACTGCAGTTATCATGAGATCTTTTGCTATTTCATTTTTATTTTGTGATATCGCTATTCGTAATTTTTCAAGGAGTGTAGAATGAACTCGTTCTACAGGTGAATTTGAACTGGGATTATAATTGGTGGTAAAGTGGAGATCAACTTTAAACGGAGAACAATATTCTTGAAAATCTTATTTTTAAATTATTTTCCTTCATCACAAACGATTCTCCGTGGGTAGCCATGATGAGAAAAATGGTGACGTGGCTTACTTAAGACATTTACACTTGTATCCTTAATATAGTAAGCTTGAGAGTATCGCGAGAACAAATCAATGATGGTGAGAAGTTTACTATTATCAAAGCCTAATGTGTCAATGTGAATTATATCGAAGGGTCTCTTTGCTAGCATGGCGCCAGAGTATTGAGGTTTGTAAGGATTTCTTTCGTATTTGTGAATAAGACAAGTTTCGCATTCGTAAATCATTTTGTTTATTTTAGTCTTCATGCCAGCCAGTAATATTTTAATTTAAAATGAGTGTTTCGTTTAAACCATTATGATTACTTTCATGGTGTTCACTAATGACATTGTATTGTTTTTCTGGTTCTTCAATGCCTTCGGCTAAGATATTAATTACTTTTAAAGATTTTTATGTTATTGTCAAAAAGGCTTTTACAAATTTGAATGAATTTTAGTTCTAGTTTATTATCAGTAAAATAGATTCCATAAATACTTTTGGGGTCTATAATATCGTTTAGGTATTTACTCAGGTTTTCTAACTCATTTCCTCTACGAACCGTTATTTTGTAATTATTTTTATTAAAAGGTTTTGTGCAATTTAATTGATTTTTGTCTCCTAGTTTTAAAATAATTCTATTACTAAAGAGGTTTATTGGTTTTTCGGAAATTTGCATTGAAAATATTGGATTTTCAATTGAAGTATATTGAGTGTCGTTATCGGTTTTCTGAGAGTTGTTTCGTTCGGAGACATTTAAAATTTCGTCTAAGTCTTCAGTGAGAGTTCTATCATCTGGATCAACGTTAGGTACGATGGACATTAAGTTTATGTGATTGTTATTGTTGGTTTCACGGGTATCAATCTCAATTCGCGATAGGGCGTCCGCTACAACGTTATCTTTTTCCTTTTTATAGTGAACTTTATAATCGAACTCTTCGCCATTTGAATAACCTAGAGTTAGAGTCTTTTAAGGAAAAGAGTCGTACTAATAGTTTATGGCCTGTTTCTATAATAAATTGCCGTCCATACACATAAGGTCTGAAATGCTTAGTGGTTTCTACTATAGCGAGTAATTCGCGTTCTATGGTGGAATAATTTTTTTTGGCGCTATTCAACGTACGGGAATAGAAAGCAATTGGAATGTTATTTTGTAAAAGCACACCGCCACAGCTGTGATCGAAGCATCCGTGGTTACGTAAAAGTCTTTTGAAAATCGGGATAAGTAAGAATTGGGGCATTTGACAGAAATTCTTTACATTTGTTTAAAGCTTCTATATAGTTCGGGTCTGTAATATCGATTTTGCTTCCTTTCTTGAGACATTTGATAAATGGGAAAACAATCTGCAAAATTTTGGATGAACCGTCTATAATAGCCTACCAAACCTAGGAAAGCTTTAATTTGTTTTGTAGTTTTAGGTAGTGGGTATTGATGAACGGATTGTATTTTAGAAGGATTGGGTTTAATGTCGTCAGGTGTTATTATGTGTCCTAAAAAGGCAACTTCTTTACGTAGGAATTCTGATTTATCTAACTGTATCTTTAAGTTATACTGTCTCAACTTTTGGAAAATTAATTTGAGGTGATTTATGTGTTCTTGTAAAGATTTTGAAAATATGACTATGTCATCCATGTAAACAAAGCAATGTTTATAAAGGTGTTTTTTAAGGATGTGGTCCATAACGCGTTGAAATGAGCTTGGAGCATTTTTGAATCCGAAAGGCATGCGTACGTACTATAATGTCCGTGATTGACAGAAAAAGCGGCTTTTTCGATTGATTTTGGGTCCATCTCTATTTGATGAAAACCCTGAGCTAAATCAAGGGTGGTAAAATAAGCGCATTTCCCTAAGCTGTCTAATATCTCGTCGATTCGGGGTAAGGGATATTTATCTTCTACGGTCTTTGCGTTAAGCTTCCTAAAGTATATTACTAAACGCCATTTCTTTTTTTCACTAGCATCCAATTTTTCTGACCCTATTCATACTGGGGAACCATAGGGTGAGATACTAATAAGTCGCATATTTCGTTATAAAATACATCACGATAATTTTTACATAGTGCTATAATTTCGTCTTGTTCTTCTGGATTTAGGTGTTCTGTTCTAATGATTATTAGATACTATATATTATTACACAAAAAAAATTAGGAGCCAACATAAAAATAAAATAAAGATAAAAATAATCATAATTCATGTTCAAAATGTTTACCACTACTGTTCTAAACAAATTTGAACTTCTACGACGAAAAGGATGTTTAACCCTATTTAACATTAATGAGTTGAGAGTTGCAAAAACGTTCCGAATTCTATTTTTCATATCTTCCGCAGTGGTTGGTAGTTCAGCATACAGTTTTTCCTTGACGTACCTCCACAAACAGAAATCAAGCGGAGAAGTATATGGAAATCTCGCTGGCCATCTTTTCCTATACGCTTTTCAACAAATGAATTATTAAGTCATTCACGTACTACATCGACACGGTGTGGACATGCGCCATCTTGCTAAAAATGCATGTCCCTAATTTGAGCAAGCAGTACATCTTCAAGGAGCCCAAATAATTTATTATCGAGGAAATTAGAACACCGTAAAAAGGTGGTGGGGGGTGTAGTGTGGGGAGTCACGTGATTGCGTGAGCACACCCACTATCAGCTGATTGGTCAGGCGCGCACATACAGACCCAGCCCGATCGCTCTGATTGGAGGGCCTAACGGCAAACCACGTTCCTCTGGATTCTGATTGGTTCTTAGCCCCCACCCAGCGTCTATGCTCTAATTGAAGGCATAAGGCTCTACATTCTGATTGGTTACGGACGGAAATTTGCAAGTGGTATATAATGGGCCCTCATACCATCACATAAGGCATGTATAGGACCTTGTGCTAGGGTCTTCGTCCCCTTGTCGAGGCTCCCTTGATGATAAATAGTATTCAAATAAGGGGACCTTTACACTATCACATAAGGCAGGTATAACTACTTGTGTTAGCGGCTCCGCCCTCTTGGCGGGAACTTTGAGTTTATGGCTCATGTGTATTTCTAGGACTAATGAAAGTTTTTTGTAATAGAGGCGACTCCACCTAGCGGTGTGTTTATGCACGAAATATGAATTTGTTTGTGGCGTTATCTTGTAGTGTATAGGTTATTGAATGTTTTCTGTAATAGACATTGTTCGTGGCTCTACATAGTGGTATATTTTTAAGTCCACGCAGGGCCCTGCAATCATTAAAGCGGGACATTTGAAATAGTGTTTCAGTAAGAGTTCGATTATCAATAATAAAAAGATTTACGTTTTAATTATGTCATAACTAAAAGTATTTTAAATTAAAAAAATAAAGATAATAATATTGTTAGGATTACATCTCATATCTCAGAAGCATCAGCATCATCAGTACCCTCCTAATTCGTTAGTTCTTCCTTTTCATCTGACTTCTCGGAATCCATGTCGGTAACCTTGATTCTTCTCGCAGACGAATCTCTTTAACATCTTCGGCAGCTTCATCTTCTGAGGTTGTTATGCAATAATACTTTACTCTTAAATCCTCAAAATCTCGAATATCTTCGATTGTGGGTTCATAACGCGGCGAATTCATTTTACGTTGTTGACGGAATCATAATTTGATATTTAAAGTAGACAAATACTTAACTGCAACTATAACATAACATTAAAAAATCTGTACAGGTAATTAATTAGACAATAAAATAAAATAAATAAATAAAGAATATTTAAAACCCGAAACAATCACTTACCCTTACTTTATTGGTTACGCCAATCTCCGATTCGTCTGATGTTGCGATTATTCAGACACATTTTTTGTAGTTTTCTTTGAACACCATACATTTCCAGATCCCATTTTAATCTTTTTAACTTTAACAGTAATTAGTCTATTTGTGCAGCAACAATTAATTTAGACATGGTGACAATGCGGGTTAATAACTGATTGTTTTCTGCTACTCATATATAGGCGCAGTACATTCACGTTCGTCTTGTTTATAAATAGTTAATATAAAGTGTCTATGACTTTTACCCAATTGTTAACATACATTAACTATTTTCTGGATTTCACGGTTATGTAATCACAATAACAAACTTCCGCGATTCAAACAGTTCTAACATGTTAAAAAAGGGGGAAAACCCATTAATTACGTGAAAAATGAACAAGTTATCTTCATTTCCAATCCTGATAATACACTACATATTTTATATAAACTTTGTGAGAAACAAGTTTAACACAAAAACAAGAAAAGATGTAAGTTTAGGATGTTGATTTGAAAGCAGCTTCCGCCAATCTTATTCGATTTAATACAAAAACAAGATGCAAGTCCAGAATATTGATGCGCAATCAGCTTCGGCCAACCTTATTCGTATTAAAACAAAAATCAAGATGCAAGTCTCGGTTGATTTGAAACCAGTTTCTGCCAACCTTATTGTCGTATATAGTTGAATCTGTCTCTTAATTTTCTATTTGAATACAGCATAATATACAGGATGTTGTATTTAAAAACAGAAATTTTACAACTAGCCATAGTTGACATCACTGTAACGCTATCCATGCATTCCAAATTGGCTCCTATGAAAGTTGGTTTTATAAAACACAAGCGCAAACACAATCACAAGCACAAACAGGCGCAGACACAGGCAGAGGTGTAAACACGAAAACGCGTAAACGTGAAAACACGAATATACGCAAATGCGAAAACATGTAAACATGCAAACACGCACACACATACACTCAAACAAGAGATGACAAAGTACTTTTAGATTTTCAAAGTACCTTGATACCTTTTCTTCGTCAAATGCTTAAATGCGATTCATACTGCTTCTTTCTGGTTTTCTGATACTTATATCGTCATTCCGACACGATCATTATGGATTATCCCATTCAAAACTAAATATTTCTATGAGTAATAATAATAATTTATATAAAAATTAATAAATATTTAATTACTTATTTACCAATAGCGTTTGTTTGGGCCTTTTCTCATCTAAAATAGTTATTCACTATTTGGCCAGTTTTGTGTAAACCATGCTATAATGGATTACAGTTCATAAAACTACCATAATATACATCATGAAAGTTACTAACGCGTGTCTCGCAACAGTAAAATTCTTGCCTGTCATCAAGATAAAAAAAACTAAAATCTACTGTAACCTAAGATTCAAGCTACGGTACTTTACAAATCATTAAAGGCTCTTAGGTTCCCGTAGATTTTAGTTTTCTTTTTTAATTTTTCAATATTTAGACAGATTAAGGTTGTGTTATCACGATTACAGCCAAAAATTTTACTGTCGCGAGAAAATTGTATATGTAGCTACTACAGTGGTAACACTTGAGCTACTGAAGTACATAATCATTGTTTATACATTATAAACAATACGATATAATAATTGTTCGTTTCTAATGTATATTACAGAGTATTTGTATTGGAGGGATGTTCATTGATTCGAATTTAGTGGAAAAACGATCTATAAATTACATTTTTTGTTATAATTAAGCTAAAAAATGATGAAAGGCATGAAAAAGGTATATGATATAAAGGAACTAATAAATCATTTACTAACTTCAAACTGCTGGTGATATTCAAATTTTGGACCTTTGTACTTCAATCATAATTACCACACAAAAAAATGTGTATTTTATTTATACATACAGATCCTTCACCTACAATACAAGGTTACAGACTTATAGTAGCGTCAAATCGAGATGAATTTTATAATCGACCTACAGCAGCTGCTTACCATTGCAGTATTGAAAATATTATAGGAGGTATTTAATAAGAAATTAATTAGGGCGTATACCTTTACGCTATTTCAGGTAGAGATTTGCAACCTAACAAAGAAGGTGGCATGTGGCTTGGTGTCTCATTGAACAAAAGCGATAATTACAAATTTCGTTTCGGTTGTCTTCTAAATGTTACTGGTGAGAAACTTGAAGGAAAAGGACGGGGTTTTATTACTTATGATTATCTTAAAAATAATGAAACAGCTGAAGATTATATAAACAGTTTGAAAGATGAATACTCGGCTTATAATTTTGTCTCCGTTGAATTAAAGTAATCATTAAGCAAGATATTTTAGACGTATATGTACTATTTTGTAGTGATAATCGGGCAGTGGTCTATCATAAAAGTAATTCACCTAATAGTTATATGAAATTGGAAGATAAGCAAGTTTTAGGTTTTGGTAACAGTACTGTTAAAGTTCCATTGCAAAAAGTTGTTAATGGAAGAAAAATATTTGAAGAAATCGTGAGTAAAGAATGGAATAGAGATGATTTAGTGACGAAATTATTACAGTTACTGAATAGTACACAAAGGTAATGTGGGACTTTATTATTGTTTTCTTAATTATTTATTTTAGGCATTTACCTGATGTTGAGTTACAACGCAGATCGCAGGTTTACGAATATCTATCCTCAATTTTTGTGCGTGCAGAGCGTGTTCAGTATGGAACACGGTGAGAATTTGTTTATAAAATATTTGTTACTAAGTGAATCAATTTTTAGTACACACACAGTAATATTAGTCAATTATAATTGGGAATTGGAATTTATTGAAGTGTCAATGGAACAACCAATTGATTGTGAAAATCCAACCTGGGAAAGTCAAAATTTTAAATTACAGTTATAAAAATTGTTTTTTTCTCATTCTGTCTGATTTTGCAAGAGCACTATTTATATTAGCCAAAATAAAATCTATATTCTCTTTTAAATTATCACTACAATCAATTTCTTTTATTAAGTCTTCCATCTTAGTGTGCATTTTACGGATTTGAGTAGACATAATTAGTGCATTGGTTTCATCTAAAAAAAGACTGTTAATCTACTATTATTGTTGTAAAAATAAAATTTACTTAGCTGGAATGTTCTCACTGGCTGCTCATGTTCTGGTAATTCACTGTAATGTTTATATAAATCATGCAAATTTGTTAATGAGCTTTGTTGAGAAAGTGACTTAAATGTCAAAAAAGCATTTAGTATATCTTCATTATCCTTTTTTGCTTCTTCCTGTTCTTGTATTTCTAAGAATTTTTCATCCTGTATTGCATATTTTGGTTTAGTCAAAGGTTTTTTTGATTTTTTTTTTAAAACGCATTTCTTTGTGCTAGATTTTGGTATTGAATCGTCACCTTTGGCATTAACTAGAGTATCATCGGAGCTGGTATTTTCATCACTTTCTTTTGTTGATACAATAACGGGCAACATGCTGGTAATTTACACAAAATTTGACATTGCTTTAGTCACAACCAAGTAAAACAAATGATGTGTATCATATAAACTGCTTAATTTTAATTTAAACATATAAATTTTTTTGTTAATATTAAATTATGAATATCGGAACTACTACATATTTTTTATCACTGCAAATTGTGATTTGCTAATACATATTTAAAATAATTTAATTTGTATTTGTGTCTTGACCGCTATGATTTTCATTTGAAATAAAGAACTACAAAAACGGTTCAAATCCAGGCAAGTTTACTTTAAATTTGGGTAAATTCATCAATGGTGTGGGACCTACGAAATTATGTGTGAATAAAGAAACAACTTTTTTCTGAATGTGAAAATTTGGCATGATAGAGGTAACATGGCACTATAAGTTTGAAATATATATACGTTACAAAACTGATAAATAAATCATAATGACTGTTCTAAACTGGGTATAGTAATATGTTGCAAAGTAATATGCCGAATATGAAATTTAACGTAGGATGTGGTATATTTTACTGAAAACTGCATTTTACGTTAAACCATTTGGCTTAGAATCCACATAAGCGCGAAAGGAAAAAACGTATTTGCAATATTAATTTATAATCAGTACATGTCGTAGGTTCAAATCCTACTCAAGGTAAACTTTTTATTTATGTATTTAATAAAAATAATGATTTTTAAACTTGATCTAATTTTGGTTTGACAATAATAATGATTAAATTACGCAGATTCCGTGGTGTAAAGGTAGTCAAGGTAGCCGTTTTTTCTGTAAGTGGAGCAAAACTGAAACATTCCGTTATCAATCAGAAATAAAATGGTAGTCTATGTGATATTAAAGTTTTGTAGGGGTAGTTCTATTACCATAGCATATAAAGATGCTTGAAAATCCGCTATTTCTAGATCTTAGCCCACAATATAATAATAATAATTATAATCACTAAATAATATATGTTATTTGTTAAATAGATTACCTAGGTCTTATGTGAATAATTTTGGTGAATAATGGAAAGATGACGAATAATTTTATAGCTATCTTATATTAACAATTTCTATGTTTTCTTCTGGTTTTAATTAGTAATTGTGTTAATTTTATTTAATGACAGTTGTTCCTATTTGTAAATGTACACCTATTTTTTTAATAATGTTTTTAGTTACTGTTTTATTGGTTTATGTACTAATGTAAAATAAAGTGAATATGCATACTTAAGGAAAAAAAAAAAAATAACTAGTCTGCAATATTTTTATTAGCGTTTCCGCCACTAAATCAGAATTCAATTCCTCTAGCATTTATTAGAAATTAGATATTTCTACTAATAACATTGTGATATTATTCAAATCACATTATAACCGTTCTCTATTAATCACATTGACACATCTATGCAACTAACATTTTTTTTTGCAATTTCACACATGTAACTAGAGTTGCAAAATAGGTGTATATTTTGCACTAGATGTGAGGAGCACGAGCGTAGGAAGTGGTCAAACACATCGTGTACAAAAAAGCAAGCAATTTAGTCATTGTGGAAATTTACCACATTCGATACGTTTTAAATTCATTTTGATTAAAATAAAGTATAAAAATTTTATTGCTACTGACAATACTTTTCAAAATTGTACTTTTAATTATCAGAACAAATAAGTGTAATTACTGATTTGAACCAATTTCGAACACTGGAACTTTGTTAGGACCTGTAACAAACAAAATACACCCATGTACTACATAAACATTAAAAAACACAAAAACCGGTTTCAATAACTAAGCTATCATATCAGCATATATATATATATATATATATATATATATATATATATATATATATATATATATATATATATATATATATATATATATATATATATATATATAGGTGTCCAGTGAGGAACTGTACAAACTGAAATGGTATGTTCCTTGGGTCAATTTAAGTAAAAAGTCCCATAAACATAGGTCTGATTCGCAAGTGCGAATGCAAGCGTTTAAAGTTTATAAAAGATCACACATTATTGAAAATTAATTTTTATTGAAAACAGCAAATGGAACTACTAAACACGTTTTAAACAAAGAAACATAAAAAAATCACTTCAAATGTTCAAAATGACGTCCTTCGGCATTAATACAAAGACGGCTGCGATGTAAAATGGACAGAGTAGCCGCTCGAAGTACCTGGTGGTTGTTCTGTATTTGTTGACACGCATCCCGAATACGCTGTATTAGTGCATCTCTGGTATTAACTTTCACCTCGTATACTAAACTTTTCAAATGACCCCACAAATAATAATCCAGAGGTGTGAGATCGGGCGATCTCTGGCCAAGCATGCGGACCTCCACGCCCAATCCACCTATTAGGGTAAGCAACATTTAGATATTCTGTCACCTGTCTACTAAAATGGGAGGAGCCCCATCTTGTTGAAGAAACATTTGTTGTCTTGTTAGTAAAGGTACTTCTTCCAAAAGCGGTAGCAATTCATTCCGCAAAAAGTTAGCATATGCTTCTCCTGTAAGACGTTCCTTAAACAAAAAGGTCCAATAAGTTGATCGTCAATCATACCACACCATACATTAACAGAAAATCTGCGCTGAAAGTTAGCTTCTCTTGTACCATGTGGATTTTCATCTGACCACAAATGAGAATTGCGTGTATTGTTCACTCCATCTCTAGTAAACTGCGCCTCGTCACTAAATAAAATGAATGGAACTAGTTGTGGATTTTCTTGTATCCACTGGCAGAAATTCAACCGCAAAGCAAAATCTCCAGGCACAAGATGCTGAACGTTTTGTGTATGATAGGGATACAAAAGCCCATCATGTAATGTTTGCCATACTGACATACGGGGACTCCCGTTCGAGAAGAAATTCTTCTAACACTCAACCCTGGACTACGATCAACCATCTGTAGAATGTTTTCTTGCTCATTCACATTTAACTCCACAGGACGATCAGATCTTATTGAAACTGATGGAAATGAACCATGAGTTCGAACGTGTTGAAACACAGAAGAAAAGGTTTGGTGATTTGGAATCCTCCTGTTGGGAAATCTTCGTTCATATTCCTAACGGCAGCTCTCTGCATTTCCATCACAAAATCCATAAATGTAAATGATGTCAGCATACTCTTCGTTAGAAAATTGAAAAGGCATTTTAAATTTAAATTACACTTAATTTACTACAATCCACTTTGTCATTATTAGGACACAAACGAATAAATGACAGATTGTTTCGGTTTTGTTTTTCCAGTTGACTAATAATGAGTACTTTTGAAAAATATGTGATCATTTATAAACTTTAAACGCTTGTATCTGGGTAACTATTGCGAATCAGACCTATGTTTATGGACTTTTTTACTTAAATTGACCCAAGGAAAATACCATTTCAGTTTGTACAGTTCCTCACCGGACACCCTGTATATAAAGTTATATATATATATATATATATATATATATATATGAGGTCTGATCAAAAAATACGGCGAAAGAATTTTTAGAGCCGCAACTGATTCCATTTTATATGTCCGATAGTTTGATCCGCTAAGACATTCTGTGTCAAGCTTAAACACGTTCTGATTTGTCAGTCGCTAGAGTGACGTCGTTTATGGCGTCTGTCGCACATCATGGATTTCGAACAACGCGCTAACATTAAGTTTTGTTTTCAGCTGCAAAATAGTGCTAAAGAAGCTCATAAAATGTTAACATTGGTGTATGGCGATAATGTGGTAACTCTGAAGACTGTTTACAAGTAGTATGAGCGATTTAAAAACGGGAAAAATTGGCTAATGGCTTCCTTTTTCAACACGAAAATGCCCACACATCGCTTCCGATTTGGGAGTTTTGGCTGGTAAAAATCTTCCTGTGTGTCCACATCCCCTTACTCACCAGATTTAGCACCATGCGATTTCTGGCTCTTCCGAAAATAAAAACCTTGCTAATAGGAACACGTTTTGACCCCATTCCTGACATTGAGATGGCCACAAAAGAGCAGCTGAACGCCATTTCGAAAGAAGCCTTCCATAAATGTTTCCAACCAACGTTGGGATAAGTGTATCTCTGGTCAAGGGCAGTACTTTGAAGGAGATTAATTCCATTTCCATGAAAACTTATTACTTTGTAATAAAATTATTCACAGTATTTTTGATCAGACCTCTGTGTGTGTGTGTGTGTGTGTGTGTGTGTGTATATATATATATATAACATTTTACTTTCAAGAAATTGTTCAAAATGACCTCCTCAATATTATCACAATGTTGTAATCGATTCTCAAAGGATCTTTGAACTGATCGAAGTGTATACAGTGATGTTACTAAATACTTTTCTAATTCTCTCCTCCATATCTTACCATGTTGTCGACGGCTGCTTGGTAACTTCGTCTGATACGTGCCCCATAAATGAAAATCTATCTTATTTAAATTTGGTGACCTTGGGCCACATAACTGGACCATCTCTTCCAATCCATCGATTCTGCATTTAGGTAGCTTCGGACCATTTCGGAATGATGCACAGGAGCGCCATCGTGCAAAAATGATTTTGATTCTTAATTCTATCTAAGGCCCATTCACTGATTAGTCTCGTTTGATTATCATTTTCGAGCAACTCCTGGTACCTTTGTAAGTGATAAGGATGTACTTTATGTTTTAATAACATTCTATTTACTGATGTTTGTTGACTAGACACTGCACGTGTACTAATGTGTGGAACTTCTGTAACATTTAATAATACATTAAATTCATTTTGTTTATTTAAGGTTCGTTTTTCTCTTTCATGTTTTCATAACGGACTACTTATACGTTTAAATATTACCAACAAATTTTCTGTTTTTTGTTGAGGTTGCCTGTGCTCCGGAAATGTTTGTCCATAAATTCTAGTTGCCAGCAGACAATCCTCGTCACTACTAAAAATTGTTGATAGCATATCTACTAATTCATTTCTATCAAAATTAACTTTAGGCTTTTTTCAACAATACTGAACACAGTCTCAAACGCAAACCACTTCTATAAATGTTACTGACAAATGTCAAATTAAAGAAAATTGATTTTTTCATGGATAACTAGATCCAAAAATTGAGGTCATTAGTAATATTCAAACTTAGTTCTTTGCATGGTTATGGGTAAAGATAACTGTTTATTCTCCATCATACGACTTTTGACCAAATAAAGGTCTTTTCAAACACCATATAAAATATAGGTGGTCCATTTAAATAATGAAAAATTGTATAAACGTGTTCTGACTCACCCTGTATACAAATTAATCAATAATTACAAAAATAATTTTTGTATGAATGTACAATTGTATTCATAGAAAATAGGTACACTAAAATTGTTATAGTGTAAATCGGTTTTGATTGAATTGACTTAAAAATAATGTATGGTTGACAAGCCTGTCAGTGTCAAAATTTTCAAAATACCTCGTCCTTTAATTAAAAATGAAAAAGCTAAAATAATAGCCAGAATAGAAGATGGGCGGTGAATACGTTACGTGCATTAGCAGATTTTATCGGAAGGAGCAAAAACACTATTTCAAGAATTAAGCAACGTTGGATTCAAGAGGATCCTTGAAAAGAAATGTTGGTACTGGTCCGGCACATTTCCGTCCTTGAACAAGATGATGCATTTCTGGGATATTTAAGCAAATCTTTTTGAAACTGCAAGAAATGCTGTCATTGAAACAGGATTTCCTGGGTCTCAACCTATCGGTAGCAGAAGAATAGAAGAATCTGACTTAAAAACGCGTAGCTGCGAAAAAATGATGCTCACAGAAGAACGGAAACAGTCTCGTTTACTTTTCGCCCTAAATTATAACTACCGCGACCATCAGTTTTGGAACACGGTAGTATTCACTGATAAAGTTTTCAGTCAACATACAATGCCGTGGCGAGTAATGTAAGTGCAATTCAAATTCATAATAATATACAGGGTGTTCAATTACAAAAAAAACAAATATGGCTGACCACGGTGTTATAAAGCACCCCCTATATTTCTTATTAATTTTAAAATTTGAAGATAAACATTTTTTTGATATCTAGTCTACAAATGGACATATGGACTTTTTCACACTAATGGGACGCCATGTATATATGTATATTTAGGATGGAAGGTAAAAATTGAAAAAATTATTCCATTTCTTTTTATTTAAGTTAGCATCTAAATGTCTGTTGACCTCTGTCTGTCATGAAGTTTTAAACGTTTGTTTGACATAGATGATTGTTTTTGCGTTGACAATGTTGCCTATTTTCGTAATGAATTTCTTATAAAGGAAGTTTCATAATCCTATACACGGTGTTTATTAAATAGTGTTAAAGCTTCAGCTAACGTTATAGCCCATGCGAATCTGAGAAGCCTCATAAAAGAATTAATGCTAGGCGATGCGCCGTTTCTTCTAACGGGCCATCCAAAAATGACATTCAATTGCAACGTTGGAAGCTACATGTAAACAAATTCACCACATGATACGTGACACAGGCATCAGAAGCATATTGGTGATTAAAACATATACAAAAAGTAGAGAACACATTTTTATTATCGAACATATTGTTGAAATGACCACCGTCCATGCCATGCACAATTCCAATCGAAGAGGATTGAATCCAAAACACGTTCCAACATTTCCAGGGTTAGTCGCTGAAGGCAGCACGAATTCTCTCCTGGACATCCTGCTCATTCTTCGGGGCGTCTTGTATACTTTGTCCTTGAAGAAGCTCCATACGAAAAATCTAAAGGATTTAGGTCGGGCGACCTCGCATGTCAGGCAATTGTGACCCTACACCATGGGTGCAAAAAATGCCTGTCACACTGATGTATACAAACGTCACCACAAAATTGGCCTAGTTGCCAAGCGTATTTTCTCAAATTCTGCATTTTTAAATCTTAATCTGAGGTTTTAGAAGTGCGGAATGCAACCAAAAATTGCAAAAATTCAACATCAATATTTGGTTTGAAAATGAATTTTTCACCGGATACTTTCCCAGATAAAAGCTAATGTAGTCGTCAATTTCGAAGTTGGATGGCTCGTGAGAAGAAATGGCGCACCGTCTAGCAATAATTTTGTTATAGGGTTTCTTAGCTTTGCCTGGACTATAACGCTACCTGAAACTTTAACACTAATTAATACATACCGTGTATATTAAAATAAAAGGGTCATTCAGTTCACACAGATTGCGAGACAACCGCTTGACGGATTTTGATAATTTTAGTTTTGATATGAAGGTAATTTTGCGTAGAAAGAAATAACGGGGCCCGAATTTTATTTTAATTTTTTTGAAAAATTCTAGCAGTCGACGCTAATATTGTCCATTTACAGGGTGCTGATCCGACCGCTCGGTAATATTTCCTGCTCCCCTAATTGGTTTAGAGCAAAAACATAAGAGATCAAAGTTTTTCAGAATTAAAAATGCTATATGATAGATCAGTTTTTTATTCTCAAAATAGTACTTGAAAAAAGAAAACGAAGAATTAAATTAGTAATAATTAAAAAAAAAACAGAATTGCCATGATATTAAAACAAAATGTTACGTAATCAACAACTGTCAAGTTTTGACGTTTTTAATAATACAGAAGACAAGTTAATAAAGAATTAAATAAACCCACACGTATTAATAATGATTTCAATAAAATTTAACAATAAATAATAACAATGAAACTGATATACATTAATAATTAATATTGCAATGGTTTGAAATAATAATAATCAAGAGAAGAATAACTTGACATTAATACGAATTCATTAAAAGAAATTATTAATAAAATCAAATTAAATGTTCAAAGAGACCTCCATTAACGGCTAAACATTGACCAAGTCTATCATAAAAATGTCTGCGAACATTTGCAAGTTGCCGGTTCGATAAATTTTTGATTTTAAACGACCCCACAGAAAGAATTCATTTAGTGATAGATCTGGTGAACAAGCTGGCCAATTCACCGGTCCGTCTCGTCCAATCTAGGTACTTGGATAGCATTCATTTAAATATGCAGCGATGCCTCTTGTAAAATGCGCAGGGCAACCATCCTGTTGAGACCATACCATATTTTCTCCTGCGAGAGCATCTATGGCCGGTCCAATCTCCGCTTGAAGCAGCTCACGGCATTTTCCGCCGTTTAAGTGTCCATCAATGAAGAAGGGGCCTATAGTATTAGGTCCGTATATTCCTAACCATACATTGACTGACTGAGGATATTGGGAACGGTTATCGATCATCAAATGACGCTTATCCGTATCTCAATAGCGCTACTTTTGCACATTAATGGTGAAGGTCGATTCGTCAGAAAAATATATATTGTTGATGAAATATCTACCTACATTGGCCATTTCTATTACTGTTTCCTAAAACTCCATTCTGGAATACCTGTCTGGCTCAAAAATCTCCTGGTGGTTTGAGAACTTGTACTGTTTAAATTTGTTCTTCTTTAAAATTTTTATTATTTTAATTTTGAAAATGACCTCTCCAGAAGCCACAGATACTGGTAAAGTTAAGAGTATTCTTAAGGAAATTGTAACATTTGGCAGAGATGAGGTTAAATTGTGCTCAAATATATATTGCAATATATCCAGAGGATTTGAAGAATGAGGAATTGAAAATAACTTTAAAGCTTTAATCTCATTAAACAAAACATCTCCCTCAATATCAGCCTCCATCCTCCACCGCATCAGTAAGCTTCTGTTGTAGAGCTTGGCAGTTCTTTAGGAGATCGTCGTTACATAATGTAAAAATATTACTAAAAAAACCAAAAACGTTATCATAATTAGAGATCATATCAAATCTACTATTTAAAGAACTTAGTACTTGATCAATTATTCTTAAAAAAAAATTAACTTTAAACGCGGTTATGGAATTTTGATGTGCTTCATCCCTATGTTCATAATCAAAAAACTTTGGTTTATATTTTCGTCTAGTAGTATTGATTGCTGGAGAATCTTGCTCTATCTTAATATCGGCGGTTAATTTTGCCGCTTGAGCAATTATTTCCTCAAAGTAATTATCATTTCAATAATTTTTGAAATGATCGACCAAATTCTTCAAATAGTTTTGACATACTTTATAAATATCGTGTGCGAAATAGTATAATAAGTGTTTTAATAATATAAATAAAGAAATAAGTGTAAAAATGTTCTCCAAACAAATCGTTAAACTAACTGGAGATACAAACCATTCAACAAAAATAATGCCTTCGTCTTTCGATTTGCTTAATTACCACAATTTCTGCTTGATTACTTCCACTGAACATCAATACAATAACAGCAATGTAACACTAATAAAAATGATCTCGGACGCCAAGTTATTTTTTAATTATACTCGGAATAACTAAACCGAGGTTGTTTACAATAAAAATTTACTAAAATGTAAAAATAAAAATATGCAAACTATGTTTATTAACATGTAAAATTTAGAATTATTAAAATATATCTTAAAAACTAGTAATAACTTAAATTACTAAATTATTAGGTTATAAATACCTGTTTGAAAAATTTTTAACTTTTGAATAATCTCTGGTATCTAAACGATTACGGAAATGTAAACCAAGGTGATGTCATATTTGCACCAATATTGCGCAATATCTCGAATATACTGTTTGTTATAAACCACACCCAAAATGGAATTTTCCTTATAAATTTATCTTCATGAAATTGAATAATCCGTTTATTGAATTTTTTTGAGATTTCCAATAAAAATTGTGATCACAAATTAGATAGCATTGAATGCAAAATTGCAATCATAAAATGAAAGCGTACGTAAAAATAGAATCAAACGTGTAATTAAAATGTAATTAAAATAATAAAAGTAAAAGTCAAAGTAATCAAAGTGAAATAAAAGTGCCTGCAAAGAGCAAATGTTTTAATTTTTAATATAACGAGTTAAATATCTTACCATTAAATCAATGGCACTTTTCACAAAATTTAGGGAGAAACCCAAAAATATGACTTCCTGCATCTACACCACATTCATCGAGAAATGAAAAAATGAACGCTTTGAATATCCGATGATGATATAGCGGTGAGCGAAGAAATTTGCGCAAAGAATTAAGTCAACGACGACACGTTGCGCGAAAATATTGAGCAGAAAAAAGAATAATTTAAAGTGGGAGTATAAACTTTAAGAAGATATGCACTTAAGTTACACCAAAATGCAAATTAAGCTGCCTACCACATACCTATAAATCATTAATTAAAATTTTTTCTTATATTTACAACTATATGAACGAAGAACATAAATTACAGTATATTTTAATACAACTCAAAATGGGTTGTTACAACTTTAATGTCAATTGTTACAATTTGCATCATTTTGCTTACAATATTAATCTGAAATAAAACAGCATACGAAATAATTACACTACAAATAAATTTAAATGATGGAATATTTAATAGTAAAGAACTTGCTTTATGCCTACTTTCTATGTTAAAAGTATCGTTATCCTCTATTTCTAGAAGACTCTCACAAATTTTAATTAAATGAAATTTTAATGGTTTTATAGCATCTACCCTACTTGACCATCTACTATCACTTAGGGTTTTAGATTTAATTCAGGAACATTTTTTTAATAATATCCCATCTTTTGTGGAGGAAGAGAAAAAACGTAGAGTTCTTGTACTATATTAAAAAGTGTACTGTTTCATTTGATACATTAGCAGCATCATTTACTGCTAAATTTAAGCTATGTGCATGGCACACAAAAGCTCGAGGATGAGCGTCCAGTATACGTAGCCAATATGCTTTCCACGCATATTGGCACCGTTATCATACCCTTGACCTCTCATGTCTTTAATATTTAAATTTAAATTTCGTAAAAGTTCAACTACAAAATTAATAGTCCTTCTCCTGTAGAATCAAATATTGGGCTAAAAGCTAAAAACTCTCTTGTATTTGAACTTTTTACAATCATCATTTAACACCACATAACGCAAAACAAGGCTTATTTGTTCTGTGTGACTTGTATCTGGCGTACAGTCCATAATTATTGAATAATATTTGAACTGCGTACCATATATAAAATATTATTTTTACTTTAGAAGAACATTAATTCTACAATTTCGTTTTGAATTTGATAGCCTAAATAATGAGTTTTTTTACAGAATTTTCCTGGGAGTTTTGCACTCTACTAAGATGTTCTCTCATCACAGGGTCAAATGAGGAAATCATCTCGACAGCCTTAAGAAAATTTACGTTATCATGTTGAAAAAGTATTTTAGAAGAACCCTGAAATGCTAGACATTGTCGGGACAAAATTTTACCACTGCAACAATTCTTTCCAGAACATCATGCCAATATTTTTTCGGTTTCTAAAACCCGTAAATGATGATCGTTTACAGTAGTAGATAATTTTAACATTTTTTTCAAACTCATCCATGTATTCATATGAACATTATGTACAATTGATGTTTCATGTCTTTTTATAGCCAACGATAAGTGTTGCCAATCAGAAAAAGTATTGATAGTTTTACCGAAAACCTTACAACAAAAGCAAAATATAGAGTTTTTTGAAACTGAATAAATAAGCCCAATTCTCTCTGTTGTTTCACCATTCTCCCGTTTTCTGACAAAGTACGTACTTGAAAATTTTCTTTTGTCTTGATTTGTAGGAAATTGATAATTGCGTCCTATCAAAGGAGGTCCTCGCTCAACCAACCTTCTGACTTTCTCGTTGTTAAATGGTTCTAGGCCACAGACCAGGATCCTCTGATAGAAGAAGAATGGTACTTGTCATCTCAGGGCCCATTTCAGTCAAGGCTTCGTTTCAGCTTCACTTGTAGCCTCTGTTGTTGAGCCGGTGGGTTCGACCGATCCTACGTTTTCACTGAGAGCTGATGTACTCGTAGATGGTTCAAGTGCAGGAACAGGTGAAGCAGCGACCGCTTCAGAACATTGACTCTCTAAAGCTTCTGCTTCTGCATTGGAAACTGGAGTTTTCGCCAACAAATTTTTCATTTTGCCAGCCATCTTCTCCCTTTCTTGGGCTCCAACTTTTTTTTGCTCCCGATTTTTTGCGCCAGAAGGTAGTTTTCTCTTCTGTGGTTCCTAGAATTAAGCAAGTGAAGCTAATATAAGCTAATATGCTGGATCAATATAAAATGTATTAAGATGTACCAGGCTCAGAAAACATTTAAAAAAGAAACGTGATGAGATCGTTGGATGATAAACGAATAAAATATTTTGACAGTTTTGGCACTACCGGCTATACCGGAAAGAGATGTCAACTTCGGTAATTTGAATAAAACACCCTGTATATTATTACCTATTAAGGTAACACGTAAAAGTCTAATTACCTAGACATTTATTATTTAATTTGAATTTTTATAGGCAATGACTTGGCATATTATTTGAAATAACGAAAATTAAAATATCCCAAAAGCCATTAAATCTTAAGAGATTACCCTAGAGTTTTACATAGAATCTAACTATGTAACTATTGTATAATAATATAAAAGGTGACTATTTACATTGACAAAATTTTTAAAATAAACTTTGATATGCCTTAAAAAACCTAATTTTGGATTTTATTACTTTATTAGAATATGTCCAATTATTTTTTGTATGATATAATATAATACTTACCATTTCACCCTTAATTTAATTTCCACACCAAACACAATAACAAAAAATATAAAACACTTGATCGAATCGAATATTTTCTTTCTACCACTTTAAAACACGTCTAATTTATAATTTATCTTCCGTTTTCTTGTGTGAATATCAAGAACTGATTAGCTAACGCCTTTCGTTGTTTTAATTTATACCCCGTGAACCTTTCGAGTCCGAACTGGGAAAATGCAAGTTTGGACAAGTTTTCACGTTTATAGACAAGCTTGGATTTACGAATACTGCATAATATTCGGATTTGGTTTAAAAATGCAATTCTTTATTTACAAAAAAAATGTTAAATATTAACAAAAATTTAAAATAAGGGTTTAATTGCGAATAAACGATATTATTTAATATCGCTCGACCTGTATAGTTGTTTATTGTTTGTTTTTAATCTTGCAATAGGTTTTTGAACTACTTCTACTCAACTAACTCAACCGATTCTTACAAAACTTTCCGCACATATTTTAGGTTTCCGTGAAAATATTATATTATCAGATTTTATGTTTAACCACATAGTATCAACCCCTGAGCGAGGATGAGAGCTGCCCTTAAAATTTTTAAATTAAAAGGAGATCAAGTGATACCTCATTTTAAAAGTCTTTTTATCCTGAATTTAATGTTGCAGTCGTAAAGTAGAGGTAATTTTAGTCAAGTGAAAAACTAAGAACCAAAAAATAGAAAGTATAGGTAAAAATATTTCTGAGATATCCTGACCTCTGGAACATTTAACAATTAAAAATAAAAACGTGGGGACACAAGTTCGCTAAAAAAATATTTTAACCTACATCCCACATTTTAAATTAATTGTTTTTTTTAAAGAGGTTAGAAAGTCTCATAATATGTCCTAATAGTTATTTTCCCGTTTTTAGTGCACCATATTTTATTTAAAGTAGTAGTTTAACTTAAAAATATTATTTATGTATATTATATACAAATATTGATAAAATTATTAATTTCAATTTAATAAAACCTTAAGTCAAAACTGTATGAAAATTTAATATGTCGTAGCACCAAAATAAACATTTCTTACATTGGGTCGGGTGAATAAAAACAAGTGAACGCTTATACCCGTCAATCCGAAAGTCAATATTTGTTAATCCTTAACAAACTAAATGTGGCCACTAAGTATTTGCTTGAAACTTGACAAGTAAAGGCATTTACTTGTTTTTATTCCACAATTCGACGACAGCCATAGCGAAGCGAATACGAGCAGCAGTAAAACGGTCACTGGAAACACACCGACCTCAAAGCGGCAAGTCGAACGACCTAAGTTTCCGAGAACTAAAACCCGAGCGAGCAGTTGAGAACCGAAAGGCGACAAACAGCAAACTAGTTAAATATTTGAACTTTTTAATTCTCTCTCTATTTTTATTCACCCTGCGCATTATTATTTTTTTAAAATTTTTTGTTATATATTTTTTTCTGGATTAAAAAAGATTTTTTTTTGCCAAACCTTCAGTTTGACGCCTCTTTGGGGTGGCCACCGCGTGCCTTGCACGCGTTGCACGCCCGGTTACGGGGGGGGCCTGACTTCAGGTACACTACTACCGGAATAAAACCACTTCAGAAATAGATTTTTTTCAACAATTGTATAAGACAAAATTAATTTATTGATAATCGCGCTTGAAAATCGGAGCGTTCGGGATTTTACAAAACAGTTGTTGATAACGTAACACTTTGTTTTAATATCATGGCAATTGTGTTTTTTTAAAATTATTGTTAATTTAATTCTTCGTTTTCTGTTTTCAGGTACAATTTGGAGAATAAAAAACTGTTCTATCGTATAGCATTTTTAATTCTGAGAAACTTTGATCTCTTATGTTTTTGCTTTAAACCAATTAGGGGAGCAGGAAATTGCATAAGTGTGATTTTACATGTAAAATGCTATTACCGAGAGGTCGGATCAGCACCCTGTATACGTTTACATTTAATTTATTATGCGTTTTATTGTTGTCTTAAAATTTAATTTTATGGTAGTTTGATGTTTTCGCGTACTTAATTTTTGAGTCTTATTAGAATTTGTTTTGGACATATGAAAAGGATGAATGATGAAACCTGATGAAAGAAAGTGTAAAAGGCACTAAGCGTCTATTTTCTGTGCTCTACAAATGCAGTTTATGCATTGCGCATGATCAAGGTAAAAAAATGGAAATTAAATCTACGGTAACCTAGGTTGTCGTAGATTTACATGATCAAATAAAAAAATGGAAATAAATCTACGGTAACCCAGGTTACCGTAGATTTAATTTCCTTTTTTTTTTTACTCTATTTAGTTGCTTGAAGGTCGGACCGGGTTCTTTGTAAAGCACAGGAAATAGACGCTACTGTAAAAGGCACGTAAGGATATATGAGAGTGAGAAAAAATCAATATTGTTATAATCAAAGTTGTAAAAATTTTGAATTACCCATACAATTCTCTAATTGCAGTGTTTGAGTATGCGCAAGGTATTTCATAGGAATATGAGATAAAGAAAATGACATTACTTCACACATGTTCACATCAAACAAAATCAAAAATGAATGCATCATGTTCAAAAATAAAAACTTCTGCGGAAAATTTACAGGATAGTTCAAAATGGTCGGTAAATTTCATTTAATCTCAAATTTATACATAAGGTCGTCTTTCAGTTTAAAATCCGAACAACATCCAAGTATTAGCTGTAATCCAAAAATCAAGATAATAACAGGACTGGAAGATACTCAGTTTGTTCATATATCAGAAATTGATATTGTAAAAGAAGATCAAAAAATGTAAGTAAATGTAAACAAATTGTATGAAAATGAATGTCTAATTTTAAGGAATAATATTGATATGTCGAAAGGAAGATTGAGATGGACATGGAGATATGTTCAGTATTGCAAACTTTTAATAATAATTTTAATTTGGATTGTTTGTTGTTGTGTGCTAATGGCTAAAACAGTTACAGTGCAAGAAGACCATCAAGTTAGTATTCCTAAAAATGACAGTAAAGGTGAGTTATATATTTTATTTTTCTTTGTTTATCATTTCCCAAACAAACTGGGCAAGAGCAGTAAGTAATACAGGGTTCGCCTTTGGGAGCTGATAATTTTGAAAATTTGCTGACAGGGTAATGATGTTAGGGCTAACTCATCTAAAATATTTTCACGTTCGTACCACTTCCGGTTATACCGGAAGTCGGTACTTAGTCGCTTATTTTAAATGGAACACCTCGTATATTAATACATTTTTGGATTCTATGCCGCATTTTAAGGTAAGTTTGTTAAATAAACTAGATACGAAATTTCAGTCGTTTAAAAAACATTTTCTAAAAAATTGACAGATATGGTCTTAGTAATAACTCGTTAATTGTTCTGTTCCTGTCAAACAATTTGAATAAAACTTTGAGGTGTTGTAGGCAAAGGTTTATTGCAACAGTCTGCAAAAAATGACATTTGTATTTTTCATAAAAATAAAATTATGAAAGTGTAAACTTGACTGTCAAAAAATGCAAGTTACTCAGAAAAATCAAATGGAAACCCCTATTTTTTATTACTCTGATCGATTTAACGTCAAAAATTAAGGTAAGTTTGTTTAAAACTTTATTTGCCTAAACGTAACAGTTTCACACTTATCAAAAAAGTCGCAATTTTAAAATTTGTGATAAAAATGAGCTACATACTTAAATCTAGTATTCCTTGTTCGTGGTCACCATGGAAACCAAATAATTGAGAATTGAAATAAAGAAAAATATTTGAATAAGTTACTGCAAAAAATTATAGAAATTGATAATTTTGTGATTCAAAAGTCATTTTTCAAATTCGATTACAACATAAGTGTACAAATTTAATACTTTATGAGTAAATCGAAAAAAACTACTTTTTACTGTGGAGGTAGCAACTACATACTTATCAGTGCATTCTTACACGATAAAGTCGCTTATTTAGTATTTCTTGTTCGTGATCAAATGTAAATTAATTTACAATAAATGTTCAAAATGTTGCCCGTTAGACGCAAGACATTGTTGAACCCGTCTTATAACGGCTTCATTTGTAGCCCTTTGAATTTCTTGTGGAGAAAGAGAATTGAAGGCATTTTGCACTCTTGCAATGCAATCTTCTTTAGTCGTTAGTGGTGTAGCATAAACAATATTTTTAATTCGACCTCAAAGATAAAAATCCATTGGCGTAAGATCAGGTGACCTAGCCATGGAAAGGGACCCTTATTGGCAAACCAACGATCTTCAATAATTTCATAAAGTTTCATAGAAACAGCGTTGGTGTTGTGAGGGGGCGCACCGTCTTGTTGGTACCATAAATTTTCCCTTTCTAGATTTAATCGGGGTTGAATTCGAGTGTTTAATATCTCAAGATAAATTTCTTCTAGAAATTAAATTTGTAATCATAAATCGCAACAATCAACTATTTTAAACCTCTCAAATTTTCGTTGTAAAAATACACGTCAAAGATTTCGTTATTCCGAATAGGAATATTCGCGAATTGGATTGCTATTTTCGTTATTCCAGTAATGCGAGTTTCGGCGATTAAATATGCCATTTTTCGTAAATTTAGATTCGTCCGTCTATATGATATTAGTAAAAAAATTAGGAATTTCTTGTATTTTGAGCAAAATTGTAAACAGTATGGTCTAAACTTATGTTTCTTAAGAATTCTTCTGATAGTTGTTGGTGTTAAGCCAATATCTGTTTCCGCGTCTTTTATGGAATTACAAGGATAGGCACGGAAATATCCTACAGTTATAACTTCATTCTGTTCGTTATCAATAGCAGTTCTTTTGCGAGGCGCAGAGTGTTTAAATGTGCCAAACTGTTCCAAATTTTGAACCACACGTCTTATTGTATCTGCTGATGATCGGGGGCGCTCAGGATAGCGTTCGATAAATGTTCTTACTGTTCGTTTTACAACTCTATGACATTCTCCGTGAATTAAAATTAAATTTAAATAATCTGTATTAGAATATTCAAGTCGAGCCATTTCATCAAGAAAAACACAAACTGTCAACAATTTTATTAAATTATTGACTACAAAAGAAAAACAAATCTTTATCGTGTAATGATGCGCTGATAAGTATGTATTACCTCCGCAGTAAAAAGTAGTTTTTTTCGATTTACTCATAAAGTATTAAATTTTTACACTAATGTTGTACATCGAATTTGAAAAAAATGACTTAGAAAACTTCTATTTGGCGAAAATGACTTTTAAATCACAAAATTATTAATTTTTATAATTTTTTGTTGTAACTTTTTCAAATATTTTTCTTTATTTCAATTCTTAATTATTTGGTTTCCATGGTGACCACGAACAAGGAATACTAGATTTAAGTATGTAGCTCATTTTTATCACAAATTTTAAAATTGGGACTTTTTTGATAATAAGTATGAAACTGTTACGTTTAGGCAAATAAAGTTTTAAACAAACTTACCTTAATTTTTGACGGTAAATCGATCTGAGTAATAAAAATAGGGGTTTCTATTTGATTTTTTGAGTAACTTGCATTTTTGACAGTCAAGTTTAGACATTCATAATTTTATTTTTATGAAACATACAAATGTCATTTTTGCAGACTGTTGCAATAAACCTTTGCCTACAACACCTCAAAGTTTTATTCAAATTGTATGACAGGAACAGAACAATTAACTAGTTATTACTAAGACTGCTTCTGTCAATTTCTTTAGAAAAATGATTTTTTTGAAAATGACTGAAATTTCGTATTTAGTTTATTTAACAAACTTACCTTAAAATTTGACATAGAATCCAAAAATGTATTAATATACGGGTATTCCATTTAAAATAAGCGACTATACCGACTTCCGGTATGACCGGAAGTGGTACGATCGTGAAAATATTTTAGATAAGTTAGCCCTAACATCATTACCCTGTCACCAAATTTTCAAAATTATAGTAAGTTTGGTTTAGCAGATACTCATAGAATCAGCTCCCAAAGGCGGACCCTGTATAGTATTTTTTGTCTTCGCGCAGTCCTTAGTAAACATCTAAAGTCCATTTCAGATATCTAAGCAATAATATATTATTATTTATCATATTGATAACCAAAATCCAGTGGTGCACCGCTTTAAACAAAACTATTTATTGTGTTCTTACCATAGATACACAATTGGTAACCAGGTATGTTAATTGACATTTGAAGTGCAATATAACATTACTTCGTCCCTCTCCAACGTATTGGGCATGATAATTTGTAGTGTTACTTTCCTAACAAGGTATGAATTTTTTAGTCTAGGGGCGGGGGCCAGAAAGTAAGTTGCTAAGCCCTACATCTGTCTTACAAGTTAGCATTATACCCGCTTATTATAATACAAATTCATATTTCCAGCCATAACCTGCTGAGACTTAAATACAAATGTAAATTCCAATTTTGCGCCAATTGGTCCTCGACAAGGGGCTATGCCCTGAGAGCAAGTAGCGCAACCCTACACCTACCTTACAAGTTAGCATTAGGCCCCTTTTTATAATACAAATTCAAATTTTCCGCCAAGGCTACCACGACAATACACGAAGCCCCACGAACAAGTTGCGATGACGACAAGGGGCGAAGACCCGAGAACAAGTTCCGACGCCCTACACCTGTCTTACAATCTCGGTTATGTTCGGGGAGGGTTGGTGTGGGGATCGCCGAAATAGTCTTCACCGAAAGCCTCGCGTCGCGTAATTTGACCTATATGAGACATGCAAATAACGGTTTCTCGAAACGTCAAGTACTTCCAGCGACCAGCAAACAGATTAAAATGATTGGTCGCGTGCACTAGGATTTATTTAATCAAGAAGCGTTTCTCATAAGTAGTGTTGAGTAAAGGTTAAATTTGTACGATCAAGAGATACCTTTAGTCTAATGGCAGGGCACGGTCAAATTACAAAACGCGAATTATGGACACTAGTTTAATGGTGAGACGTATGCGAATCAACCCCGCCATTCTAATTGCTCGCGCTAAAGCCTTAGAAACAACTGCAGCAAAATACTCCGTTACAAGGACCGAAGTAAAAGTGCTAACTATACCTGTGAGCATACAGCGAAAATCATTGGATAATGTCTTCCTGGGTCAGTTACCTAAACGATGCATTGTAGATTTTACCGCAAATAAAGCATTGAGAGAGATAATTTGTAAAGGTTATTGACTTTCGGATTAACTTGTAAAACTTCGTCCAGGTCTTAATGGTTAGGTAGTCCTCTGGAGTTTCTGTAATTTAACATTAATAGAAGGTTTGGGGTTTTGACTTTTAGTTTACGTCCTTTAACTGTTTTAATTTATACTGGTTAAATGTCGAAATAAATAAATAATTTTACCTAAATACATCCCTGTATAAAATACAGAAGCAGGTAGCAAGATAACGCGGTATAAACACGTGCGCGATAAGACACTGAGTTCAACGCTCTGCCTTTAAAGAAATAATCAATATTTTAAAGCGGTCGGTTACAAGTGTAAAGTTTTATACCTGCTTTTCTTATGAAAATAAACTCATTCACGTTTACATTCAATTTTTGCCCTTTTTAAATAAATGAAAGCTTTTCGTTTATTTAAGTAGCTGGTGTACGGTGGCGGCGTATTATTTGTTTACTTTTACGAGATTAATTTTAGTATACCGGTTTTTATTTAAACAAAATAAAAATTAAAAGCTTTTTGTTATGTTGGCCGTTTTTAAAATATAAAACCTTCGTTTTCTATTTTAAAGTAAATTCTTTCGCGTCTAACTTACGTTTGTACGGTGGAGGCGGTGGTGGTTTGTTTACTTTACGGTGGTTATTTAATACTGACGGACACGTCTCGTGTTTACGGTTACGTTTCTATATTACTGGATTAACGGTGTTTACGAGGTGTTCAGCTTAATCTTCCGGCGAGGTTTTAATTACAGGTATCTGGCGGTCGCTGGTACGTTTGTCGAGGTGTATTGTGTTGTGGTGTTTGTGTAAATTTGTATAGGTGGATCTCCTTTGTTAGAAATCTGGGCAAACCACCCGTTAAACTAAACAATAGGATCTCGGTCGTCAAATGGAATGTCGGCTACTACCCTTCAAACTCCACAGTGTAGGTTGTATGTGTCGTAACAGAAGAGTGCGTCTGGTAACAGAAGAGTACGTCGGGCTTACAACCCTGCATATCCCGGTCACCAGGCATCTCAACTTACGTACTTTCAACGTTAGATCTCTGCTACGAAACTTTGGTGGCGAGATTCCGTAAGCCCGTATTGGTGGAAGATGCTCTGACGTATACAAACTTTTAAACGTTTTTGGGATTTACGTCTGGAGGGAGGATGCATGATTAATTATTGTGCAATTTTATGCAACGTTATGAAATCTGTTTAAC
The DNA here is from genome assembly GCA_036346205.1 of Vesta saturnalis. Taxonomy (NCBI): domain Eukaryota; kingdom Metazoa; phylum Arthropoda; class Insecta; order Coleoptera; family Lampyridae; genus Vesta; species Vesta saturnalis. The sequence continues at coordinate 213,185 of JARFJB010001736.1, read as the reverse complement.
TTTTACTAGAACTTCTACGAATTTTTATGATGCTTTGCACCTGTGCATTTAGCGCGTCACGTTATCTTACTAAATTCTGTGAATCAGTACTGGTATTTTACTTAGCAAATAATTAATCATGATAGGAAAATTTTTATAAAGGACGGCGTCTTGCTAATAAACTTCGGGAACTAATTAAAAATAATAAAAAATCGGGATATCTGACGGCGTCCCTTTACAAACTGTAACCCCGTTAGTGCGATTCTTACCTATATGAATGCATCGCATCGCTAAATTTTGCCTATATGATTAGATTCGATGTTTGTTAAAGAATTGCTGGACGCTTTTCGCAATAAAGTCCTTGCCCTTATCCGTATGTATACTTTGAGGTATCTTTTCGCATTTCTGAAAATACGTCGATTATAGAACATGTAATTTTTCAGCTTCAGAGCTTGTGTCCACGCCGTCTTGCTAAATACATCGATAACCGTCAGTATACAATTATACCCGTCATTATATTTACTTAGATTTCTCATATCACTACAGGTTTATGTATAGTGTACGCTACTTGTTTCTGTAACCGCGCTCTAATATCATCCCTAGGGACCTGTTTATAAATCTAAGTTCCTTTTGACAGGGGTATTTCTACTAAGGCAGAGCTTTTATGTAAAATAGGCTTATGTGATGGTATGACAATCCCATTATCGGTAAACCCGAAAATTTAAAAAATAGTACTCTAATAAGCAGTCAGCATGCATGGTTAACCTGATTATAAAATCTAAAGCCGTTTTTTTGGCAGAGGTATTTCTGATGAGACAGAACTTTTATGTATGTAAAATAATATAGAGGCGAAATCTAGCTTAAAGAAGAAGACGCAGACAATTCGCTGCATACAACACAATATTAAATAACCTGTTTGCGCAAATATATATTTGGATGTTGACTGTTTACACGAAGAGTTTTATTCTAAGTTAGTTAGTAATTTAATTTAATTATAACAGCTTCGCAATTGCATTGCATCTCTCTAACTAATCTAATCTAATCTAATTTATTATTATTGTTTATGTCTAATTGCGAAATCGTACATTCACTTTTGCATAAAAAGCTAATTAATAGGTAACTCAATACCCATTAACTGTTTTATTATCATTATATAGAATTTTACAGCGTATTTAAAAAACAATTAGATTTGTTATCTTTATCTTGATTAGCTTCTTTAATATCAGAAAATGATCGAATTGTTTATTAGCTTTACATAATAGACCAAAATACGATCCCCACGTGGGCTTATAAAAAAAGTGCTATTGCATCAGGGTAGAAATGATTATTATTTCATCTAATATTTAATTTAGACCTTAATGTTTTTTTTTGCAGCAGCAAATTTTTAAAATATTTGTAAACACGTTAATTAACGCATGTCGACAACTGATTGCCACTCTCCAATTAATATAAATGAACTGGTACGACTGTTTAATAATAATAAACACATGTTAAGAGGCACGCGAACAGATTCCCGTCTTACAGGACTACAGCCCCTTATTAGATTACAACCCCCAATGCATAAATAAATTAGGTCACAATCTGAAGGTGGGATTAAAAAAAAGGTAATAATAATTGTGCAGCGTCCTTTAATAAAAACGGATCCTAATTAATAACATTACTTCGTCCCTCTCCAACGTATTGGGCATGATAATTTGTAGCGTTACTTTCCTAACAAGATATGGATATATCGTAATGAATCTAACACCTCGATCCACCACTTTGGTTATTGAAAATGGAAAGTAACTATAATGTATTGTCAACAATTTACAAAAAAAGAAAATTAAATCAGATTATTAATAACACTTTCTTTGGGAAAAAATGGTTTAAAATTATTCATTTATTTATTTGCAAGCTTCCAGATAGAAACCCTGTCCTTCATCACGCGTAGTCTAAAATCGACAAATATGATAAGGTATAACTAGATTACAGAATTAAAATCAGTATTGTATACTGTATAACTTTTAATTCTTGAAAATAGATACCCAGGCATCGGACACTTGATATCCATTAGATACCCTTGTTCAAGGCTGTTGTTCAGCAATTGCTGATTTAGTAGGATGACGTAAGCGTATGTAGACTTGTAATTATATTTAGATTGCACGGGCCTACTGTAATCGAGCCGCTTCCTTGTTTATTGTTAAATTGATCTTTTTAATTGAAATGAATGTTAATTAATTTTCTACATGCCTCGACTGAATAACTCAGCTCAATGAGAAAACTATTTACTCTACAGGACTTCTGGGCTGTTTTAATTCATTTATGATAACAATAAAACTTTGAAACATTTATTCAACACACAAAACAATCTTTAATCGTCATTACAAAGAAAACCAGGATGCGTGAACTAAGGGCACGCCGGTTTAAAGCTACTACTAAACGTGCAATCGAAAGCTGACGTAATAATTCTCTAGATATAAACTCAATCCAATAATGGAGACACATTTACTAAATTATTATGTCACCTTTTGAATGATTAAGAATTAAAATTAAAATTTAAAAAATTAAACAAATCCGTCATACAAAAGGGTGGCAGCTACCTAATCGTTGCTTGGATGCGATTCCCGCTTCAAACAAACAAAAGCCAGTTGATACTACAAAAGCTAGGAGAATTTACGACAAAAGCTTTTTGTAGCAAATGCAGTTGGCAGTTTACTTTTTTGTAACTTTAATATTTTACAGTGTTTAACGGCCGTTATGAATAATTGTTCACGGATGACTTGCAGCACTTGCTTGTGCTTTGAAGATCGACCAGCGGTGACTCTTTCGCTGTCAACCACCGACTCTCACTTTCCCGCTTTTGTTAGTGCCTCCTTTCTGCGCATACGCAACTTAATCTACACATAACATAATAATTCTCTTATACTAAATTGAAATAAAATTAAACTTCTGTGCCCATTCACGAGGTGTTACAGACTCTACCGCAAGAGCATGTTACTTCGTAAATACCACATGTATGTTATTGTGTTTGGTCTTTGGCAGAATTCGGAAGATTGCGAATTTTTATACTTATTTTGTAAGCTAACTTTACATGATGCTATTGTAATATTTTACCAATGTTATTTGTTGTGTTTGTAAGAATAGGTAAAATTGCAGACTTATTTAAAGTTGTAGATTTATCATCCGTAGTCGTAGTTTATCTCGGTTGGAATGACTTTTTAATTCGTTATTTGTTGAAGCCATTATTTATGGAGACCGTTTCAAGATGGTTTAATTCATATTGTAGTTTGGATCTTTGTGGGACAGTTGTACAAAGTTACGCTTCCATCTAGTTTTCTGTCAATTAGAACATCGAGTAATGGAAGACAATCATCATTTTCTCCTTCTATTGTAAATTTAATGTTGGTATGCTGATTATTTAAATCCACCATTAATTCTTCTTCTCCAAAAGACCAGATACCAAGAGTATCATCAACATATCTAAGACAAAGTTTTGGTTTCTTGGGTGCATTATTTACAGCCTGTTGTTTGAAATGTTCCATAAAATAATTTGCAATCGATGGTGAATTGAAGTTCTCGTATCCGCTCCATCCTACTGTTGATAATAGTCATCATTAAATAAGAAGAATGATGTAGTTAAACATTGTTTAAATAATTTGACCTTGTTGTGGTTGAAATATTAAAATAGTTGTAATGTGTCATTTATTGATACTTTTGTGATCAAGGAATTAATGGAGGAGTTAACGTTAAGTTGCCAATCAATTCAATAAAATGCTCTGAACTCTTTATAAAGAAGTTGTTCGAACTAACGAAAGGTCGAAGTAGGGTATTTAGGCATTTAGATAATGTGTAGGTTCTTAAATTTATGGAGCTTACAATTGGTGGAAGAGGAGCATTTGGTCTGTGTATTTTTGGCAATCCATAAAATCTTGGTATTATAGGATCTGGTTTATGTAATCAGTTTTATCCATTAAAACAGTATCTCGTCCTTTATCTGCAGATAAAGTTATTATCTCTTTGTTGTTACATAATTCTTTTAAGGCTTGATAATCAGCGTAAGTTAAATTATTTTTTGGGGGTTGTAGTGTTCTTGTAGCTTCAAATTTAATTTTAGCTGGTTCAGGAGCTGGAGATGGCTAATACTCGTTTCAACATTAGAGATGATTTCTTCAACCGAAACTGTTGAAAGAGCCAAAGCAAAGTCCAACCCTTTAGATAAAACAGTCCTTCCGAAAAAATTAAAATGACACCTTACAGCTATTAGAACATTTCAACCACAACGAGATCAAATTATTTAAATATTGTCTAACTACATCATTTTTCTTGTTTAACGGCCAGTATTATCAACAATTTGATGGAGTGGCTATGGGATCTCCAATTTCACTATCAATAGCAAATTATTTTATAGAATATTTCGCTAAACAGCTGCATATTTCAAAGATATAAAAACACCTAGATATAGACCTTGAACATATGGTCAATTATGGTCTAGGTATTTTTTTTTATACGACACGTAATTTAGCGGCTCAAAAATTCCTAAGGTACAATCTAGTGTTAGTTGAAATTTTTTCATATCTGAATAACGATTAATTTTATAAGAAGAAGTGTAGACATATTTTTTAAAGAAAATTTAATTTTACATAACTTTTCTTTATAAAGTTTCTTGATATAACGCAAGGTAAGTCTAAAAATTAATTAAATGTGAATGAAAATGGTTATACTGTATTATTGATATCTTATAGAAGCGGATGAATTTGGATTTTTTTAAGTTAACATGTATTTGTCTATTAATCTCTATCTGACATGAAGTTTTAAACGTTGTTCTGACATAGGTTACTGTTTTTGTTTTTATAAAGTTGCCTGTTTTCGTTATGAACGTATGGAAGATGTTGCATAGTTACCCTAAAAAATTATAATTAAAATTATTTCATTACTTTTAATTTTTTAAGTTAACATCTAGATGTCTACTAACCTCTGTCTGACATTAGAAAAGTAGGCTTAGCAAAACAAATACTATGATTTGTTGAATTGAATTAAATGTTTGTCTCCACTTGACAGACTTTATTTATTAGTTTTCCGTACTAATTATTGTTAGTAATTAATTAATTAATAAAACATGAAAGCAGGATTTTCAAATGGAGAAAAGTTTGATATAACATCGTGTTACATCTTAAGCAGAGCGTATGTATTAGAACAAGTATCCTGCAAGGAAGCAGCCAAATAAAAGAACATTCAGCAAATTAGTAACTAACCTTAAAGAATACGGTGCTTTTAAAAAAAAACCCGTGCTATCTCGAAAAAAAAAAACGAGTAATGAGGAGTGTATGAACAATGTATCGTTATCCATTACCGAAAATCCCGAAATATCAACTTGGGAAATTCAGAATAATGTGGGTATATCCAAATCAACAGAACACTATCTTCTAAAGAAGACAAAATTTCATCCGTACAAATCATATAGTAAGACGAGAGGTAACATAAGCAACTTTAACTGGAAACTAAAGGGGAAATTGATGGTTAGGCAACTTGTGTTACGTGTTGACCATAACCTTTGAAATTAGCAAAGAGCCCGTATGTATTTATAAACGCATTTTTTAACTTAGTACATTAAAAAGTGGTCGGAAGCGATTGAAAATGGTTACATGTTGTGTTGTGGGTTGTGCTAATCGATCCGCGCAAAAAAGTTTAAGTCAACGAAGCACGGAAGCGGGAAAAAACGTTTTGTTCCACGCGTAAGTACAGTATAGTATTACTTTATTTTTATCTGATTAATTAAGAATAAATACCGGCTAGCGTAGAGAAATGTGTTCTAGGTTTCGATTTAACATTAAAAAATTAATTTAATATAATATCTCAGCATAAAATCAAAATAAATTAAATTAAATATTTACTCGGTATTAAGTACTATTTTAAATAAATTTTGTTGATTTATTTCCATTACTGCTAATTCACATTAGTTGTATTAATAATTAAAGTGTACATTAAGTAAAATTTTTACTTCAAAGCCATTTCAAAGCCATTACGCACTTCTATAAATTTACGAAAATAAAATTTCACATCATTTAATTGTATGTCCCCCAAAAGTATTTATTACCTGACGTATTAAAAGCATTTAATTTGTCGCATAGTAATATACTTCTACTAATTTATCTAATTCAATTAGTTCATCAATATGTGAAATTTATGTTAAAACACGAATTCATTATGTGTGTAAAATGAATATTCAAAGTTTATATTCAAACCGGATGCTTTATAATAAATTTGTTATGTTTTCGGGCCACTAAATATTTATGTATGTACGTATGTACAATGTGTTCTTCTAAATGAAATTGTTGCAAAATTATGTATTTACCATATATATTTATATATTCATAAACCGAGCTGTTAGTGTAGTGGTGACACGATCTGCTTAGCATTCGGGAGGTAATGGGTTCGATTCCCGTTACCATCTACCTTGTATGAGGTTTTTTCAGGGAGTTTTCCTCATACATATGTAGCGGCATGGTCACTGCTTATATGCACACCATGTGCGGCTGCTTAGGCGAATGCTGGGGTAGTATTTTCCCTCTCAGAACTCTAACTCGTTCCTTCCGATCCTATCCTGACCACACCCATCTTTAATACCACCATGCATATATACGTAATGTATGTATGTATGCTGGGAGTCCATGATTGTGACTGAAGGAGCTCGGAAAGCTCGAGCAGCCCGCCCTCCCCCTTGGGGAGGGAATGAAATACGTGGCATTTTCCTTTTCCTTTTTATAGTCATAAAATGTTACTAAAAATTTATGATTTTAATTTTATGTAATAATATTACAGACATGTTTGATGAATTTAATTTGTTTCAATTATTACGAAAAATATACCTAGTCCTAACTCTATAAGTAAAGAAATTGTTCATGTAAAATGTGTTTAACCTATCTTATCAGTTAATGCAGAAAATTGAAAGAATCGACGCGATATTAAATCACATTAGAGCATACGGTAATTTAATGTTTTGATCAACGCGTTTCACTGGTTGCATAAATTCTCGCGCCTATAAACTATTGGTACGTCCCCTCTCGTCCTTACTCTATAGTACAAATACAGAATTTGTCAAGGACTTATACCAGGTGACGTAGAGAGAGGGAGAATATTCTGTAAGTGGTATGCCATCAGAACAATAATTTTATTTTCCACATATTATGGCCTGATGAAAGAACGGTTTCTAATAATGGGATATTTAAAAGATAGAAACGTTCATCATTGGTCTCAAGGAAATCCAAAATTATGCAAATAATCATGACATCAACACCGTTTTGCCTTCAATATGTGGGTTGGAATTTTAGGAAGAAGGATAATATGACCTTTTTTATAATCAAAATTTAACATCGCAAAGCTACGTAAATTTACTAGAAACTACTTTGGAAGACGCTCTTGTTAATTTCCCCTAGCCGAAGTACGCGATTGTTGGTTTCAGCAGGATGGTGCACCTGTACATAATTCACGCATGCTTAAGGACTACCTTTCAAATAGGTTTGTGGAAAGAGTTTTAAGCACCCATTCTGAAACACCCTGGCAGATTTCCGATTTATTTGAGAAACACTGAAAATCGTTAAAATTTTCAGTCAACGTTGGCTCGTTAGTTATTAAAAATACAGTAAAATCTTGAGGTTTTTAATAAATAATTTTAAGATTAAATTAAATGCACCACTCAAAAATTTTTAAATTAATTGTATTTCAACGAAATGGGTAACCATTTTATTCAAAATAACACATGCGTTTCATTCACCAGGAAACAGTTTTAATTGTGAAATCAAGGTGTTAGTTAAACAGAGCTCAATGAGAATGTTGATCAATATGTAGGAAAACATATAACTCAAATTTATATTGATTTAAATCATGTTGGGATAATAAACACCTTCAATAAACTTGATCTAGAGTTATAGTCTAGACTTGAGAAAGGCGGGGCTACGTCAACTTCGTTCAATTAGCATAAAACACAGTTAAAGAAAGAATTGAATACTTATAAGCAAAGATGGTCATCTGCTGAAAAGCAAGCCATGTTAAATTATTCTGACTATACCATGTATACAAGTTAAGAACAAATCATAGAAGTAACAGAGGCCTATCTCGGAAAGCCACAGTGGGTTGGTTTCCCCATTGGTAAAAAATAACGGTGTTTTCAACCTGACAAACCATAATAATAAACACACCACTTTCAATGAGCTTGATCTAGAGTTATAGTCTAGAGTTGAGAAAGACGGGGCTACGTCAACTTCGTAGGTGAATGCTAGTGCATTAGAGGACATTCTTGGTAAATACTAACAAATGTATGGGGTATTTTTGTACCTTTGAAATATTCAGCTGTTTTAGAAATATTTAATAAAAACCAAAAACTGACCCTAATAAACCCCTCTCTCCGAGACATCCAGACATCATGGCCGATCTTGACGAAACTTGGCCAAAAGTTGTGAAATGAGCTAATAAGTCGATTTAGTGATAGTGACAAAAAAGTCGATTGCATAACCTTCTATACCTACATATGTATATTGTATATGTAGGTTGGAAGGTAAAAATACATATCTCACTTATCTTTCAAGATAACTATAGATTGTTTCATATCGTTTTAAAGCAAATTTCGCTCCCTTTCAAATAAAGTAAGAGTATGTGTATCTTATACCAGCAATACCAGGAATGTTTTCAATTTCCAGAAAAACCGGAAGTAGTGTTTTCATCAAGATAATATCATTTCATTAGCGCCAATGAAAACAGTTTGTTTCCAAACTCCCAAGTCTGTAACTAAAATAGTTAGAAAGTTGTAACTACTTCAATACTAAATATTTGAAAACTCATATCTCCTATTGTAGTAGCTTTACAAGAATCAGGTTAGTTACATTCATAAGAGTCGCTGATTGTCTACAAAATAAAAAAAAACAAAAAATGCTTGGGGAGAATTTTGAATAAATTAATTCCGAATAATTGCTTAAGTTTGACCCCTTAAATGTAGGCAAATTTATACCATATTTTATTACGTAAAGAAATGTCTTTAAAGAACCTTTATTTAACAACACATATCTCTTTCCAATTTTTTTATATCTTGAACGTTATCGGAAATATACATTTATACAAAAAAAATGATGTGACTGTAACTGCAAAATCGTCCGTATAGTGTCGGCTGGCGAGTGACCAGACACACACGCACGCCCACACGCACGCACGCACATACGCACGCACGCACGCACGCCCGCCCGCCCGCCCGCCCGAGCGCCCTCCCGTCCGCCCGCCCGTTTGTGTGTGTGTGCGTGCGTGCGTGCTGGCGTGCGTGCATGCGTGTGTGTGTGTGGGTGTGTGCGTGCGTGCGTGTGTGCGTGTGCGCGTGTGCGCGTGTGCGTGGGTGCGTTCGCGCGTGCGCGTGCCCGTGTGCGTGTGCGTGTGCGTGTGCGTGTGCGTGTCCGTGTGCTTGTGCTGTGTGTGTGTGCGTGTGTGTGTGCTGTGGTGTGCGTGTGCTGTGTGCGTGTGCGTGTGCGTGTGCGTGTGGTGCGTGTGTGTGTGCGTGTGCTGTGCATGTGCATGTGCATGTGCGTGTGCGTGTGCGAATGCGTGTGGGTGTGAGTGTGCGTGTGTGCGTGTGAGTATGTGTATGTGCATGCGCATATGTCTATTTAGGTGGTTATGTGTGCGTGTATAAGTGTGCGTAAGTGTGTGCGCGCGCAGATGTGTGTGTGTGTGTGTGTGTGTGTGTGTGTGTGACTGTGTTTGATTGGGCATCTGTCTGTATATGCGTTTTTAAAGATATGTTAGTGCAGTAACATTTCTTTTTATTTTGTTAACGTTGAGATTATAAATAAAATTGGTTTTTATACGATTCTCAAAAACTGTAGGTATACCGCGCTTCCGTTCTCAAACCCGAACATATGGATGTAATATAGGAATGTACCTTTTTACAGTTCATACTCGCCAATTCAACCGACAGGAAACCAAATGGTATACCTTGATTTTAAATTTGTTTCAAATGTGTCAAGTAATTTTAAAAAGTATTTAGCGTTGTTTAATAGTGTCGTCCATGTTATTAACTTTAAAATGAATAACTACTGCAATGAAGAAAGAATTTTCATGGTAAAAACCTTTTACAGTGGTGTTAGCTTACGGAGATTTAGAGATTTGTTTGCCGTTAATTTTGATACAAGACTTATACCGTCATTATGTGCAGAAATTGAAAATATCTGGAAATATTTATGTCGGATCAGAATTTAGGGGTGGTAAATAACATTTTTGTATCGTTAAAGCACTACAATTAAAAATAATTATATCGCAGGAAATCGACAAATCGAATAAGTTGACCACACTGAAGAACGTGTTTTGAAGATTGTAAACTTTAACCCGACAGTTAGTTTAAGACAAATTGCTGTTGTGGTAGGTTTATCTAAAACACTGGCATGGGATATACTTAGGAAGCATTAATATCACCCTTACAAGAGGTTTTCGATTGACTTTGACGTGGAGCACAGAAGTGTATTCTGTGAAGAAATGCTAGATCGCGCTAATGCGGATCGTCGCTTTTTGTTTACACTGTGTTTTATAGACGAGTGTACTTTTACACTCAATAACGAACCAAATGTTCAAAACACTCGCTATTGGGCCCAAGAAAATCGTCAAGTGAATATTAGTACGACGCGAATTCACTATCCTTGAAAGATTAATATCTGGGCTGTGATTATTAACAATAACATTATTGGTCAGTTTGAAATCGAAGGAAATTTAAATTTAGAAACTTATTTAGAATCATTAGTAACCAAAGTTGGGCTTGCATTGGAAGAAGTTGCAGGAGATCTGGTTTCAACAAGACGGCTGTCCTGCACATTTTGGTTTAGATGTTAGGAATTTGTTTAATAACTCGTTTCCAAATTTTTGGATAGGTAGAGGTGATACTATAAATTGGCATGCCAGATCTTCTGATTTAGCCCCTTGCGACTTCTTCTTGTGGGGCTACCTTCAAAGCCAAATGTATGAAAGGCGTCACCCAGATGTCAATTCTTTGAGGGACGCAATAGATAACGAATGCGTCTTTTGTCTTAATTTTTTGATTCATATCATTTAACTTTTTTGAAAATTCCTTCTTCATTGCAGTGATTATTCATTTTAAACTTATTAATAATTAATAAACGATGAATATTTTTTAAAATTATTTGACACATTTGAAGCAAATTGGAAATCAAGGCATACCATATTTAAAAAACGTCAATTACTTATTTAGTGTTTATAACTAAAGATTTCATCTTTTAGTCTTGCAATTAGTACTTTTGGATGTGCAATCATTGTACCTTTGATTGATACCATTAGCTTTTCTGTCGATTGAATCAACAAAAGCGTTCATTGCAATATTAAATCCCTATGTACGGGTTTGATACCGGACTTGCGGTATAATGAGCAATTACGAACATTTTTAATTTTTTCTGTCTACAAGTACGCCTAAAGAGAGGCGAAATAGTTGATCGAGGCACGGAAGCATAAGTGATTCATATTCAGTTTCGCGTTTCCGCAAAACAAGCATCAAAACATCTATTGCTGGATATTCAATGAATTAATCCATTGATAACAATGGTATGTTAAGTATTAAGAGCGGTAAGGGCACTTTACCCATCGAAAACCATTTTTGGAGGCCGAGTGTAGTGGACCCTCCAATTTGAATTCAAAGATTTTTTGTCATCGAGTGCAATTCAATTCCTGAGAAGTCAAAACTGAGGTACGCGGCGACATACACAACATTTAAAAAATAATGTGATGAAAAGCATGTTAATCTTAGTGAAAAGGTGTTAGTGGCGTATTTTGTATAACGAACATGAAGTTGAAGTTTCCTGTCAGTCTTTGTGCCGAGTATTTAATGCTGAAAATGACCATAAATATGGTAAATGATGGTATCGATATTTCTAAACTTATAGCTTGTCAAAGGTGAAAACGTTGGATACGACCAATAGGGGAGCGGATTTTTCTTTTTCTTAATTTCAATTAGGCGGTATGCAGGATCGATGCTCCGCAAGGATACAAACCGAAAACTTAATGGGCACTAATTGGTATTTCTAGTCTAAAAACTGCCCCCAGCGCGTTTGAAATTTCAAAATTTTCATCCATTTGTAATTGTGTACAAGAAATCATAAAATTTTAATACAATCAACGTTATCGAGTTTAATTCATTTTTTTGATCATTGAGTCCCCCCTAAATAAAGTAAAAAATTAAAATTATTCTGGCTCATTTATTAAAAGAAAAAAAAATACAAAGTTAATGAAAAAACACAAAATTATTGCAAACGATACTCTTTCTTGGTATTGAATTTAGGCATGGCAAGACATGATTTGAGCTTATTTTTGATAAACCCTTCTCTTCTAAGTGATCCGCAAACAGCAGAACTTGCTTCAGTTACTAACTTCACACATCGCTCAGTAGCCTGGGTGTGACACGGCAAATCTTTAATATTTTTTAAAATTTCATTTTCAAGGATCTCTGGCCCTGTGATTGCCTGAGAAATTATCTCAGTATTTATATTTTTTGTAAGTGGAGGCTCCGTTATAGATTTCCAATCTATCAAATCAATGTAACTTTCAGCATTAAGATTTAAAACAGGTGTTTTGAAAATACGCAACACTGCAAAGCCTGATGTCATCTTTGAGTATTCTACGGAGTGCAAGTTCTCTAATGTGCTGTCTGTTATCGGCCAACATTGCCAGCAGTATATTTTCTGGAAGTCCAAAAAATGCGTTTCTCTGTATGACTGGGTCAATAACAGGTTTTAGATCGTTTGTCAAATAGCGTGATAGTTTGATTGTGTCATACAAATGCCTTGCACCAAAAATGCAAAGTGGCTCAGTTTTTATACGAAACCACATAGGAGCATAGACCGTTAAAATAAATGTAGCGAGGATCATTAAATTTTCTGACGGCGTTTCAGTTGAAATATATAATCTTAACACTCTGTTTGCTGTTGTTAGCCATCTAGAGTGAACAAGTTTTCCTGGATTCCTTTTCGCAAGATTTTGATCACAGAATCCATTGTCAATAGATAGACATATTTCTAGTAAATAAAGTTGATCTGTGCTTAATTCTTGTTTTGATTTAGAAATTTCCGGTTAATCGCACGAAAACCAACAACTGGTAGTAGTTCACAGTTAGCAAGTGCTTTTCCAATTGGCCCGTTGAAGCTTTTTGGCCCAGTTGTCGTACCATCTAGATATTGAAAAAGATGGCGCAATGTCAGTTCATTTCCATGTAATTGACATACGAGCCACTGAAGTGGACGTTGTAGCCTGCCTTCCAATAACCGAATAACACCACATTTGCTTCCCGTGTTAACGGCAGTTCCATCACAACCAATAGCCAATATATTATTTGTATTGATCGACTTGGAGGACAGGAATGATAGAATATGCCTGCAAATCGTTTTAGCGTCACCAGTTTTTAGGGAAATGTGGCTAAGGTAAACAGAGCCCGGTTCTTTCAGTAACGTTATGTGCTCCTCCTGAACCACTCTTCGACGATTGTCTTCAAACATCAGAGTTTTATCCTTCCTGCCATCGTAAAACAATCCAATAATTTCTTGATCGCCATTTACACTACTTACAGGTTCGTTTACCAATGTAGTCCTAGCTCTAGAACGAGCTCGACGAATTCTACTCCGATCTATAACTCGCGATGAATCATCTTCAGTAATCAGACCGATATCTTGAAAAGCAGCGGATATAATTGCAGCTCCTGCACGATCTGAAATGCCATAACGATCTAATGTCCTGGCAACAACAGGAAATGTAGCAGTTGTAACATCCGTCGTTGTTAGTGAAGAAGTTGAAAGTAGAAGACCGGCACCTCACCTTTCACTTTTGTGACGTCATTTGACCTTGGGGATTTCCCAGGGCCTGCCACGTGGCTGACCACTATTTGACCTTGAGAAAGTTGTTTACCTTGAGAAACAGGTTTGCCTTGAGAAAGTTGTTTACCTTGATAAAGTTGTTTACCTTGAGAAACAGGTTTGCCTTGAGAAACAGGTTTACCTTGAGAAACAGGTTTAGCTTGAGAAACAGGTTTACTTTGAGACCAGGGGCTACGCGGGAAATTTGAAATTGTGGTTTCTTGTCAGACGAGAGCTACCTCTAGGACCTGGTGCTTCGCTGGGGATTGTTTTATGGAAATTCTTGTAAGATAAATGTTACATCTAGGACCTGGTGCTTCGCTGGGGATTGTTTTATGGAAATTCTTGTAAGATAAATGTTACATCTAGGACCTGGTGGAGCGCTAGGGGTTGTTTTATGGAAATTCTTGTAAGATAAATGCTACATCTAGGACCTGGTGCAGCGCTTGGGGTTGTTTTTAATAATAAAGATGTTCTTGTAAGATAAATGCTATCTCTAGGACCTGGTGCAGCACCGGGGGTTGTTTATAGAAATTCTTGTAAGATAAATGTTACATCTAGGACCTGGTGCAGCGCTTGGGGTTGTTTTATGGAAATTCTTGTAAGATAAATGTTACATCTAGGACCTGGTGCAGCGCTTGGGGTTGTTTATAGAAGTTCTTGTAAGATAAATGCTATCTCTAGGACCTGGTGTTTCGCTGGGGTTGAAAATAAATGCTATCTCTAGGACCTGGTGCAGCACTGGGGTTGTTTATAGAAATTCTTGTAAGATAAATGGTATCTCTAGGACCTGGTGCAGCGCTTGGGGTTGTTTTATGGAAATTCTTGTAAGATAAATGCTACCTCTAGGACCTGGTGTTTCGCTGGGGATTGTTTTTAATAATAAAGATGTAAGATAAAATGTTATCTCTAGCTTCGCTGAAAATTTGAAAATTGAATAAGGGACCCTATTGCTAACTTGTAAGACAGGGTCTAGTGTTAGGTCTGAACCTCTGGTGGGAAATAGTACGAGGACTCTAATGCTAACTTGTAAGACAGAGCTTGTTTGTGGTGCCGCCTAGCAGGAGTATGGACTAATGAGTATTTACTGTAATAAAGGTGGCGCTACCTAGTGGTATATTTCAGAGTTAATCAGGGATTTGTTTGTGGTGCCATCTAGCAGAGGTATGGGTTAATGAGTATTTTCTGTAATAAATCGGCATATTTCAGGGTTAAGCAGAGGTTTGTTGCTGAGTCATCAGGAGGAGCAGCGAGCGTTTTTCTGTAATAGGTGGTATATTGCTTAGCTAATTAGGATTTGTTTGTACTTTATGACTTATACATGTTCTCTATAAGCTCTACTAATCAAATGCATTGCCTGTAGATCATTCATAAAGGTGTTTTTAAGATGGGGTTTAAAAATTATTTTGGATGTGACACAGTATACGTTGTACAACACTACCTTATCTTATCATATCCTAATCAAAAATAATACTATAAGATCTTAAACATACATACATACACGTAAAAAAGACCGGATTTTCAACCCTTATTTTTACTCGCTTACGTGTAGGGCGTGTTTTTTACCCTATTTTTGCATATCCACGTGTGAGACCGTGTTTTCAACCCTAATTATTTTTACTCGCTTACGTGAAGGACCGTATTACCCTTATTTTTATTATTATTTCTTTTGGGGGTTAAACCTTATGGCTGTATTAAGGACCTTTTGACAGCTAGGAATTTTGCTAACGTGAGGACTGGGGTGGCGGCTGGTCTTGGCTTGGGGTTGTACTTAGGGCTGGGGCTGTATGTAGAGCTAGGGTTGGAGTTTAGGGCTGTATTTAGGGGTGGGGGCTGTATGTAGAGCTAGGGCTGTAACTTAGGGCTGGTCTAAGGATAAATCTTAGAGTTTGGTCTTGGCTTAGAACTGTATTTAGGACTGGATCTTAGGGTTGGTCTAAGGATAAGTCTTAGAGTTTGGTCTTGGTGGTGGAGCTAGGTCTTAGGGTTATTTCTGATGGTATTAAGGCCGTTCTGGTTGTAACCCTGGAGGTTACAATGTGCTCTTTAAAATATATCTTGTAAGACACGCTATTCTCTCTCTCTCCTCTCTCTCTCTCTCTCTCTCTCTCTCTCTCTCTCTGCTCTCTCTCTGCTCTTCTCTCTCCCTCTCTCTCTCTCCTCTCCTCTCTCTCTCTCTCTCCTCTCTCTCTCTCTCTCGCCTGCTCTCTCTCTCCTCTCTCGCTCTCTCTCGCTCTCTCTCTCTCTCTCTCTCTCTCTCTCTCTCTCTCTCTCTTTCTTCCGCTCTCGCTTCTCGCTCTCGTCTCTCGCTCTCGTCTCTTTCGCTCTCTCTCTCCGCTCTTCTCTCGCTCTCGCTCTCGCTCTCTCTCTCTCTCCTCTCTCTCTCCCTCTCTCCCCTCTCTCTCTCTCTCTCGCCTCTCTCTCCCTCTCTCTCTGCTCTCCTCTCCTCTCCTCTCCTCTCTCTCTCCTCTCCCTCTCCTCTCCTCTCTCTTCTCCTCTCTCCTCTCCTCTCTCTCCTCTCTCTCCTCTCTCTCCCTCTTCTCTCTCTCTCTCTCTCCTCTCCTCTCCCTCTCCTCTCCTCTCTCTCTCTCTCCTCTCTCTCTCCTCCCTCTCTCTCTCTCTCTCCTCTCTCTCTCTCCTCTCCTCTCTCTCCTCTCTCTCTCTCTCTCTCTCTCTCTCTCTCTCTCTCTCTCTCTCTCTCTCTCTCTCTCTCTCTCTCTCTCTCTCTCTCTCTCTCTCTCTCTCTCTCTCTCTCTCTCTCTCTCTCTCTCTCTCTCTCTCTCTCTCTCTCTCTCTCTCTCTCTCTCTCTCTCTCTCTCTCTCTCTCTCTCTCTCTCTCTCTCTCTCTCTCTCTCTCTCTCTCTCTCTCTCTCTCTCTCTCTCTCTCTCTCTCTCTCTCTCTCTCTCTCTCTCTCTCTCTCTCTCTCTCTCTCCTCTTCTCTCTCTCTCTCTCTCTCTCTCTCTCCTCTCTCTCTCTCTCTCCTCTCCTCTCCTCCTCTCCTCTCCTCTCCTCTCTCTCCTCTCTCTCTCTCTCTCTCTCTCTCTCTCTCTCTCTCTCTCTCTCTCTCTCTCTCCTCTCCTCTCTCTCTCTCTCTCTCTCTCTCTCTCTCTCTCTCTCTCTCTCTCTCTCTCTCTCTCTCTCTCTCTCTCTCTCTCTCTCTCTCTCTCTCTCTCTCTCTCTCTCTCTCTCTCTCTCTCTCTCTCTCTCTCTCTCTCTCTCTCTCTCTATTTCTCTCTCTCTCTCTCTCTCTCTCTCTCTCTCTCTCTCTCTCTCTCTCTCTCTCTCTCTCTCTCTCTCTCTCTCTCCCTCTTCTCTCTCTCTCTTTTTCTCTCTCTCTCTCTGATTCTCTCCTTCCACAAGCCGGACACTCAATACTCAAACACAAACATACAAACACGTAAACACACAAAACAAAAACACGAAAACGAATCAAGGCTAGGAGCTGGAGTAAATAAAATAATTCTATTTTATCTGTTTATTCTTTATATCCAAATGGAAGAGTATCAAAATTTTCTATTCTACGTCGTTTAGAGTAACTTATCCTATACTGTTTAGATTCTGGCCTACTTAATACATTATAACAACTATCTCTAACAATTTTTCTGTCATTATATATAAACAAAGAGTCTTTACTATTGCTAAGTACCATATCTTTCATCGCTTCAAAGTTTATTACGCGGGAGTTCTTATAATTTAAGGTAATGCCTTTTACTTTACACACGGATTTAATTGTCTGTTCACTGGTTGAAAACACATTATAACTATAGTTTTTTGGTCCTGCACTAACAAATTCGGCTATATAACTTCCTCTACCGTACGCCTCCAGCTCGTCGGTCATCTGGCCAAGGAAATCCCCACATGCTGGGTTCCAGTCGTCGGGTTTTGCGACAAATATCACACTGTCTGTGTCGTAATACAGGACGCGGCGGTCTAGTTTCTCCAGGTAACTATATAGTTCTAAACGGGCATGAGCAGTCGTGTATGCGGCTATGGACACATTAATTGTTTTTTGTGGCTCACCCTCTCCCTCCGGTCTATCCCAACTCACCATTACAACGTTATCGTTAATAGGTATTATAGATTGTACCTGAACCAATGGATCTGTGAGTATTTTGAAAAAGTCCTTTGGTTCAGGTACAATCTATAATACCTATTAACGATAACGAAATACGAAATACATCGATAACCGTTAGCATGTAGCTGTATCCGGTATTGTGTTTACCTAAAACCTGCATATGTTTTTACAAATAAATCTGATTCGCTTTTGATGGGTGCATCCCTGATGCTTGTTTGTATGTAAAATAATATGAAGCTAGTTTAAAAAGATGAGAACACAGACATCTTGCAACTGCGTACATCACAATATTGAAGATTCTGTTTGTGTATTAGAAAAAACATACAGCCGAATCCGAAATGGAGTACAGGTAAATTCAAGAAAAATGAATACGGTTCAGTTTTGAGAACGTGAGAGGAGAGATTTGAACGGATGTAGTAGGTATTTCCAGAGTTGTGTTGAAGCCAGCTAATTTTAAGGGTAATCTCACGTCTATATAATAATAGACGTAATATAAAAAAAAGCTATTATTTATTTGCATGCATTTAAAGCGTAATCACTGTTTAATGAGTTTTTATTATTATGATCTAGATCTGAGGTATTAGATGTTTTACGAACTGTTACTAAACTATTACAATATAATCGTTCAAGGTGAAGACGATGGATGCAGCTCAAATCTTGACGATGGTAATGCTCTCTATGAAACAGGAATAAGCTAAATTACGTTGCCCTTATTTCAAATTAGAAATTTAAAAGTGTTATAATTAGCATAGCTATTAATTAAAAACATACAGATAATAATTTTTCGATTGTATAGAATTCTATAGAAAGAGAATCTGTCTACATGCATGGCTGAAATTATTATTATTTAACTCTATATTTTAATTTGTTAAGGTGTTTTGCAGTTGCAGATTTAAAAAATATTTTTAAGTTCGTTAATGAGTGTGTGTAAGTACACTTTTCACATTATATTTTAGTAATGAGCGTTGTATAACAGGGTTATATAATTGTATTTCATACAAATAGTTTATCGATATGTAGACTTTACAATCTCAAGGTTCAATGAATGTAAAAAGTTACTTTTAAAACGATTGAACCCCGATAATCTCGTTGTGTAATCATTTTTGAAAAATTCACTTTTGTACTACGTTTAATTGTTTTAATCAAGAACCCTGTAATACCAACTGAATCTATTGTTTTTTCTTTTAATTCGGCTTGTGTGTTTTTAAAAATCGTATTATATAAAATTTATTATTTAATGTTTTTTTAAAAGAAATGATTTATATTATATTGGTAATCAATTTTAGACTATTATATTTAACCGTGTTATATAATTACAATTGATGTGTGGTAATTAACTTACTAAAGCAAGCATAATTTAAAACGAATTAACTGTCACCACTGAAGTAAAAACAAAAAGTAATTTTTAAAATCATGTTTGTATACATGGATGTAGCAAAGCAACAATTACAGATCTTATCTTATTTTTAAAAATAGGGTTATTATCTTCACAAATAGTACATATCAGATTAAGCTACAGTTTATTTATATATTGCATTCGCTGCATTTTACAAAACAATTTTATCATACGATGAAACTCATTAAAACCATTGTAATTAACTATTTGAATTTAAATAATGAGCAGTACATTATAAGCGTCTTTAAATATCAAAATGGCATTATTGTATTTTGTACTTTTAAAAGAGACCTTCAAAAATAAAATATTCAAAGAGACAGTCAAAGTGAATGCGTGTTTTACATTCTAAATGAGGGTAAAACCCTATTAGTATAACTTAGAGTTGACGTCAGAGCTTGAATACTTTAAATAGCAGGTTCGAGCACTGTAAAATTCAGACGATCTCAAATTGTAGAAGTCTTCATTACTATTAGTAACAGGTTTGGTGAGACTGCCAGCTTGGTTTGAGATCCCAACACTTCCTTGAGGTGTACAAGTCTTTTTATACCATAGCAAATCCGTTGAGACTGACGGTTTGCCTCAAGGCCATCATTATTATCTTCTCCGAGAGGACCAGATGCAATCTCTGTATTTATTAATACAAGTTACGATTTCGGTAATTCCTTAACATTTTTTTTACGTGTGTATGTATGTATGTTTAAGATCTTATAGTATTATTTTTGATTAGGATATGATAAGATAAGGTAGTGTTGTACAACGTATACTGTGTCACATCCAAAATAATTTTTAAACCCCATCTTAAAAACACCTTTATGAATGTTCTACAGGCAATGCATTTGATTAGTAGAGCTTATAGAGAACATGTATAAGTCATAAAGTACAAACAAATCCTAATTAGCTAAGCAATATACCACCTATTACAGAAAAACGCTCGCTGCTCCTCCTGATGACTCAGCAACAAACCTCTGCTTAACCCTGAAATATGCCTATTTATTACAGAAAATACTCATTAACCCATACCTCTGCTAGATGGCACCACAAACAAATCCCTGATTAACTCTGAAATATACCACTAGGTAGCGCCACCTTTATTACAGTAAATACTCATTAGTCCATACTCCTGCTAGGCGGCACCACAAACAAGCTCTGTCTTACAAGTTAGCATTAGAGTCCTCGTACTATTTCCCACCAGAGGTTCAGACCTAACACTAGACCCTGTCTTACAAGTTAGCAATAGGGTCCCTTATTCAATTTTCAAATTTTCAGCGAAGCTAGAGATAACATTTTATCTTACATCTTTATTATTAAAAACAATCCCCAGCGAAACACCAGGTCCTAGAGGTAGCATTTATCTTACAAGAATTTCCATAAAACAACCCCAAGCGCTGCACCAGGTCCTAGAGATACCATTTATCTTACAAGAATTTCTATAAACAACCCCCAGTGCTGCACCAGGTCCTAGAGGTAGCATTTATTTTCAACCCCAGCGAAACACCAGGTCCTAGAGATAGCATTTATCTTACAAGAACTTCTATAAACAACCCCAAGCGCTGCACCAGGTCCTAGATGTAACATTTATCTTACAAGAATTTCCATAAAACAACCCCAAGCGCTGCACCAGGTCCTAGATGTAACATTTATCTTACAAGAATTTCTATAAACAACCCCCGGTGCTGCACCAGGTCCTAGAGATAGCATTTATCTTACAAGAACATCTTTATTATTACAAACAACCCCAAGCGCTGCACCAGGTCCTAGATGTAGCATTTATCTTACAAGAATTTCCATAAAACAATCCCCAGCGAAGCACCAGGTCCTAGATGTAACATTTATCTTACAAGAATTTCCATAAAACAATCCCCAGCGAAGCACCAGGTCCTAGAGGTAGCTCTCGTCTGACAAGAAACCACAATTTCAAATTTCCCGCGTAGCCCCTGGTCTCAAAGTAAACCTGTTTCTCAAGCTAAACCTGTTTCTCAAGGTAAACCTGTTTCTCAAGGCAAACCTGTTTCTCAAGGTAAACAACTTTATCAAGGTAAACAACTTTCTCAAGGCAAACCTGTTTCTCAAGGTAAACAACTTTCTCAAGGTCAAATAGTGGTCAGCCACGTGGCAGGCCCTGGGAAATCCCCAAGGTCAAATGACGTCACAAAAGTGAAAGGTGAGGTGCCGGTCTTCTACTGTTGAAGGAATCGATTGCGGTTGAGAGCCTGAGGCTACGATTTCACGGTCTTCATCAATAGGAACTTGTGAAGTAGGACTTGATTCGAACTCAGAGAGTAGAGCTTTTCTTTCGAATTCTTTTCGTTGCTTTATTCTAGAAATATTCCTTTCAATTTTGTTTTTCTCTACGCGGTCTAAACAACCGATCATCATTTTACGATTCGTACGCTGATCTATTAAAAAATCTCGTTCCTTTATTGGTATTTTTCGATTTCTGGGGCAGTTGCAATCTTCAAACTTCAAACATTTGCAAGTAGCAATATCAAACAATGTTTTGCTTTCGTTATTAAATTTCAACAGCTTTTCTTTGTAACTTTCCTCGCCCTTTCTGCCTTTATACGGTTTTAACAATTTTATGTACTTATCATGATAAGCAATAATTCGAGCCAATATTGTTTTGTGTTCTACGATTGGTATTGAAGCTCTGCACCACACTTCTTCTACATTTTTTGTCACAATTTCACTGGTTTTGCGTACACAGTTATTGTACTGTTTTTTATAACTTTGTGAGATGAAAATGAACAGTTTCATAACATCTTCGTACGTAGGCAACATATTCTTTGAAAATTCACTCCCCGAACCAAATATTGGACAAGTCACTTCACTTCTGAGCAATGCCATAGCTATTTCACTATTACTATGCAAATATAAATTAATAAGAAGGTGAATCACGATAATCCGTTAAATGTCACAATAATACTGAATCGTGACTAGTAATGCGAGATGCAACAACGGAAAACGAACTTAACCAACAAAAAACGAATTCTGTTCGTGCGGGTGGTAGGGTGAAATTTTAACAGATTAGCTGGAAGTATTGTAGCAACCAAAACGTTCAAATCCACCAAAACTGTTTTAAATTAGTTTTAATGGAACAAACTTAAACAAATCATAAAAAAAATCAATTATTTAGCAATAAATTTGACTAAGATGGAGTGTCCAAATAGCTCCTTAATTGTTAAATTTTAGAAAAGTTCAGTGGCCTTGGGGCAGTTGAACTCGATAAAAATTTTGGAAAATATCCATGCCATTGAGTTTGTATCATAAAAGAGCATCAACTTTTTACCCCGCGTAAGCAAAAATGTCAATTTTATATTAACTCCATATAACTGCGCTCCACCCTAAGTTGACCAAGGGAATCACAAGTATTTAGCAGAGAAGACCTGAATAAATTTTTCACGGAAGCTCTTGACGACGACTTCCTATTTATGAAGGTATGAGCAGAGAATAAAATTGACTACGTCAAATTTGGTTATTTCAGGCAGTTTTGATAATGGGTGTGGCTTGAGCGTCCAGGAGACAAGCACTTTGTGCTTTGACCGTTGATGATGTAGAAGACCGGGGTTCCTCGATGGTGGTCACAAATCTTAAAAAAAACAGATGTTGAACAAACCTTTACAACTACCAACCATCAAAACAAGGAAATTCATTTATTGGAAATATTCAGAAGCATGTTACCTAATCGTGTTGATTCTAAACGCTTCTTTTTGAAATATAATGCCGCAGTTATAAACAATACAGATAATTGAGCTGGACTGAACTTAAAAAATAAAACACCGTTTATTTTTAATACTTGCAGTTCCAATTGTTCTATACATTTTAAGTTTGATAATTAATAATTTGACTTGATAAATGTTCATTATAAGAAAAGTATTTTATTATTTTGCCATGGCCGGTAAGTTGAACTGAGATCAAAGCTTGTAAATGAAAGACAACGACCGATCGTGCAAAAGAGTTATTTTGAAATTAAAAAATTTTATTTTGGCACTTTATTTTTATTAACATATCAGATATGTTGATTGATTGCTTCTTCATACGAAGGTGGGTTGTCATGACGCACAGAATTTAAATAAGATGGCGGCAAGTCCAACGAATAAGCCGATGAGTAATTGACAACTCTTACATTTTCGTTTGTAGTTACTGCTCTATTTCTTGACAAAGTATCAAGTAAACAGGAGCAGGATGGATTGGAAAGTTGTATTCTAGCACAAGAACGATGCTCGCAGGAATTTTCTTCAGGAGACGGACGTTGTTCTTGGTTTTGTGAATCTCGTGCTTGTTGATAAACTACATATATCAAGAATAGTACAAGAGAGACTCCTGCTGCAGCGACTAGAATTGCTTTGCTTAATTTAGTCAACAATTTGTGAACAAACTCACCCATGTAGTGTAATGGCCCAAATGGAGTTTTTAAAGCGTTAGCTGAAAAGGAATGAAAATGTTGTTTTGAAAAATAACGAATTTAAGACTTACAATTTTCTAGAGGGTTTGTAACCTCATATTTATACGAGCCTTCAGCGTTCAAATCAATGTCACTGATAGAGGAGACATTTTCACCCATTTTTTAAATATACGACATTTTGTTAATTTATAAACTTTATTGTTGCTGGAACACTTACACTGAAATGTTACAGAAAAAAGCCTTTTAGTAAAAGCGAACACATCCCCTGAGTTTTAAAGTGAGAGTGTGCATGCGATGTTGGTTGTATGAAAATATTTCAATGTCAGGATATGAAGGTACATTTTTATGCTTTATAAAATCCACACCTTAACACGCATCTAGTTCAAGTGCAAAAAAAAGATCAATAATTTTGTACAATTTTAACAGCAAAAATCAATAACTGGAGTTTCTCTATTATGTTGGGTTTGATGTATGTCTAACAGAACTAGATTAAAATCTCAAACACGTGGTCCTAACTTAAGGTAATCAAACCAGTTTTTTATGCAAAGTTAGTAAGTACTTTATGAGAAAATAACACTAAATAAATACAATTTGATGGTTATCGTTAATCTGTTTTATCTAATTTTTGTGTTTATATCGTATAGTAGGCAACACACAATACATGAAATGGGGAACACTGTAGTACATTGTACAGGGTGGCCAACGAAGAATGCGAGGTACTGTATCTGGGAAACTATCAATCGTAGACGCTTGCGCAAAAAAAGAGTTTTACTGAAACGGCCAATACAAAAACCTGGAAAATATTTTCAAGTCTCTGAAATTTTGCTATATTAACCTAATAAAAAAATAACTGATCTTTAAAGTGGAGGATAATCGGAACTTTTTTTGTTTGGCACTTTTTGACGTGTGTCTAAAAATAAAGTGGTGGGGGGTATTCAAAGGTTTCCTTAAATAACCCCCTGTATCTTCGAAATGGCTAAGCCGATTTTAACAAACTTGTGCGCGTTGAAATGAACTATTCTTGGGCTACAAATGCTATAATATTTGAAGTTTTGTTAGTTTCACATGTCGTCGCTAGAGGGCTTTGTTCGACATTCCGACAGAAACGGTTAATTTTCGCAAAAAAATTAAATGCATTGGTATGACTTTTTTTTCAAGAACAAGTAACTAAATGGTGGCTAAACAAGCTCGTGAAAACCGCATCTCGATATCTTGTCCCTAACCTAAAATATCGGCCAAAGAAAACTTTATACAAAAATCCCTTAAATTTAATGGAGGAAGGTTTTTAATGCCCCCGTAAATGCTCGAAATGCTGACCATCACGCTCTATGCATTTCTGAAGCCTCTCATGACTAGACAAAACTGCAGTTTCAATTTCGGCTCTCGGTATGTTACGTATTGCGTTACGAATCCAGTTTTTCATATCTTTTCTAGTAGTAGGTTGAGTCCGAAACACGATGTCCTTTAAGCGCCCCCATAAATAAAAATTGAGGCAAGTTAAGTCTGGCGATCGTGGAGGCCATGGAAACAGACTTCCTCTTCCAATCCACCGCTGTTGAAATACTGCATTAATATGCTCTCGCACATTAATAGCAAAATGTACTGGGGAACCATTCAACTGCAAAAAGAATTTTTGCCTTGTTTCCAGAGGCACATCTTCCAACAACAACGATAATTGATTGGCCAAAAAGTCAAGAAATACATTACCATTTAGGGGTTGCTCGAAAAAATATGGCCCAATAATCCTGCCTCCCAGTATGCCACACCAAACATTTGTACTCCAACGTCCTTGGCGTTGAACTTCACGCAACCAATGGGGATTTTATGCAGACCAATATTACATATTGTGTAGATTGACTCTCCCGTCACTACTGAAGGTGGCTTCATCGGTCCAAAGAATTTGAAATAAAAATTCTCCATTTTCGCGTATCATGCCTAACATCCAATGGCAATAGTCTAACCTTCGATCAAAATCTTCCTCTTTCAAGGCCTGATGCAAAACAACATGATATGGGTGCATTCTTAAAGTAATTAAAAAAAGTTTAAACGAACACCTATACCGTGAGCGGCTAAATTATGGAATAACTTCAATAATTCTTAAATCGGCAACTTCAGAGAAAAATCCCGATACCCGTCGATTTTTATTTTTAGACGTGCGGTTGTTCAGCTTATTAATTTATTTTTGAGGTTACCTATGTAAGTGCGATGACGTCATTGATGATTTTCTTTAATAGAAAGGGGAGGTGTCGCAATGGAACTTTTGAGAGATCTTTTAATTATCTAATCAGTCGTAGCAATAATTTTGAGTATTTGCGTTACTTATACAGGGTGATCCAAGATTATTGTTGTTCTATAAAAATACAAGCGAACTAAAAGAGACAACTATTCCAAATTTGGTATGTAGACATAATAGGTCATGATCTATCTTTTAAAACTATTTTCAAAAGTCCACCGTTGCCACTTCTACCAGAAACCCAAGGCAACTTTGAAAATTCCAATTGAATACCCTGTATGATATTGCATTTTCGGATTCTGTATAAAATTCTAAGCAACTTTTGTTAATATTTCCCTATACCAGTCTCTAAGCGTTACATAAATTACCTCTAAAATAAAAATATAATCTGACCAACCGCACGACTGGTTTCGGAATTTTTTTCTGATTTTATTTGGTTTGAAAGTTCTGTCATAGTAATCTTTGGAAAAAAAGTGATTCGCTTCATATGTCGAGCAGTTTAGTATCAAGAATACAGAAATAATTCAGTTTAAAACTGACAACAAAAAGTGAAACACAACGAATTGAAGTATTAATTACGATTGGATGTGGAGATAAAACCAGAACGCAACTACAAGTATGTAACTTGTTTAATACAAAATATCCTGATACACCTATCGGACAATCAACAGTTAGCAAAATTGAGAGAAAATTTAGGGAAACTGGTCACGTTAAACAAATTGCAAATGCTGGTCGTCCAAAAATGAACGAAAATGTAAAACTTGATGTGTTGTTAAGTTTGGTAGAAAATCCTCATAGTAGTTCCAGAGCAATTGCAGCTGATGAAGGTATTTCACAAAGGTCGGTGTTACGTGTACTTAAAAAGGAGAAATACCATCCGTATAAAATCCAGAATGTGCAGGAACTCAATGAAGATGATTCGGATCGCCGAATGCAGTTTTTCGAAGTCATGCAAGACTTATGTAACCGCAATCCAGGATTTCTTCGTCAAATTCTTTTTTCGGATGAAGCTACATTTTCCTTAAATGGTACAGTAAATCGACAAAACTGTAGATATTGGAGTAAAGAGAATCCTCACTGGATGAATGAGTTACATACTCAGTATCCTCAAAAAGTGAATGTCTGGGCGGGGATAGTAAAGAACAGAATCATTGGTCCTTTTTTCTTTGATGAAACTCTTACAGGGTAACGATATCTGGACTTCTTACAATATGAACTTATACCTGCCATTGCAGTAATTTTCCCAAATGAAAACGATCCTGATTTACCAAATGATAATATATGGTTTCAGCAAGATGGTGCACCTCCTCACTATACACGTCCTGTTCGCGATTTTTTAAACATAATTTTTCCTGGTAGATGGATTGGTAGACGAGGATCTATAGAGTGGCCCCCAAGATCTCCAGATCTTACACCTATTGATTTTTTTCTATGGGGCTATTTAAAATCTAAAGTATACGTCTAGAAACCAGGAAATCTGGAAGATTTGAAAAATAGAATTAGATTAGGAACGCGTAAGATTAGTCCACAAATGATCCACAATGTTCAAGAAGCTTGTGGTTGTCGGTTCAATTACTGCCAAGAAGTAGGAGGGTGGCAATTTGAACATTTAAATTGAGTTACAAACAATTCTACAATATTAAACAATTTTTTCTCTGTTTTGTGTTAATAATAGATACTTACTTACCTGTGTGAATTAATTTAATTTTACATTTTCGTTTATTTGTAAATGACCAATGTTTGCAACGTGTTTAACGTAACCAGTTTCCCTATTTTTTTTTCAATTTTACTAACTATCGATTGTCTGATAGGTTTGTTAGGATATTTTGTATTAGATAAGTTACATACTTGTAGTTGCGTTCCGGTTCTATCTCCACATCCAATCATAATTGATATTTCTTTTCGCTATCATTTTTAATGTGCTTACTGTATTCTTGATACTAAACTGCTCGACATATAAAGGGAATCAGTTTTTTTCCAAAGATTATTATGACAGAACGTTCAAACCAAATAAAATCAGAAAAAAATTCAAAAACCAGTCGATTTTTATTTTTAAGTATGCGTTTGGTCAGATTATTATTTTATTTTAGAGGTCATTTATGTAACGCTTAGAGACGGGTATAGGGAAATATTAACAAAAGTTGCTTAGAATTTTATGCAGAATCCGAAAATCCAATAACATACAGGGTATTCAATTTGAATTTTCAAAGTTGCCTTGGGTTTCTGGTAGAAGTGGCAACGTTGGACTTTTGAAAATAGTTTAAAAAGATAGATCATGACCTATTATGTCTACATACCAAATTTGGATTAGATAATTAAAAGATCTCTCAAAAGTTCCATTGCAACACATCCCCTTTCCATTAAAGAAAATCATCAATGACGTCATCACGCTTACATAGGTAACCTCAAAAATAAATTAATAACCTGAACAACCGCGCGTTTAAAAATAAAAATCGACGGGTATCGGGATTTTTCTCTGAAGTTGTCGATTTAAGAATTATTGAATTTATTCCATAATTTAGCCGCTCACTGTATATTTTGATGGCCATTAGAACTTACCTATGGTCCTTCAAAATATTTTGAACCGTTGTCCGTGATATGCCCAACTCAGTGGATAATGCTCTTGTGCCAACATGAGGATTTCCTTCAATATAGCCCAGTACATGGTTAATATTTTCTTGTGTTCTTCCAATTCTTTGCCGTTGAAACGTAGGCCGAAAACTACCATTGGCTCGTAACCTCACCACTAATCGGGGAAAAACCTCCTTTAAATCAGTCTTTTTTAGGGCCACAACTTACATAATAGAAACAATTCCAGAAAAATATAGTTAAAAAAAAATAAAAATTTAAGAAATTTTCGTATAAAGTTTTCTTTGGCCGATATTTTAGGTTAAGAACAAGATATCGAGATGCGGTTTTTGCGAGCTTGTTTAGGCATCATTTCTGTCGGAATGTCGAACAAAGCCCTCTAGCGACGACATGTGAAACTAACAAAACTTCAATTATTTTAACATTTGTAGCTCAAGAAAAGCTCTTTTAACGCGCCTAAGTTTGTTCAAATCGGCTTAGCCGTTTCGAAGATACAGGGGATTATTTAAGAAAACCTTTGAATACCCCCCACCACTTTATTTTTAGACATACGTCAAAAAGTGCCAAACAAAAAAAGTTCAGATTATCCTCGACTTCAAAGATCAGTTATTTTTTTATTAGGTTAATATAGCAGAATTCACAGAAACATCACTTTTTTAGATTCAAGATTGCAGTTACGCTCCCTAGCGGCCATTTCAGAAACTTATTGACCGTTTTAGTTATAACTTTTTTTTGCGCAAGCCTCTACGATGGATAGTTTCCCAGATACAGTACCTCGCATTCTTAATTGGCCACCTTCTACAGCATCTATAAACGCTACAGATGCTTCAAAGAAGCAACGAGATGCTGCATCACATCTGCTACAAAACCAAGATATCAAAAAATATTACAGAAACTTTGATCAAACAAGCACACGTACATTATGAAATAATATTGGTACGAATAAATTAAAATAACGAAGTACAAAAATACCGGAATACTGAAATATCGAAAAAGCAAAACCACAACAGATCTAAAGTATCGAATGACCAAATATCAACAATAAAAATATTAAAGTACTTTTTTAACATTCTAAGTTAACGTAATTCTAAGAGATCATTTTTATAAAGTGGGACGCATGTGTACCCTATGCCAGCTGGACAGGTACCACCACTTTTACCATGGGGTTCTTAATATTGTGCCTCCGAATTTCTTAGCTCAATAAGGGCTGCTGGTTATCTTTTTCCTTGTCCTTAATCCATTCTCATCCTATTCTTCCTCTCGCCCTCACTGTTTTCCTATTGGCTTGAAAGTCCAGAATTAAAAAGAAGATGGTGGTGGTTTCGAGGGTAATAAATACCGAACGTAAAATCCTGCCCCGTTCGGATTTCTGGAAGGGAAGGGTTCAGCGACCTCCATCACCAAAAGTACTCACTTTCTGATCCAACAACAACCGCGGTATCAGGTCTAATCTTAAAGCTGTTCACCATCTTGAACAATTACAACCTGACATTTTGTGTCTATCTAAAATAGAATCTCCATTAAAAGCTTCACCAGTAATTTTACTAATACAATTTTCATTGTACCTTCCGGTACCCACCTCAAAGACAACATCATTTAATTGAAGATTGTTTGAACAACGAAAATGTAGTGAACTACTACATCTCCTTTGGGAAGTCGTAAATCTTGATCTATAGCTAGAGCCATGAGTAAAAAGTTTGGTACATCTTCATTGCTCCCATAACATCTACTGATGGATTATCTCGACACATCTTTTTTGTGGATTTATTCGCATCAAACTCGTGCCTTAATGATTCTGGAAAAGATGAGTCCTAGTTAACCCTTTTTCATACACTATGAAAGTCTTTCATTTTTATACAAGCTCCTAGAATCGATCACCAGTAGGATTGATCTCAATAAGGTGACTAGCCCAGACGGCATCCCGTTATTGTCTTAAATAAATGTTCCCCCAAACTAATACCAGAAGTTAGCAAATGTTCAAACTATTTCCAAAAGAGGCGATTAGACCGATCCCTCCAACTATCCACCTATAGCCATCACTTCCATTTTGTCTAGAATTTTGGAAAAAGTCATCAATCAGTAACTGTTCACCTTTCTTGAAACTAACAAACTCCGTAGTGACCACCAATCTGGTTTTAGGCAGAGTCGTTTAACAGGTGATTTTCTTTCTTATGTGACCCAAGTTTGGAACAACACATTAGAATGATCCGGTGAAACTTTAGATACCTCAAAAGCATTGGACCAAATTTGGCATAAGTGTTTACTTGCCAAATTCACCTCGTTTGGGATAAATAATACGCTCATCAGCAGAGTTTCTAATTTTCTTGATAAAAGACGGATACGTATCGTTGTTGATAGCTTCTTTTTAAAAGAAGTTGGCATTAATCTAATGATCTAATTTCTTCAATAATTGATCCAGTCCATTGCTTTGCTGACTTAAGTACTCTTCATTGTAGTTCATCTCAGTCTATTCATAATGGTAATTCACCTTCTATCTCAAATCAAGACATTAAAGTTGAAGTGGCAATTTCGATCAACAAAGACGTTCAACGTATTCTCGAATGGGGAAGTAAATGTTGTAAATATGAATGGCTCAAATCTTAAGTTTTCACACTCTATTACAATTGTGGGAATGACTGTAATGGGTTTATCATCTTCTGCCTACTACTACTAAAGCAGCTGCTCGTAAACTGGGCTTTTGGACAGATATAAGCGATACTTTACTTGGCAACAATTCTTTCTGGTGTATAAGGCCCATAGTCAATCTCACTTAGAATATAAATCTCACTTCTGGATTGGTGCTTCCCAATACGCTCTCGATATCAATGACGGTACTCAAAAAATCTGGAGTGTCTCCACTCAACATTCCCGTATACATACCATAAAAGTACTAGCGTATTTATATTATTACATAATAAATTTCTACGCACCGGGCCAACTAAGAATGGACACCGGCTATATCTCGGGAACTGTCAATCTGCCAATATTGGAAAAAAAATACTAATAGGTAAATTGGCCAAGATAAATCGCTGGAAATTATTTTCAAGTCCCTGCGATGGCCGCTAGGAGGCGTACACTGCAACAGGCGTAATACCCTTGGATATTATTGAATAAAATTTAATGGTGTTATTGTGAAACTTAAAATGATTATTTTTATTACGTTTTATTAAAACTGAACTTGCTATTTAATTTCAGTTTGAGTAAATGAATTTTAAGCTTTACGATTACGAATTCCTTTCTTAATTGGTTTCGACGGCTAACTCAAAGTTAAAATAAAGAAATGATCACTGTTATCATTAACCAAAGTTATGCTTATTTCGATCTATTTATTTATCTGGATTCCTATTGAGTTGACCTGTTTCTGCATTTATATATTCAATATTTGTATAAGCTTTTAACTTAATAATCTTTAGCAATAAAAGTAAATCAAACCTTATACTCAGTTAATTCAATTCCAAATCTGAACGAAAATGCATCAATATGTTGTTTACAAACATATACAACATATATAATCTAAATAAACCTTCTTAAAACTAACATATAACAAATAAAATCTTTATCAGAATTAAACGAACTGTTTTTCGGTTAATTATGATGTTTAAATTTAAAGTTTAGAGGAAATCAAACACAGAAGTGTTTTATTTATTCACAGTCAAAAAGGTTCTTACTTGTTGTTTTTATTGATAGCGGATGATGTAACTCGGCGTTTCTTGAATCGGTGGAGAGGCCTCAAATATGTTACAGATTGCTCATTTTGCCGGCGATGTGGCAGCGTTCTCCTTATCTTTTCTTATATCTTTGTTATAGCTGAATACGCTTCTAATTTTCTTCCCCACAATTTACTGATTTTTGTAAATTATTGCTCGATATATTTACACTATCCAGTTTTTACGTAATTATTTAATTTCAACGCCAAACAGCTTCCGCTAGAAACTGCAATATCCAATCATGTTGCTCATTATTAACACTTCGAACTATTATTTGTTATACTTTGATTTACCAATTTGAATCGATTACTGTCTTTTATATTTATTGTTCACTATTTAAACACAATTGATTACCGAATACAAACGCGTTACCTTCACTTATTACGTCACCTTTAATGCGAATCTCAATTTATAGTGCAATCCTTTGTATTATCACCAACTTGCCAATACTTGCACTTTTTATTATTTTCATAAGGAAGGTAATTTTCTACTTCTCTTCTCTATTATACCGCTAATTAATTCTTATTTGTAATTTTCACAGTTTAAAGGGCCGCGTGACTACAATCAACCAACAACTATGAACTCTGATCGCTTATTTTATACGACTCTTTTTGATTGGTTACTTAATGCGACTATTTTAAAAACTGCACATCATTATTTTGACAGCGTCTCGTTCCTTCCAACACATCAAAATGCACTTGCAAATGCCGCGTATTTTGAATATTTTCAAATTGAATATATAGATAACTTATTGGAATAAACTCAAGCTTTTCTTCTTAATATTAATTACATTCAAATACAAATAAACGATAACCATTTCTTTATCCAGAAAAATAATATATAAGTATCTAATCCCGTATAATTTAGCGCAAACTTTTGATTTTTTTAAAGCTCTCGTTACAACAAAACCAAATTAGAAAATCGACATTTTCACTTAAATCGGCATTGTCACGTTATGTCCAAAACAGTTTTATTATAAACTACGCAAGCTTAAAAACATTTTCTCTAATTTGTAAATGAGGGGAGGGGGGAAAGGTAAATGTTCACTTGAAAAAGTGCCATAACTTCTTTAACTCCAACGATTTTTATAAACTGAGCCTCGCTTAAGAGAGTCTTCTCGGTTGCTTCTAATAAAATATTAACATTGTAGGTTTAGTTTTTTTTCTCTAGTTGGTAGATGGCGTTCTGTGACAAAGCCGAAAATTTTTGCAATTTTATCCAAAATTTTTACTTAAGGATATAATTATCTTTAACTCGCGTGAAAAAATATAAAAATTGGTGAAAACCGCAAGTCGATATCTCCTTTCGTTACACAGATTGTAACAGAATTAGAGAGCAGGTTTAACTGTTATTAATTATTAAAATTTATTAACCATTTAGCTATTAAAACAAATGAATGAAATTTAATACACTAAATGTACCCTAAGAGGCGTATCTCTAATTTAGAGCGGATAAAAAAGGATCGATGTTATAGAAGAATGCTGTGCAACAGACCTAATGCTGAAGAACTAATGACGCCCCAAATGTTCAAATTGTGACACGTACTGTACAATACAGAGCTGCAATCTCTCACGCATAGACAGAATAGCTAGGTATTCAAATGCCACAAAACAATAGCCACTTTAAATATTGCTTTGCTTGAAAATAATCTTAGTTTTTCGTGCTTGATTAACGAACCGTTGATTTCAAAATGGTGTTAACAAATGAAATAACATTTGATATGCTTGCTGTATATTTTGAATTCAACTATTGCTGCAAGAGTTTATGCTGCGTGGTATCCAAAAACAAAAACCAAACTCGACCTCCGGCGGTCTCACACGATTCTATAAAAGCAAAAACAAGAAACAGGTCTTGGAAAAAATGTTTTTCTACATTTAAAACATAAACAGAAAAACCAATATTTCTCAAAAAAGTAACTTCACTACGGTAGGTATTTATTGCCTTCTAAGGTATTAAATAGTCCTAACATATTCATATTATCGAAGGCACACGTCATAAACGTTAGTAGGCTGTGAAACCAACATTGGAAGCAATACATCAAAATATTAAATATTTTAGTTTCATGTCAGTGTCATTTAATTGATATTTTTCAAGGCTTGTTCTTCATTTACACAAATCGCATTGGTACCATTTCGTGTAATTGTTTGAGTTTTTCGTGTTGTTTGAGTTTTTCTTGTTGTTCGTGTTGCGTTGTCTTTTATTGTTACAAAATGCTTTATAACAACGAAGAGTTATTTGACATGATATGTGTTTATTTTGAACGCTTGAGAAATGCTACAGCTGCTGCAAGGGTATGTGTGCAGCAATATCCTGATAGACGCCATCCGTGTAAAAAAGTTTTGCTTCGGGTTATCCATCATTTGCGAACAATTGGAAACGTTCATGTTTTTGTATATCGCAGACAACGCAGGGGACTCCTCGAAGAGAATATTATTAATGTTTTTGCTTATGTCCAGTTTAACCTTCACCAAAGTACTAGAACTACTGCGCAGGACCTGAGAATAACTCGAACTATCCTTCAAAACATTCTTAAGGAGCACAGGTAAGCGAGCTTTCGATTTGGCGTATATTTTGGGGGTGGGGTCGGTTCCTTTTCGGGGACCTTTTCAACCCTTGCGCGGAGTTGAGCCCCTAATTTGGTTGTATTAAGAGCCTTTTTGAATGTATGTGGAGGTTAGGCAATTGCGCGCACATGCAATGTTCTGATTGGAGGGATTAAAACTAGGCCACGCCCCACTTTTAACCGATTGGTCGTGCATGCCTGTCTGGCTTCTGATTGGTCCTTAGTCCCACTACTCAGCCGCTGTGCTCTGATTGGAGGACTACATCTCTGTATTCTGATTGGTTATGGCGGGAAATTTTAATTTGTATTATAATAAGGAGCCCTAATGATAACTTGTAAGACACGTGTAGATCTTCAAAAAATTGTTCTCGGGCCTTCGCCCCTGTCGCGGCCCCTGGTTGAAAATGGGGCCCTATAAGTGCAGAAACTAGCTCTTGGGATTTGGCCCCTATTGTGGCCCCCTTGGTGCAATTGTATGTGGGTTCTAACCTAATCTTACAGTTGTAGGCCCTCGCCCCCGTCATAAAAAAAATTGTATTCTAATCCTTGTAAGACAAGACTTGTATCAGGGTCTGCGCCCCGTTCCCCTTTGGGTCAAAATGACCATTTTCTGTAATAGAAGTTGATCATGCACATATCTCTCTTTCTCTCTCTCTCTCTCTCGTTTATTCGTTTTTCTCTCTTTCTCTTTCTTTCGGCTCTTTCTCACACCAAATCAATTAATTAATTAATCAATTAAATTAAATATTACGTGAAATAATGAATAATTTCTACCCTAATGCAATGATGCTTTTTATAGAGGCACCACCTATACATTCAGAAAATTATGTCTGATTCATTTGCATGTTCAATTACATACACACAAAATTGTTTCATAGAAACGTGTTCATTAACAGTTATAAAAACCTCATTAAAAGGACTGGAAAGTAATAATTACTTATATATAGCAGAGTTAAATTAAATTAACATGTTTTGAAAATATCAAATCGATATAATGGAAATAAAAGGCAAACGGTTTTAATGATTTATTATTATACGCGAATTAACAATAACTACAAGTCTAAAATCCACGAATACGTACCAGCTATTGTAGATCTGATTTCATGACGTCATCCTATAAGAGTAATAATACATTTTAAAAATCTTTATCGACATTATTGTTAGCAATAGCAAGTAAAACATATATTATGAAATAATACGCATACCATCAGATGTGTTTTTTCTTTCAACTGTTCTAATAATAACGATATGTTGAACTGAAATATTTTTATATAACTCACTAAACACATTTCTACTTATGAATGGCTGGATATAAACTAGCTATTGCTTTCCCTTATTAACTAATTTAGATAGTAATGCACAAAACCTGATTACTGCAACTCGTATTTAGCATTTATATTGTACTTATAAATTTACCTTCAAAATAAAAAAAACGACGATAACATGTTTTAAAAAAAATGATTTCCACTTTCATCAGTTTTTTATATTGTGTACAAACAAAAATATCACCTAGGTGTTATAAATAAATAATAGTCTTCAAACTGTATTTTTATATTGTATATGTACATACAAATTGCTTTAAATAAGCGAGTACCTAATTAAGTGAGCAATCCATTAACATTTTCTAGTTTTACAATGTGAGTTGTGTAAAAAGATTTATTATAAAGAGGTTGCATAATTATCCTCTGTCATAAAAATTGTATTCTAATAAAGAACAAAGATATGTAAAGATAAGGACAAGTGTTTTATAGTAAAAGGTTTTATTTAATTGATTTAACCTGTCAACATGTGCCAAAGTCATTTTTCTTTATAGAAGCGGTCGGCCTTGGAATTTTTAAGTTAACATGTATCACGGTTATTACTATTTATAGAAGCGGTCAGCCATGAATTTTAAAGCTAACAAAGGTCTATCTAACATGGGTTTAAATGGAATCCAACAGAGGATGACTGTTTTTTTGTATTTACAATGTGGTTTTTATTTTTCATAACGCATTTATTATAAAAGAGGTTGCATAATTGTTATTAAAATTATTACACTTCTTTTACTCCCTATTTGTCTGTTGCGAACTCTACGTATACACGAATTTTATTTACAACATACTTTATTTTACCTTGAGAAAAAAGTCACCTTCAACCGACCTTGAAGTTAGCCAGACTTTGAAGTTGGCCTTGATGTTAACCTTGTGGTTTTTTAGTGGTTTAAGTTGACCTTGAAGGTGTACTATAAATACGTGCATTTGAGTTAGTTAAAGTCTTAAAACTCTACCATAAACTTACAAAGGTTTACGTAAAGCTTTTCCTACAAAAAACTAGTAATATCCTGTTGAGTCACTGGTCAGCATCCTGTTTCAGGTCACTTAGTCCTGCACTAGGCATTTACTGCTGCAGATTTTGGCCGAAGACTAGACCATTTCCACTGGCTGATGGTAGAAGATCGGAATGTTATTTCACGTATATTGTGGACAGATGAGGCCACATTTCATGGCAATGAAGGTAGAATTTCCATAATACGCACTATTGGTCTAGAAGGGCGAATTATCGGCCCATTATTTTTTAATAACCAATTACCCTGGCGATTTACCTATTGGTATTTTTTTTTTCAATGTTGTCAGATTTACAGTTCCAGAGGCCTACTTGTTTTTACTAGACTACTGTTCTGTCTATGCGTCTAGGAGATTGCAGCTCTGTATTGAACAATACGGGTGACAATTTGAACATTTGGGGCGTCATTAGTCTTTAGTACTAGAACCTGTTTTACCCGCTCTAAATTAAAGATACGCCTTCAGGGAACATTTAGTATATTACATTTTATTCTTTTGTTTTCATAGCTAAATTTTTAATAAATTTTAACAATTAATGACAGTTAAACCTGTTCTCTAATTCTGTTACTTAAAATATATTTTTTTATTTATTTTTGCCATGTCTGTGTAACGAAAGACGATATCGATTTGCGGTTTTCACCAATTTCTTTATTTTTTCACACATCTTTTCGCGAGTTAAAAATAATTACACAAAACGCCATCTACTGACTAGAAAAAAGTAAACCGACAATGTTAATATTTTATTACAAACACCCGAGGAGCCTCTCTCAAACGAGACTCAGTTTATACAACGATAATTTACCTATCACCCTCCCCTCATTTAACAGAATAGAGAAAAAGGCTAAATAAAGAAAATGGTTATAAGCTTACGTAGTTCATAGTAAAACTATTTTGGGCGTAACGTGATAATGCCGATTTAAAAAAAAAAACGATTTTCTAATTTGGTGTTGGTGTACGCCCCCTTTCGGCCATCACAAGAACTTCTGCGATTCAGCGATTTCTCTTGGCCGATTTACCTATCACTATTTTTTCCAGTGTTGTCAGATTGGCAGATATGGACTCATGGCTTATTCTTTTCTGATTTAAAAAATGTATAGCTTTGTATGTTTAGTATTATTAGTTAACTCACAGTTTTCAAAAAATTGTAATTATAGTATTTACTAAACAAATGCAATGTTTGCCATGGTGTCCTGTGACAATTAAAAACAAAACTCTTCACTGATTAACTGTCAAATAGTAGATATTGTGAATGATCTGTTGTAACCAGTTGTAGTTCGTACTTAAATAGTGAATATTAATTTATTAATGGCTTATTCTTCTGAAGAAAGATATGATATTCTTTTTTGTTATTACGTGTCTAACAGAGATGCGTATGCTGCTTCGGAATTATATCTTCAAACTTATATGGAAAGAAGACAACCCGAAGTGAGAATATTTGCCAAACTCGAATTGAATTTTAAAACATATGGGGCTTTTACTAAACCTCAAAATTTTAAAATTGATGTTAACGCCAGAAACAGAAGAACGTGTTTTAGCTTACATCGAATTTAAACCTACTACATTTCTTCGTGAAATTGCGAACGAGTGCAACACTTCCAAAGATGAAGCCCACGTTATTTTGAAACAAAATAATTTTAAGCCATATCATTTTCATATAGGAAATACATTGTATGTTGAAGATTATCAGAAAAGATTACGTTTTGCTACATGGTTGATTAATGAAAGTCGAGCAAACAATCAATTCTCGAAAACCATTCTTTTTACCGATGAAGCAAAATTTACAAACAACGGCATCTTCAATAGAAAAAATCATATCCAATGGTCCCAAGAAAATCCAAAATTTTGGACGACCTTCCGTTGAACGTAATTCAAAATTTGAATTATTTTCAACACGATGGGGCACCAGCACACAATGGATTACTTGTGTGTAACTATTTACAGGAACGTTTTAATAATTGGATAGGAAATCGAGGTCCAATAGCTTGGCCGCCGCGATCTCCAGACTTAACTCCCCTGGACTTTTTCTTGTGGGGTGCAATTAAAGACAAAGTGTACTGAGTAAGACGTGGCAATCTAGACGATTTAAAAATAAAATTCGTGTTGCTATACAACGAATTGGAACTCAAAGTTTATTAAAAGTTCAAAACGAAATTTTAAGACGATGTCAAATGTGTGTTCAAAATAATGGAGGGCATTTTGAAGCACTTCAATGATTGTGTTATCTGTTTATATTTTTTGCTGTTACTTTTCTTTGTAAGTTAAATTTATTTAGAACTTTTTATTTTGATAATGTAGTACATTATTTCTTGTTGTTTCCACAAATTTAGTAGTAGAATATGAGTTTATTTTGTTATTTAAATGTTCACAGCACACGTTAATTTGTTTAATAAATATTATAATCTTTTTTTTGTAAATTGTAAGTTAACTAATAATATTAAACATACAAAGCTATACATTTTTGAAATCAGAAAAAATAAGCTATTGAATGAGTCCACAGCCGCCTATAGTTGCCATTTAAAAAAATTCATGTTTGAGTTGTAGCTCGAAAAATAATTACTAAACAGACTTTGTATTCTAATTTTTCAATTTTGCGTAAAAATAGCTATCAAAAGTCTCTCTTATAACTTTTTCGTATTTTGAATATTAAAAAAGATATAGTCGATTGAAAATTTGGACGATTTTTAGTTATTTTCGGATATCTTAGAAAGTTGGCAACAATGTTGAGCAATTTGAATTATCATGTAATTCTGCCCAACTTTGCTAATTTAACCGACTCTTATAATAACAATAATAACAAAGATAGCCATGGAGCGTGGGTAGATTGTAGACACTCGGTATATATATATATATATATATATATATATACAGGCATGGAAAAATATTATCGCGGGTCTGACTTATAATAAGTAAAACAAAGACAGTACAATCAGCTCACGTGAGATAGAATACACAACAAACTAAAAGCGCTGGTGCCATACATGCGTTTTTTGAATAGGCTAGTATCAATGACACATTTAATTGCTACTGTCAACCAGAATTGAAAATCAGTGTTTTTGCAGGTCCGACACAATACTCATGTATACCACTGAAGAAAAAATACAGATTATTAAGTGGTATTATTCAGTAAGCTGAACTGAATTTTATCACAGATTGGGTTACTTCCTTGCGCAAAGTAGAGGTCTTTTCGAAATCCTTATAATGCTAAAGTTAAACCTTAAACTTAAGTTATACTATCAATGTAAATGTTAATGTTCTTGTTATAACATTAAACAGTATAAACACTAAAACTGGGCCAACTTATAATGTTAAAACAAAAGCGATGATGTAATAAATAGATCAAATAATTTTAATTAATAAAAATAATTACCAAATGATTTTCGCTACTGCCGTCGACTCATCGGTTGATTAAGATGGGAGGGTTCAACTAACGCACCTGAAATACTGCATGCTATTCATCAGCTTAATTATTTTCACTTATCCTTAATTCAAAACAAATGTTATCTAAAAATTATGAAAAAATGATAAATTCTCGAGCGCCATGTTGTCATTTTTTTTTATATATCTATCTAGGAACAACAAAACCTAGTTATTGAATACTATAAACAAATTAACACAAATGAAAATAAAATAACAAGTTATACATAAGCTTATTTAATATATGTTTGAAAACGAAAAAAAATTCAGAAGTCATAAACTATACTAAATTATAAAAAAAACTTTACCTTTTAACGGTTCTGTACATACACTGTGACAGGTACTATGAAGCAGAATGGTTCATATGGTGAGGTCAATGTCTTGCTTAGTTATCCTTAAAATATGGAATTTCCTTGAAGTTTAATTCGCCAAATTTATTTGTAAAAGTATGTAGAACTTGCGTTGTAAAGGTAACTCAAGTAAAACTTGCCATTTAAAATAATAGTACAGTAAAATATTGACTTATACGTGCCATTAAAGATTATTAGTCAAATAGGAGTGCAAATAAGTGCAATCTAAGTGTACAAATTAAGTATACAAATTAAGTGATTAAAAGGTAATTAAAAGTGCGTACTTAAAAAGTAAGAACTTAAAAAGTAAGAACTTAAAAAGTAAGTACTTAAAAAGTAAGTACGTAAAAAGTAAGTACGTAAAACGTTCCTAAAAAAAAACAAAGGCTTTAGTTTTAAATATAATGAGAAAAAAAAATAACTTACCACCAAAATTCTGATGGCACCAAAATATAAAAAAATTAAGTAAAAATCATGCTTATTGCTGTTAACATTCAGCATTAAGTGAATTAAAAAAAGCTTTCAGAATAACTCAAGTGTATTTCCCCTAAAAGTCTTCACGCTTGCGCGAATACAATAATATAAATCCAATTTTTTAAGAAAGGGAACTAAAACTATTTATGTAATATTACACCCAAAAGATTTGTTCTAGGAAATGCCGATTAAATTGCCATTCTCAATTCTACATATTAATAATTAAAAACTTTTCTAATATTACGCCAAATAAATGAACGATTCTTAAATTAATGTACTTTTTAATACAACCACAAAAAAAGGTTGTTACATTGTTTGTAGCTCTCGTAAGTTTCTTCTTGGTTCTTCTTACGAACCATGTCATAATTTGCAATTATAATAAACTTCGATGGTTTGAGGTATTATCATTTAATGTTTAGGTGTAAAGTATTTACTTAATAGTTTCAAAGAATACTCAACATCATTTAATTGCTTGGGTTTAGTTAGAAATGTTGAAGCTAGATTGAAGGAGAGTTAAGTAGTTCATATTTTTTGCCTACATGCAAATATGTACAAGTGGCAACATCGGTAAAGATTTTTTATAATTTTAATTCTGTGTGACTAAAAAGTCATAGTGCTTATAGTGCATTCGTTACATGTAAGTTAAAAATTTTCGTTAACATTATTGGAAGTGAACCGCGATCAACGTAGAGTTTGAGATTTCAGAAACAATCAATATAACCAATAACAAATCTTAAAACTTAGGTTACCGGTTATAATTTTCGTCATTATTGTATTGTTTTATTTCGAAATCTTGTACCAACATCGGTTGATGTGCATTTTTTTTATGTAAATAAATTTCTCCTGAGGTTTTGGATGCGATGTTTATTTTTTTTCGAAAGTGATGGAGGTTATAAAATAAAAGTCACTTCAAATCGGCATCTAAAATAAATGTGATAGTAAATATGAAACTTTATGAAAGAATAAAAATAAGTCTAATCCGATAAATTAATGAACATTTAAATCAATATTTAAATATTCAAAGAAAAATAAAATGCGACTACAAGAGTAAATGAGCATATTACCTAAGTGCAACGTATTTACCAAAAAGAAGATTCATCACAAGTTAGTGCAGCTGGATGAATTTATGGAAATTAAGCAGTACCATAGGCAACAGGAAGGAAATATCATCGTTAAATGGAAAGAAGTTTTACATCCAATGGTAATATGGAACGAGCTTAAAGTGACCATTTATTGGAGATTACAACACATGTGAGTTTATTTTCCTATCATAACCCAACCGATTGCATTGATTATTCTTTTAAAGTCCTGTATTTATGTTTCGTTTTTCTGAATTTGTATATGTTTATTGTGCGACGGCGTGTATCAATATCTGGAAAGGTAATGAACAGGTGTAACCATAAATATTTTAGTTTTAAAATAAAGAAAATCAAAATTGTACTCACTAAGTAATAGATCGTTGGTGAAATTTTTGACAGGCAGTACATATTTTAATTGTGCAACGACGCAACGCATGCGTACATTATGCCAATTCCGTAGAAGCCTGTGAAACAAATTATTGCAAATTACCATTAAATTATTAACATGAACATTTCCGGGTGTAAAATAAAAATTTTATGATTTCATGAAAACACATTAATTTATTTATAATTTATAAAGTTAAATAGTTATAGTTTGATTTGCCAACGAAATTCAAATATTAGAACTCTATCCTCAAATTTACAATTATTAAATTAAATAAATAATTATTAAGGCCATTACAATATATATATATATATATATATATATATATATATATATATATATATATATATATATAACACTATAGAAATTGGTTTAGTGAACGCAGAGAAGTTCAATTTAATAATCATTAATTGTATTTTATTTAAAAGTAACTTTTAAAGTATATACAGTAAAAGATTAACTTGAGTGGGACTTGAACCTACGACCTCAACTTTGCTAGAGTGGGGCTCTTCCATCTGAGCTATCGAGGAGGCAAGTCACAATCGATTCAAGCTTGAACTGTATGTACTTCCCTAGTTACGATGTATTATAATATTTATACACAGAGTGAAGGATCACAGTCAACTTTTTGTGAATACCATGTGAGCCCGCAATTCGCTAAGGTTTCGCACATGACTGATTATTAATTTTTATTTGCTGTATGCA
This sequence comes from Vesta saturnalis, assembly GCA_036346205.1. NCBI lineage: Eukaryota > Metazoa > Arthropoda > Insecta > Coleoptera > Lampyridae > Vesta > Vesta saturnalis. The sequence continues at coordinate 169,653 of JARFJB010001736.1, read as the reverse complement.
AGAGTAATAGATAACTATAGAAATTGGTTTAGTGAACGCACAGAAGTTCAATTTAATAATCATTAATTGTATTTTATTTAAAATAAAAATTATAATATATCGTAACTAGGGTACATACAGTTCAAGCTTGAATCGATTGTGACTTGCCTCCTCGATAGCTCAGATGGAAGAGTCCCACTCAAGCAAAGTGGAGGTCGTGGGTTCAAGTCCCACTCGAGTTAATCTTTTACTGTATGTACTTTAAAAATTAATTTTAAATAAAATACAATTAATGAATATATATATATATATATATATATATATATATATATATACATAAAGACAAAATTTATATCGATTGGGGCTTGTATCTAGATAGCTCAGTTGGTTATAGTGCAAAGTAGATGTCGTAGGCTCAAATCCTACCAGAGGTAAACCTTTTATTTATGTTTTTAATAAAATTAATAATAATTGTTAATTACATACTTACGTTTAAACTTATTCGTTCATAACAAAACTTATAATAATTAACATTAGTCAAGTTGCTTTGGTATGTTTGAATCCTTGCGATATTGCCGGCTCACACACATTCCATTAATATAAGTGATTTGAATGTGATCTCATTATATTTAGAATTTACATCAGTTCTACATACATAATGACAAAATTTACATAGATTGGGACTTGTATCTCTATAGCTCAGTTAGTTAGAGTGGTACTCTACCAAAGTACATGTAGGTTCAAATTCTACTCGAGGTAAACATTTTTTTTGTTTATTATAAGTTTTGTTATGAACGAATAAGTTCAAAGGTAAATATATAATTAAAAATTATTATTAAATACATAAATAAAAAGTTAACCTCGAGTAGGATTTGAACCTATGACCTGTACTTTGCTAGAGTACCGCGCTAACCAACTGCGCTATCGAGATTCAAGCCATAATCCATGTAAATTTTGTCTTTATGTATGAAGAACTGATGTAAATTCTAAATATAATGACATAAAGACAAAATTTACATCGATTGGGGATTAAATCTCTATAGCGCAGTCGGTTAGTGCGGTACTCTAGCAAAGTACAGGTCATAGGTTCAAATCCTACTCGAGGTAAACTTTTTATTTATGTATTTAATAAAATTAATAATAACGTTTATCGTTAGCATTCCTAAATTGTTACACATTCTTAATTTTTACCATTTTTAGTTTAATATTTAAGTTGAAACTATGTAACATACGTTTTTTTATAACTTATATTGATTCTGTAGCATCTCAGTCGAAAATCTTAGTGAAAAGTCTCAACTTATATAAAACTAACAATAGCTCGAAATTTGATAAATTTGATATTGAATAGTTTGTAGCACTGTCCATGCGTGTGAGAAATTTTAATTTAATAGTTACATTTAAACGACTAGTTTAGTGGAAAAAATTTGAAAACTGTGTAGGTTAACAAGTACTTCCGGTAATCCTACGTGTCCGAAAAGTTTATACGGATCTACGATTTTCCTATAATAGGAGTATGCCAAATTTCATCACACCAGCTCAAACGGCCAGACCACTATCGTGTTTACATCAGTGTTGGGTAGGATCTAGATCAAAGTGATCTAGATCCAGGATCTAGATCCACTAAACGGATCTATGATCTGGATCTAGATACTTTGCTCTGCTAGGATCTAGTATCTGGATCTAGATCACATTTTAACAGATCTTTAGTACTTGAATCCAAAGATCCATTAGAAGATTTTAAAATGTATTTTAAGGGTATTTTGTGAAATTTTTAACTGGCTTGAGGCAACAGAGCTTTATATTTAAAAAATACATTATGCTCCGTTACGACTGTTACATCCGTACCCCACAGAGATACATACACATTTACCTACTGCCTGAGGCATGTTAAATTCCGAAATATCCAATAATAGAACTATTCATTTTCTTTGTTAATATTTCCGTCGGTTGTTTTGTTTCCCAAAGCTACAAAGGCAGGTAATGACCGCTAAGTGCTAATCTAATGACTTAATGAGTAATGACAATGGGGTCATCCATCCATTAAAGTAGGTACTTAAGTTAAGTGGAACAGGAATTCCCTGTTGCTAATTTAATCGAACAAAAGGAGGTATAGAAAAACAACAATCTTGTCTTCAGTTCTTAAGAATACGACTTTAAGTAAAGCACATTTGTTAATTGTTAGTTAGATCAACAATGAGTGACGAAGCTGAATTAATGCAAGTTCCGCCAATCTTAAGCGAATTCTTTGATTTTTTAAAAATAAATACTTAATCGCAAACAACATTTTATTCAGAATGCACAAATTATTTTAAAGACGCAAGCACTAACTATGAGCAATTAAATATGTACCCTGCTATAAAAGAAATCTTTTTAAAATATAATTCTATACTTCCTTCATCTGCCCCCGTTGAAAGTATATGGTGGACTAATTTTAACTCCTCGTAGGAATAGATTAGGTGATGATATATTTGAGATGCTATTAATTTTAAAACAAAATAAAATAAAATTAGATAATAAAATGTAATTATGTAACGTATACTTATAATAATTTAGATACATGTCCTTATTCTTATAATTGTATAACTGTGTTAAGTTAAATTAACAATTAACATTGCAACTTGCAAGTGTAAATGTGTAAGGTAAAGTGGGGTAACATTGACATGGGGGAAACATTGACACATTTTCAAAGTTCCCTCCTAATTTTAGTTGAAAAGAAATTTACGTTCTGTCTTTTGTTGTAAAATTATGTGTATAGTTCCGCCATCTAGTAACCTATACTTCAAGCACTTTGTTCTAATTTTATGGTTTGTAGCGTCTGTTTAATGGTTAAGCACAAGAATTTGTTGAGTCACGTCTATGGAAAACTTTGCCGGTGTTAATTGTTTTTTGAAGATTCGACCTATAGTCGGCCAAGTAAGTAATTTCTTATATTACGCGTTAACAAATATTAGTTTATTTCAATTTAAATTCTGTAATTTGATGAAGTTCTACTTTCGTAAGTGAAGGTTAAGATTGACACCTGTGTCAATGTTACACTCTATAAATGTGTCAATGTTTTTCTCTTTGCAGAAATGCCCCGCAAAAAGAAGGTTGGCGAAATTCCCAGAAAATATAAAACCTATGATGAAGACAGTATGGTAAACGCCATAAGTCAAGTAAAAAATGGAAGTTTAAGTGTCAAGAGAGCTAGTGAAATGTATGGAATTAACCGTTCAACGTTAATAAACCACTTGAAAAACTATAAATGCAAAGCAGTTGGCCGCCCCACAGTACTCACTTTACAAGAAGAAAAACTCTTGGTAAATGCTATAATAAAAGTAGCGGACTGGGGCTTCGGACTCGATCGTTTTAAATTACGTATTTGTGTTCAGGATTATCTCAAACGAATGGATCGTCCAAATCCATTTAAAAATGGATTACCAGGTATTGACTGGATTAAATCGTTTGAACGTCGTTGGAAGAAAAAACTCAGTAACAGAGTCGCACAAAATCTACCTAAAAATAGGGCAGATGCTTGTTCTTTGGCAGAGCTCAATGATTTTTACGAAAAGCTAAAAGCCACGATTGAAAGGCTGGAATTGTCGAATAAGCCACAGAATGTGTTTAATTGTGACGAATCAGGCTTTCAAACTGACGCTGGTATTCAAAAAATTTTATGTCGCAGAGGTTCACACAACCCACTGAAGCTTGTGGGTACTGTAACAAAAACTACTTACACCGTTCTAGCATGTTGTAGTGCAACCGATGAATATCTTCCCTTATTTGTAAATTACAAAGGTCTACATCTTTACGCAACATGGTGTCAAAATGGACCAGAAAATACTGTGTATAACTGTTCTCCATCTGGCTGGATGGAGGCAGCCCAGTTTGCAGATTGGTTCGAAAATGTTTTTGTGAGAGCTACTGCTGCGTTAAGTGGACCGAAACTACTAATATTTGATGGCCACAATTCCCACATAACACTACAACTTATTGACATGGCTATAAAAAACAATATTGAACTGTTCTGTTTGCCCTCGCACACATCGCATGTTCTACAGCCGTTAGATGTTGGAGTTTTTAAACCTGTTAAAACAGCATGACGTAATGTTCTAAAAAGTTTTTATCAAGAAACTGGGTTTAAGAACGCCGACAAGGTAGTGTTTCCTGGTCTGTTAAAAACTTCAAGAAACTGGGTGTTTTCTAGGGCCAATGCAGTAGGTGGTTTCGAGGGGTCTGGAATTTTTCCCTTATCTAAAGAAAGGATATTAAAAATCCATATCATCAACCGTCATATGTTCTTCAGAAAATAAAATTCAACCAACCACATCCACAGTAGAAAAAGAAAATGAAACACCAACACCCGATTTTGCAGGTTACAGTCAATCCTCACCACCAACTACTCCACTTCCTGAACAGTTGGAAGATATTACACCTACTAAAAGTTGGAATTATCACTAATGACTGTATTAAGACGGCAAGAAGCCAAAACAGTAATACAAAAAAGAAGTAAACTCAGAAGAAAATTTGCGGAAACATTAACAGCGGACGATGTTAGACTAAGAATGATAGAAAATGAGAAAAACAAAAGAAAACCAACAGTAAGAAAAACTCAAAAACAAAAAAGCAAGAAGCCTGTTGAAAAAACTGAAGAAACCTCAGATAGTGATGCTAGTTTACAACTTGTCCATGATACAGATGATGACATTTCACACGATGAAAATAATAGCAGTGTAATAGAAGAAGATAATTGTGGTAAAGCAAAGGATTTGTGAAGTTCGACGGAAGTAACCAAAATATAGTTGCAAATTCATGGGTCCTCGTCAGATTTAATAATTCTAAAAGTTGTGTAGAAAAGGAAGAATGCATTCACTATGTTGGACAAGTGTTGGAAGTAAATGACAGCGAAATTATGGTCAACTTTTTGAGAAAGAAGAAAATACATTTTGTGTACCCTGATGTACCCGATCAAAGCCTGGTATCTGTAGATGATGTCGCTATGGTTCTGCGCGAACCTTATATTAAAAGGGGAATGCATTACTTTCATGTCAACTTTCTTCCTTCTAATTATAAACCGCCTCTTAAGATTAACTAGGCTTTATTATAATACGTAGGTGTATAACTATCTAAAATTAAGTATAAAGTTTCTTAATTAAGTATTTATTGTTTTATTTCTATGATTTTCCATAAAAATATCTAGGATATTTGTCAATGTTACACTATACATGCAAAATATTGACATATTAGCTGTTTTTATGAGTGTGTCAATGTTAGACTTGCCATGGGTAACATTGACACATTACCACTTTTCAAAAAAAAAATTAAATTCTGTAAACGACTTGGTATATTCATATTCTATCATATACAGTGTAGAAAAGGTTAATATATCTTCATTCTGTCACAAAAGCAGTCATATACCAAACTGATATGTGCCAAAAAAAAAAATCAATTTTAAAGTTGTGTCAATGTTACCCCATTTTACCTTACCTAATACTAATTTTGTAATTTGTATTTGTAGTGCGTTAAATAATTAATGCAAGTTTTCAATAAAAACCTATAAAAGTTATATTTATATATTATTTTTCTTAATAATTTAACCTTACGGACTAATATTTGTATTACATGAAAATTGATCATGGGAATGGGAGTACTACTCATCAGTAGCAATACTAGCAATTAAAGATAATATTAATAATTAGAAAAATCTCGAAACAATTTTGGGAATGTCGGATCTTTATAAAAGATCTAGATCCCATTCCAAGGATCTTTGATCTTTATCTAGATCCATTTTTACGTACGGATCTTGGATCTTTATCTAGATCAGTTTTTAAAAATGTGTTTGGATCTGTATCTAGATCCTAAATAAATGGATCTTACCCAACACTGGTTTACATACAGACACACACACACACATAGAAGGTATGCCAAAAATGGTCAAAATAGATTCAGGGACTCTCAAAACGTGAAGATTCGTCAAAATCTCAAGGGCGAATTTTTTAAAGTAAAACGCAATACCAATAAAACACAAACGTAGATACCATAGTACTAAAATATCACATACCACATACATATCAGGTACAGAACCATAATCATGTAGAATATTACGTTACCAAAATACCAAGTAAAAGTACCAAAGCCACAAAAGTACCAAAACACCAAGTATCTGATGCAATCTCAAATACCAAGGCTTAAGATAACATTACACTGAAATACAGTGTACGGAATTTTCGAAATGATGTAGAAACGCATAAAATGCTAGGCGTCAGTGCTCTAAAATATCAAACTATCAGATACCAGGATGTTAAAATATCACTTACGGCATTAACCGAAGTAACAAAATACCAAAATCAAAATCATGTTAGGGATTTAAAATTCATTTACGCTATGTTTTAACAATTTTAGTGTGTTTTATGGATATATACTATTGAAATAATTAAAGAACAGGATATCTAATATGAAAATAATGTTACTGGCTAAATTTTCGCAATGGCCAATTAAAATAAGCCTAAAGACGGCCGCGGTTCGAAGACATAAAGTATGTGACAAGTTGCTTCAAAATTTACACTTACTCTCAAATAAACTTTAAATCTGGTAATATACGTCTAGGCGCCACTACGATCGAAATGTTTCGTTAAAATGCCCTTGGGCAAGATGTTAAAATACTAACTCAATTTTAAACACAAAAGTGGTAATATTCACTTTAAATTTAAACAAATATGTCAAGATTCGTTTGAAGAAGCTTATTAAATTTATTTGTATCCATAATAATAAATTATTTAATAAATTTGCAAACATAAAAGTTATCGACTCTGTCTAGTGTTTACAACAATAAATCTCACGCTCTCTTCTATCCTACATAAATGGTTACTATTATCCAACGAGTAATAATAATCAAATAACATTAAACCCATTTTCAATACCCACTAACTGGGTTTAAGGGGAGTCGGATGGATTTCTTTGGAAAAAATATCTCTGGTTTATTTTAAGACCAATTATATACAATTCCATAATTCCATTCCATATCAGTAAAACTCGTTTTATTAACGTTAATAGTGTAATAGTGTAATATGGACGGGTATCCCAAAAATCTAGATTTGTTTTGAAAACACCTATAGGATTAGGAGTATATGAAGCGTTATCATGTTATAATAAAGGATTAATTTAAACGTTTCTTACAAAATTACTTTTTTCTGTCCCAAGGTACATTTTTCTCAAGAACTAAAAGCTGTAGAATTTTTTTTATTGTACTTAATAAACTTCTCATTTTGAGTGTTGGGTTTTGAAAAGTTGTAAATAGTTTTGACTTATTCTCATTTAATATATTTAAAATTGGAAAATTTTTAAACTTAGTTTCTTTTAATTATAAAAAAAATCTAAAAACTAACATTTTTTAATAATAAAGTCTCAAAATGTAGGCAAAGGTAGTCCCTTTCAGACAAAAAAGAATAATGGAGCTATCTCATTTAGTTCCCGAGAAAAATGTACCTTAAGTTATGCAAATTAACATGTGCGAGCTAGGGTCATCCGACTCCCCTTAAGCTAAATTTTGTAATCTTTGTGAGTACATAAGAACGCTCACAGATGCTCATATATATGGAGCCAAGACAACTTATGACAGTGTGAAGTAGTTCTCTTAGTATATTTGTTTATGGCAATTGTGGTTAACGTAATACTTACGTTTTAAGATCACTAATTAATTTATTTATACTAATTACAACCGTTTTCCCAATATGAGCAGTAGTTCCTGGTAACTGAGAATGTAATCCTAGTTTTTAACATTACTTGTACATATTTGTAATCTTATAAATACTTGGAAAAGTTAAATTGCGTTAAATTTTTATCTTTAATGTCAATGACCTGCAAAACAACTTCTAAATGTAACTGAAACACGCATACAACGAATTTGAATCGTAATCCCTTAAAATACTTGAATTATAATAAACCTTTTTCATATTTTATAAATTTGTTCTAAGATCTCAACCACTTCTTACAGGCATTACTACTTACTGAGGACGATAACTGTAATTGTTATCGAAACGTATATATTTTTGTAAAATATAAATATAAAAATATACCATTTAACAACTCAAAAGCTAAGTATTTTAATTATGTATTATGTTTACACATAATTTTCCGCTTTTTTTTTAAATCAAAAATTAGTCGTTTATTATGAAAGAACGAAACCTCTTGTTTTACTAGCAACTTATGCGTCTCAGCTACAGATTTCTTCAAATTGAGGAAGTAAATCAAAAGTTCCTGTAAATGAGGCTCATTGGGCTCAAAATTTGAAATCTTTGCACGCTAGAGAATATATTATACTGATAAAAAATCACTAAGGTTGCGTTGTTAACAGATGTCCAACCTTGCGATAATGACGTTTTAGATCTGACAATTTTAACCATAACTTACTGGTGACGCCAACTTTTGTCAAACGGCAGGAACTTATTTGTACACCTATGTGTAATAATGGTGACAGTTTACATTTTCATTATTGTAAATTAACATTTAGGATAAACTCCCTGATAATAAATTACTTTTATATAAATATTCATTTAAATACCGAAAATAATTGTGATATTCTTGATACACATATTAAAAAAAAATAATGCGGGTGAGGGTGATTCACATAAACCACAATGTACATAACTTGTGGTAGAAGAATTTGAAACCCCGTTATAAAATATATGTTACATAACTGCATGATTAGACCAAAATGAGTTTTTATATTCGACCTTTATTTGCAAAAATGATTATCAAAATCTTGATCTTACACTACTCGTTATACTCTAATATGCCTTACTGTAACTAACAACGTAATTGCCCATTTTTCTTATATACGAATTACTGGTAGTGACGGCTTCTATTGACAAAACTGTCATAGACACACTTTCTAGAAAAAATGGTAGTACGTTTATTGTTTAGTAAGCTAGTTGCTTTTGCCCGGCATAGCTTCGGTCGGAGAGGGGAAGATTCGCAAAGTCATTGACAACCTCAAGATTATAACAATACACACTATTTAATTGCCTGTAACAGTTTATAATTCTAAATATTTTACTTAATTCTAATAATACTTCACTTAATCTAATGTTTATGTAAAACAAATAACAACTTAAATCTTTCTCTAGAATGCGGTCACCAGCTGGCTCTTAAAGCATTCAGGAAGGTGGAGGTCGGCGAAAGTCTTCCTGGTCTATGGGATATCTGAGGGTTGGATAGTTAATAATACAAAAATAAGAAGGTGCTATACGGTAATAATTTCCCTAGTTGACTTTATATAACTTTTTAGTAATTAAAAGTTTATACAAATTAATTAAAATTCCACTCCCACAATACATTTGGTTTACGTTTTATTCTACGAATTTAATTTTAAAACGATCCAAGCGCTCGTACGTGTAAAGACTATTTATATAAATATATTGGAATCAAACTAAGGACTGATAACGCGCTTTTATTGGGCAATGGCTCTATATGTTGGTTACTAGGTCAACAGGTGTTATTGATATCTGTTTTTAAAATGAATTACGACTATTGGTTTTATTTATTTAGCAATCTGTAACTTTGGGTTTTTTTATAATTACTTTTAATTATGCAAAGAGATGTAGCATAAAAAATCTCGTACATCCAAGTATGGATGAAATTAATACTACTTTTACGAAATGTGTATTTATTAAAATGGGTATTACAAGAGTTTATATTTTATTTTCTATGCGATTTATTTTTATCGCTTAATGGAAAATTATACGAAAACGGGATTTCTCTTTTGAGAAACTAAATCGGAATTTCTACTTTATAGAAATTTAGTTTAATTTATAAAAAAATTATTTATTCTTTCAGAAAGCGGGTTGTAATACTTTAATAAGCATTCTGGATATGAACACAAAGTTTAACAGGATAATCTGGTCGAAAACCGAAATTTACTGCGGTTAACACATATATATATATATATATATATATATATATATATATATATATATATATATACATACATCGATTGAGTATCTGCAGATTTTACTGGGTTTCCAGTTCGGTCGTGTAAGTGTTTAGGTATTTCTGTGTTAGGAAAGGATTAATTAGCCAAAAAGGCGTACACTTCATTGGTTAATTATAAGAACGCAAGAATGAACAGGCATACGCCTTTAAGATAAGCACGGTAAGGATATACCTCCTCAGACATACGCCTTGGGGGATAATTTCCCGAGGGAATCTTAGTACTTTTCAGGCGTACGCCTAAAAGCAAAGAGGAGGATTTTACGTATTAGGATAGGATGTCTGTTTACGCTGGGCATACGCCCGAGTGAGTGTCAATGTACAGGTATTGCGGTGTTTTGCAGACAGGATCGATTCATAATTTGTCAAGGCAGAAAAAAATCTTTATAACGGAAACTGGTCTGGTAAATATGACAGAAAATATGACAGTCGTGTGTCGTGTGACGTGTGTCGTGTGTCATGTGTCGTGTGTCGTGTGTCGTCTGTCGTGTGTCGTGTGTCGTGTGGCGTTTGGCGTTTGGCGTTTGGCGTTTGGCGTTTGGCGTTTGGCGTTTGGCGTTTGGCGTTTGGAGTTTGGCGTTTGGCGTTTGGCGTTTGGCGTTTGGAGTTTGGCGTTTGGCGTTTGGCGTTTATCGTTTAACGTTTAGCGTTTAGCGTTTAGCGTTTAGCGTTTACCGTTTAGCATTTAGCGTTTAGTATACAGCGTACAGCGTTCAGCGTTTAGCGTTCAGCGTTCAGCGTTTAACGTTTAGCGTTTAGCGTTTAGCGTTTAGGGTTTAGCGTTTAGCGTTTAGTGTTTAGCGTTTAGCGTTTAGCGTTTAGCGTTTAACGTTTAGCGGTTAGAGTTTAGCGTTTAGCGTTTAGCGTTTAGCGTTTAACGTTTAGCGTTTAGAGTTTAGCGTTTAGCGTTTAGCGTTTAGCGTTTAGCGTTTAGCGTTTAGGGTTTAGCGTTTATCGTTTAGCGTTTAGCGTTTAGCGTTTAGCGTTTACCGTTTAGCGTTTAGCGTTTAGCGTTTAGAGTTTACTGTTTAGTGTTTAATCTTTAGTGTTTAGTGTTTAGTGTTTAGTGTTCAGTGTTTTGCTGCTGTAAGGAATGGAATGTTGGAAGATAGAGGAGTAATCTTGGCCAGAAGATGTGAGTGTATAAGTGTAGAATGTTTTAGAAAATATGTAGAGAAAGATTGGGTATGTTTAAGTGTTAATTTCAGAAAGTTGTCGTAATGTTGTGCAATTTTTTTTAAGAATACGTGTATGTATATGGAATTTGAGACCTTAGACGGTACTTATTTTTGCAAATGTTGCGGAAGGAGATCGAGCGCATGCGGGAGATAAGCGTTGAAAGTTGTGTAATGGTCCAGAGTGGCTACCGAATGAATGTGATGACGAGAAATGGCTTCTTCAGGAAGTAATTGGAAAATTTGTAAGTAAAAACAAATATGGCGATGTATTGTAGTTATGAGCGTGGTTGTACAGATGGTAGCAGCAGTCGGGACTAAGAAATTTTGAATGAATACCATTGGAAAATATAGCGAGGAAGTTGGACATGTTGAAAGATGGATGACTGAAGGTATAAATAGGAAAGTCAGAGATTGACGAGAGAGTTAGCTTAAGTTTTGGTTGTCGGTGAGAGATGCGCGCGGGTGATGTGTGACATCAGAGTGGGTTAAGTTGGAGTTATATTTGTGAATAATATTGAAGGCAGTCATTGTTTAAACAACTGCGTAACCCGAAAGGGGATGAATCGTATAAGACATTCATAAATAAAACAATTAATTAAAAATTGAGATTGAAGATAAAATCAGTTTGTTTATTTTCAAGAAAGTAAAAAGTGCATAAGCAGATTTATAAAAGATAACAGTTATTACGTTATAGTGTTGAGTGCGGCGCGTGTTTTTGTACCGATGTTTAGTTAAAATTATCTATGGGACCACCTTTAAGTAAACGAAATTTGCGTAATAAATTAAGCCAATGTTAAGGTGATTTTATATGACATTGAAAGTTTATTTGTGTTAAGGAAGGACTAAATTGTCCGAAAGGTTGCGAAAAACGTTTTAAGAGGCAACCAAATGTGTATAGATTATTACGTTATTGGAGTAATGACCTCGTATAGTTAGACTATTTGCGATTACAGAAAGGAATAAGTGTTTGTGGAATTGTGAAGTTTTTGTTTTGTGCCGTCAGGCAATTTAAGGAATACAAATGGACTACAAATAATTGATTTACGGGAAGAAAGAAGAAAGAAAAGCGTAGGATTAAGTAATGGACAAATTTTAAGTAAGAATTAGATTTAAGAACCTTGACAATTCAGTCGAGCACGATTATCTTTTCTTTGTTTAGTTGAAATTTGCGTAATGTTTAGTTAATTAATTAGTGTTGAAGGAAAAAGATAATCGGTCTCGAGTTATGTTGTATTGGGTGTTTTAGTATTAGGAATTTTTGTAGAAATGCAAATTGGTATTGACGGTGGTTTATCAACCACGCGGTCGTGTATGTAAACATTTGTTTATTATTTTGGTGCAGGACAATATATTTATCGCTACCTTTTATTTTTGTTGTTTATTTAGCCAGTTATGAGATACATTTGCGACGTTTACTTAATTGGTGACCGAGTTTTCGGCAACTTGAATGTAAACTTTGCATATTTTGGATTTTTAAGATTAATGAACAACCTGAAAGGTTATATTTGCCAGGTTGATTGCAAAAATTTTCATGTTAGTTTCATTAACGCAGTACACTAATGACGGATCAGCTGTTAATTAAAATTTCATTAAGTATAACTAAGAGAGTAGAATTTTGAGAACTTACATATTTACGAATGTCAATACGATTCGGAAGTATTATAAAAATTAAATTAAATTTAAAAGATATCGTTCATGTTAGGAATATTAAACCTTCCAGGATTATTCTCGTTTGACTGTTTTGCAGCACTTTATCACTATTATAGTAGAGTAACAATTATTAAGCCGATGACATTGCTTTCTTTTGATTAGGAATTTTAAAAATTAATTATCGATCATTGAATGAAGAACTATTTATTCATTAATAAGTAGAGATTTAACTTTATATGTATACGAGGGATACGTAGAAAATATTCAGTTAACGTGTGTTTCAGTTTTTATTTATATATGGTTACGTGAATACAATTGAATTTGAGTGATCAATTTTGTTTTGGAAATTTTGGTATACGAGGTGTATTCAAAAAGTTTTTAATAACCTGGGTAGTACTAAATATATTTGAGGTTGAGTTGAATTGTTTGGGACGAGTGTTTGTTTTAGAACCCTCGTGTGAAAGTTTACTGAGTAAGCACAATCCTACTTTCCACAATCAAGTAGGGTTAATTAACACCCAGCTTAAGACAATTATTTTAGCAAAGTTTCGATTGTGGTGGCGCCTAGAGACATATTTTCCCGGACTGAGCTGTTTGAATGTAGGTGTAAGGTGTTTGAGCGTATTAATCATTCATTTTACTTATTATTTCGACCACGCCCATCTCCCTGTTAGCTGGTTTGGCAACCCGCTTACATTAGTAAGCATACACGACGCCTAGTGCGGTTTGGACGTGTAACGGTGTTTAGTGTTTAGTGTTTAGTGTTTAGTGTTTAGTGTTTAGTGTTTAGTGTTTAGTGTTTAGTGTTTAGTGTTTAGTGTTTAGTGTTTAGTGTTTAGTGTTTAGTGTTTAGTGTTTAGTGTTTAGTGTTTAGTGTTTAGTGTTTAGTGTTTAGTGTTTAGTGTTTAGTTGTTTTAGTGTTTAGTGTTTAGTGTTTAGTGTTTAGTGTTTAGTGTTTAGTGTTTAGTGTTTAGTGTTTAGTGTTTAGTGTTTAGTGTTTAGTGTTTAGTGTTTAGTGTTTAGTGTTTAGTGTTTAGGTGTTTAGTGTTTAGTGTTTAGTGTTTAGTGTTTAGTGTTTAGTGTTTAGTGTTTAGTGTTTAGTGTTTAGTGTTTAGTGTTTAGTGTTTAGTGTTTAGTGTTTAGTGTTTAGTGTTTAGTGTTTAGTGTTTAGTGTTTAGTGTTTAGTGTTTAGTGTTTAGTGTTCACTATTAATTTTATTAAATACATAAATAAAAAGTTTACCTCGAGTTGGATTTGAACCTACGACCTGTACTTCGCTAGAGTACCGCGCTAACCAACTGCGCCATCAATGTTCAAGCCCCATGTAAATTTTGTCTGGCGTCGTGTGTCGTGCGTCGTGCGTCGTACGTCGTGTGTCGTGTGTCGAGTTCAGTGCTTTAGTTTTTCGTGTGTCGTGAGTCGTGTGTCGCGTGTTGCGTGTCGCGTTGTGTTTGGTGTTGTGTGTCGTGTGTCGCGTGTTACTAAAGTCGGATAAGTATTTTAGAAGTTGCAACGATTTAAATGATGACGCTTACAGTAGCATCCCTACTTTTATTAAGGTAAGTACCTCAATGAGCCATAAACCAACCTGATCCAGAATTGTCTAAGCTTTCTAACCAAAGGTCGAAAATGGAACATAAAAAACATAAAACATAAAACCTGTAGGTTACCATTTAAAAATTAAAAGTGTGACGTAGTATCTTCTTTATTAATCATCCTGTATAATGGAGTTTTAGTGGACAAGATGCCCGCTTGGAAATCAAAGTTGACGTTTTCGAGTCTCTTTACCTAAATCTATCAGGAGAGTCATAAAGAGGCGCGACATCTTGTTGGGCCACCTGTATAATCATAGGTACGATTTGACCACCCCTACGTACGATTTATCGAACGAGTTGGGCAAATCGTATATTGCAGTATTGTGAAAATCATTGTTTATTTCGATGTTTCTACAGTGATGGTTAATGAATTTTTATAATTTGCCTCCATTTTGATGCTTTAATAGACATATTAAGAAACGATGTCCTTATAGCCATTAATTCGCGGAACATTTTACGAAAATTGTTAGGTTGGCAAACCTTGATCTGGAATTATGCCGTGCTTGTCACTCTTACAAAATGTGTCAAAAACAGGATGCGTCCAGTGGAAAAATTCGATCTGAACAAATTTGCGGCTGTATTTTTGGCAATTTTGCGTGTTTCAGGGAGCGTACATGCAAAATTATCCTGATTATCTTCCATTTTCGTGTTTTGTGACAATTTGGATAAAACTAAAGCGACTAGATCAAATTTTCACTTTTAAAATGAAGACATTACCAACCACCACAAAAATCCCTAAATCAACTAAAGTAAAAAAGTTTGTTTAAAAACGGCGTAAAAGGGCAAATTACAAAAAGTAGCATGAAAAACGTGTTTCATAAGATCTTCAAGCATTCATTTTTTAAAAAACTCGTGGCTACGACACTCGTTTTTTGATCTTGAATTCCTACTTCAAGACTGGTCTTATGAAACTTGTTTTTTAATATACTATTATATTATTTTTAAAACAAATATGTATCTTTAAAATAACATTTTTCCTTTACTGTAACTATTGGTACAACATTTACTATAGCCTAAACTCTGAAACGATATACCCGACTCTACCCTAAGTATTAAATTAAGGCTACTAATTGCAAAAGTTTCATTAATTTACATCTGAGGTTTTGCATTTGTAACTTATAGTTTAGAAATGAATGACAAGATTATTCTCTTATTTTATATCGTTTAAATATTCCACGAATTCTATTAGCCATTTTAACCTTTACATATTTTTAGGATACATCATATCAGAATTGCCAACATATGGAAAAATATGGATAAAATTGCAAGGGGCATTGCTGCCCCCTTATTATAGTAATTTATCAACAAATACGCTGCTTGTTTGGGTTCAATTTGTAACACTAATGAACCCTTTAAAAAACCCTACATCACTTCAAGATTCCAATATTTTATTTATTCAAAATATATCAAACGTATGGAAGGTACCATTAGTGAGTGAAGAATTAATTAGTATCGTTCCGGAGGTAAAGCAGAAACACGAGTTTAAATTAGTTAACTTTACAATAGATCCTACTGTTAATGCAATTATAAGAATTAATTTAGAAACAAATTTACAAACTAATATTCCTTTATCATTATCTTACAATCTTCGACCCATCAATATGGATGATGGGATTATTTACGCTACAGTTATATTGACGCTTCTCTATATTTTGATAATCTTTGAGGTGAGTGAACATGATTCTGATTGGCTCTTAGTAATGTTTGTAGGTGATACACCGGACTCTAGCGGCTATGCTTGTGTGTACAATGTCAATCGCCATTTTAGCTATACTTAATGCACGCCCAAGTATGGCGGAAATTATTTCTTGGGTTGATATTGAAACACTGTTACTGCTGTTCTCAATGATGACGCTTGTTACTATATTTAGTGAAACTGGAATTTTCGATTACACAGCTGTTTTGGCTTATAAGGTAAGTGTATGCTTAATGTACTTAATGCCATTTATGTGTGGTTTCAGTTAACCAATGGGAAAGAGTGGCCATTAATCAACAGCTTATGCCTTCTAACTGCGTCATTATCCTGTTTTTTGGATAATGTTACCACTGGACTGCTTATGACACCTATCACAATTAGGTATTATTGTTGGTTATTGGATATTGTAAAGTTTATAAACTTTTTTAGGTTATGTGAAGTAACTAAGCTAAATCCAATTCCCGTATTAATTACTATGATAATATTCTCTAACATAGGTGGAGCTGTTACACCTATTGGAGATCCCCCAAATGTTATAATAGCATCAAATCCCGATGTAATTAAATCTGTGAGTTGTCTGCCTACAATAGATCACTTTTTACTAAATATCATTTAGGGCATTAATTTTACAAGCTTTATCATGCATATGGGTGTAGGAATAATTATAGTATCATTTTTTACATATCTTCAGATAAGGTACTTCTTTCGAAATGTGAAAGACTTGAGGTACAGTGTTGTAGGTACGTATTTGTAAATATAATGCACATATTTAAATAGAATTCTAGACTTGGAACGTGAAATTGCGGTTTGGCAAAGAGCGGCAGAGTGTTTAAGCAGTTATAGTCAAAATGAAGAGGCGGTAAAAGAAACTTTAAAGAAGAGGTCTACCCGTTTGCTTGGAAAGTTGAATTCAAAAGCACACATCCAAACACCACCAGCAGACAATTTCGAAAATAATCTCGAACATCTCATTAAAAAAGTGAGAAGGACGTTTAATCTTGCTTCCAGTATTAGTTAAAATTTTGTAGTATCCCATCAAGGATAAAATTTTATTGATTAAGAGCAGTTGTATATTATTTTTTGTCATAACCTTGTTTTTTCTGCACTCCGTACCTGAAATAAGTAAGTATCGGGTTGTTGTACCATGATTGGATCTAGTCAGTGTTTTAGGTAGTCTAAGTTTGGGATGGACAGCATTTTTAGGAGCTCTATTGTTATTGTTGGTGTATGGGAGTGATAATATTGAATCAGTACTTGCTCGAGTTGAATGGTCGACTCTTTTATTTTTTGCATCCCTCTTCATTATTATGGAGGTTTGTGTTGTTGCTGTGTATCAATCAACTGAATTTGTTTTAGGCGTTAGCGCAATTGGGATTGATAGATTGGATAGGAAAACAAACGCAATATGTCATTATGTCTGTGCGTCAAGAATCTCGACTTGCCGTTGCTATACTTCTTATCTTATGGGTGTCGGGAATTGCATCAGCATTTGTTGATAATATACCCTTAACTACAATGATGATTAAAATTGCTACAGCTTTAGCAGATGATGTACAACTTCAGTTACCGTTACAACCTTTAATATGGGCTTTATCTTTTGGAGCCTGTTTTGGAGGTTAGTAATCTTAGGGAACTGAGGTCATTTTCAGACTTGATTTTTAGGAAATGGTACATTGTTTGGTTCCTCCTCCAATATTGTTTGTGCAGGTGTTGCTGAGCAACACGGTTATAGGTTTACTTTTATGCAGTTTATGAAGTATAATTGTTTAACAGTTGGTATTATGGTTGATTTATTTTTTTTAGGATTGGTTTCCCAATTATGGTTACAAGTTTGTTAGTTATTAGTATTTATCTAATAGTTGTGCATGTTGTTCTTCAATGGAATTAAGTTTGTTATTTAATATATTTTAATAAAAAATAGTACACGCTTAATGCCATCTTTATTTTTGTATGAAACTCAACTTCAGACATTAGAATTGTTCAATCTTGCTTGATATTATATTAAATTGAACTTAGAATGGATTTGGCGTATTAGTGTCTTATCCGACGAGCTGGATATTTGAATTTTGGATGGGCGCAACGGATCCATAATAACGTTTACCGATGCTACAAGGTAGGTATTCTGAACAAAGCAGCGGAAGAACTATATGTTATGACTGCAAAGATACCTAAATTTATTATTTATTAATTAATCATTTTCTTTAGTATCTTCCACAAATTAAAAATAGTTAATTTGATTTCCACTGCCATTGTTACTAAAGCCATTTAAAGCCTTTTTACGGCAGAATCTCACAGTTCCCCACTACCTAATGTTCGTCCCCTAGGAGCCAATCAACGATGTTTACGTCACACCGGTAACCACAGACTTCGACTTCTTTATTGCATAAAACCGCGCATCACGATTAAATTATCATAGTTTGCTTAGAGTCTATCGCCACTTGGAAGATTTTCTCTTTGCACCACCGGACCAGATACAGGAATCTGTTTGAGGCTGTTGCCGCTTCGAACATTTTTCCCTGCATCATCAGACCTTTCGTTATGAGCTCACGACCAATAAACACTTAGTGCCCGATATCGCCCACTCGTAAGTTTTGAACCATCAACTACACTATAATATACACGCACGGAGCGTTTTCGCAGTAAACTGAATTGCCGACACACACACACACACACACATACACACACACACACACACACACACACACACACACACACACACACACACACACACACACACACACACACACACACACACAACACACACACACACACACACACACACACACACATACACACGCACACACATACAGACACACACAGTTTCGCTAGAAGGAACGGAATGTTTGCTCTTGTTTACTAGTGGCTTTGACTGTAGGATACCACCCACCTACACATGCGACTAGGTAGAATAAACATGAAGGGCGTAATCGTGTACAAACGTAATGTTCTCCTGTTATAAAATTACGTTACAAAAGTAAACATTACTTTTATTTACTTTACGTAATTTTCATGTTCGACGTACTCATTTCTAAGTCCAGTGTCACAAAATCCCGGTATTCCAGAAGTATGATAGTGTCTACTTACAGTACATTCGTGTTTTATAATTAATCTTGAATTAATTAAAACCCAGTTCTGTTAGACTTAATGTAATGAGCCTCCTGTTTTGTTTTAATTAAAAAGCGTTGTTTAATACTTAGAGTGTCCCCAATTACCCAGAAGGCTGTAATTAAATCTTTGACCCTGGCAGTAAAAAAGCATCCAAGAACCTATTGTTTATATATTCCGGTGATTTGATAGCTCGTCAAATTTAGTCCTGATCAGATTTGTTAAAGAAAGTTCCCAAGTAATTTACATTCCACATGTAAATCCTTTCTCTTAATAAAAACCCAATTGGTCAGAGGTATTAAAATCTAATCACACAAAATAAATCGCTATGCGTAACCCAGAAAGTATTCTTAATAATAAAGCGCAGCTTCATTTACTTTCATATCGTAAATAACACCATTTTAAAATAGCAACAGAAGTGTTAGCATTTTCAATTCGTCTTCTACAAAGTGTAAATAATTTCGTTATCATTAACTTAACCCCATTAGGTAATCCAGTAATTGATAATTAGCATTTTATTCTGTAAATACTCTAAGATATCAAATTAAATACTTCAGTAAGGCTCCCAGTAAACATCGTAAACTTTGAATTGACTTAGAGAGAATTTCTATACAAATTTATAATGTTTTGTATACAAGCTGATAACATTGAAAGAAACGTTACTTTTAAATATTTCAAGCAATGAAGTTAAACCACTTTAAACAGTCCCGTTAGAATTGATACCTGTCAGAGACGTATGGAGGGAATGGTAAAAGTTTATAAATTTAACGTAGTTTGGCTGGCTATTTTCCCAAATAATTATTTACTGTATTATTTGTGTTACTAATAAATTTTTCATTAGCAAAGCCGCATGTCTGTATGTCCGCTCCGCTGCCACCCCGAGAGAGATCCGTTAACTTTTATTTCTTTTAATTCTTGGTGGAATGTTCAGTTATGTTTCTTGCTTTTGTAAAGTTTTGTAAACTATGAATTATGAACTACATATAAATAAGCAATATATTTATAAAACCACTGTGATTTTGTTTATCCCAACGTATAGAACAGGTACCAAATTTATAAAGTAATCTCAGTTAGTGATTAATAGATATTCAAATAAACCTTCGAACCACTTGGTCTCTCAAATTTGAGTTAAGCTGCGGTAGAGTAAATTAGAGTTGCACCAAACTTGTATTAAATAATTAATAGTCAGAAGGAAGGACGTTACATTGCAAAAACAAGAGTTACGTATTTTCATTAAAAAAAATGTGATGAACCTAGCTCTGGCTACCATTACAGTCAGGTTGCGTTGACGCACCCTGTATGTAGGATGTTGTAATGACGTGTATTACGTGTTTTGAGTGCGAGTGTATTGAGTTTGAACGAAAAAAAAATTTTTTTTTGTGTATATGCATAATGTATGTGGGTGGGTGATACGCCACTGGAAATTTAGGAGAAATATTATTCAGTATGTAGATACGTGTATTTGAATGTTATAGAGACATTGGTGTTGGAATAATTAGATTCTGATGAATGTAAATGTGAAAAGAAATTTGTCGATGGGACGATAATGTTTGCTACTGTTTTGCTACTGTAAGAAATGGAATGTTGGAAGATAAAGGAGTAATCTTTGCCAGAAGATGTGAGTGTATAAGTGTAGAATGTTTTAGAAAATATGTAGAGAAAGATTTGGTATGTTTAAGTGTTAATTTCAGAAAGTTTTCGTAATGTTGTGCAATTTGTTTTGAGAATACATGTATGTATATGGGATTTGAGACCTTAGACTGTACTTATTTTTGCAAATGTTGCGGAAGGAAGACGAGCGCATGTGGGAAATAAACGTTGAAAGTTGTGTAATGGTCCAGAGTGGCCACTGAATGAATGTGATGGCGAGAACTGGTTTCTCCATGAAGTAATTGTAAAATTTGTAAGTAAGAACAAACATGGCGATGTATTGTAGTTATGAGCGTGGTTGTACAGATGGTAGCATCTGTCGGCACTAAGAAAGTTTGAATGAATACCATTGGAGAATATAGCAAGGAAGTCGGACATGTTTAAAGATGGATGGCTTAAGGTATAAATAGGAAAGTCAGAGATTGACGTGAGTTAGTTAGCTTTTAGCTTTTGGCTTTTGGTTTTTGGTGAGAGCTCGGTGTGAAATTAGAATGGGTTGAGCTGGAGTTATATTTGTGAATAATATAGAAGGCAGTCATTGTTTAAACAACTGCGTAACCCGAAAGGGGATGAATCGTATAAGACATTCATAAATAAAACAATTAATTAAATTGAGATTGAAGATAAAATCAGTTTTTGTTTCTTCAAAAGAAAAAGTGCGTAAGCAGATTTATAAAAAGTTAACAGTTATTACGTTATAAGTGTTGAGTGCGGCGCGTGTTCTTGTACCGATATTTAGTTAAAATTATTTATGGGACCACCTTTAAGTTAACGAAATATTCATAGTAAATTAAGCCAATGTTAAGGTAATTTTATGTGACATTAAAAGTTTATTTGTGTTAAGGAAGGACTAAATTCTCCTAAAGGTTGCGAGAAACTTTTTAAGAGGCAACCAAATGTGTACAGTTTATTACGGTTTATTGGAGTAATAACCTCGCATAGCTGGACTAATCCCGAGTGCAGAAAGGAATAAGTGTTGGTGAAATTGTGGAGTACTTGTTTTATGTGCCTTCAGGCAATTTAAGGAATACAAATGGACTACAAATAATTGATTTACGGGAAGAAAAAAGAAAGAAAAGCGTAGGATTAATGGACAATTTTTTTAAGTAAGAATTACATTTAAGAACCTTAAAAATTCAGTAGAGCACGATTATCTTTTCTTTGTTTAGTTGTAATTTGCGTATTGTTGGGTAATTTAATTAATTATTGTTGAAGGAAAAAGATAATCGGTCTCGAGCTGTGTTGTATTGGTTGTTTTATTATTAAGAATTTTTGCAGAAACACAAATTTGTATTGACAGTGGTTTATCAACCACGCTGTTTTGTGTATGTAAACATTTGTTTATTATTTTATGCAGGACAATGTATATTTATCTTTACCTTTTTATTCTGTTGTTTATTTAGCCAGTTATGAGATACATTTGTGACGTTTACTTAATTGGTGACCTAGTTTTCGACAACTTGAATGTAAACTTTGCATATTTTGGATTTTTAAGATTAATGAACAACCTGAAAGGTTATATTTGCCAGGTTGATTGTAAAAAAAAATTTTCATGTTAGTTTCATTAACGCAATACACTAATGACGGATCAGCTGTTGATTTCATTGAGTATAACTAAGAGATGAGTTTTGAGAACTTACATATTTACGAATGTTACATACGATTCAGAAGTATTATAAAAATTAAATTGAATTTAAAAGATATCGTTCATGTTAGGAATTTTAAAAATTAATTATCGATCATTGAATGAAGAACTATTTATTCATTAATAAGTAGAAATTTAACTTTATATGTATACGAGGGATACGTAGAAAATATAACTGTTGGTTACGTGAATGCAGTTAAATTTGAATCATCAATTTTGTTTTGGAAATTTTGGTATACGAGGTGTATTCAAAAAGTTTTTAATAACCTGGGTAGTACTAAATATATTTGAGTTTGAGTTGAATTGTTTTGGACGAGTGTTTGTTGTAGGACCCTCGTGTAAGAGTTTACTGAGAAAGCACAATTTTACTTTCCACAATCAAGTAGGGTTAATTAACACCCAGCTTAAGACAATTATTTTAGCAAAGTTTCGATTGTGGTGGCACCTAGAGACATATTTTCCCGGACTGAGCTGTTTGAATATCGGTGTAAGGTGTTTGAGCGTAGTAATCATTCATTTTACTTATTATTTCGACCACGCCCATCTCCCTGTTAGCTGGATTGTCAACCCGCTTACATCAGTAAGCATACACAACGCCTAGTGCGGTTTGGACGTGTAACAACACGCTACCGTAACAGCCGCTACGGTTACAACGACTACCACATTGGTGCCGACGCCTCCATCTCTAACTTAGTGTATTAACATTAACCGATTATAAAATTAAATAATATTGTATTGCAGATGAGCCCATCCATGCTCACGTAATGACAAAAGTTAACGTTATGAATCAAGTCTTATTAGCTCAACAATAGTTACTTATATGTATGTCTAAGATATGGATCTAATCATCCTAAGGGTGTAACTAGAGTAATGGTTGCGTGAAGCATAAATGAGGTAATTTGTGGACATCAAGAGTAGTGGGGTTAGAAACTTTAACTAAGACTTCGTGCCTAGAGTAGATGGTATGATCAATTTCAGCGATCTCTATCTTGATGCACATCAAAATTTCGAAATTGGTTACTATTCCTTTACTGAATAATATTTTTATTTAAACAAATTGTAAAAAGTGTATACTTTTCTAAAAAAGCTCCAAAAGGGCATACAATTGCCAAGTAAGACTAATCAGTGTTCGGCACGGAGTTAATAACGAGCAGATTAATAGATCGTTGAACATAGTTTTTATACGTTTTGACTATTTAATACTTGTTTACTAAATTAGCTACTATGTATTTAAAAATGTGTTTTATACTTCACTCCGGCAATAACCTTTTGATCCTCAAAATCGTGTAGCAATCACTATTTCAGGCTAAGGTCGACAAAGTATTACAATTTTTAGGTTGACGCCACTGGTTTTTTATACGTGAACATTCTCTGATAGTTGTCATGAGTCGTTTGAAATGCTGATGTTGAATGTTGCCAAAATAATATGATGGCGTCACCAAACAAATTTTGTGTACCACACGCCCAGCGTTGCCAACTTGGGCGATTGATCGCCCATTGGGCGGTTTATTATGTGAATATACGATTCATTTGTAGGAGTGTGGCGATTATCCCAATTTGGGCGATATTTTTTAAACTTATTACGTATTAGCGACGACACTATATATTCGCTTTAGTCGTTAAATTAATCATTCAACTGATTTAATGCAGTCGTCGCCTTGCTGTTTACCTTAAAAAGCGTTGCCACTGCCACTAGTTTGTTAAGTTGAGTTTCCCTGTTTCTCCTGTTATGTATTAGGTATTATTTCATTGTAATGAAACGTTGCTGTAAAACGTTTCAACCAACTACAAACATGTTGGAAAAATTTACTGTAAGTATGTATGATCATCGCAAAGAATTAGAAGATACAAATGTACTTGATGAAACTCTTTCTGTATTCAATAATGATGTATAAAACTTCAATAACTAAGTATTATTAAAATAGTTCAGATATTTTCATAAATTGCTTTACTTAATAAATTTCTAGAGTTGTAATTGAACACACTGTATGTACAAGTTATGTTCAGAATTTGGCTTTATTGTGCGATTTTGGGCGACTCTAGTGACATCTTTTGGCGCCGACAAGTTTTAAAAAGTTGGTGCACACGCCCAGTAACTATGTTTGCGACTATTCCTAAATGCAGACTACTCGTAATACGATCGTTTTCAGACTTACTGATACTGACAACTGTTCTTATTTAATAAATAGTACTCTAATACGAGGGAGTATTTTTTATTTTATCTACCTACCCATGAAAAAAAGCACATACGAGAACAAAAAAAAAATTTTTTTTTACATAACTTCCTTCAACGCTAATACACTTATTTTATCGTTTTTTTTTCAATTGCCGCATACCCTCAGAAAAAATTTCCTCTGGTAACCCTGCATAATATTCTTCAACAGCTTCTTGGAGTTCTTAATCAGAAGCTTTCCCTAAAATGTTTTTTTATATTTCTTAAATAAGAACAAGTCTGACGGAGCTAATTCGGGGGTATAGGGTAGATGCCTTAACTCTCTAAACCCACAGTCATTGATTATCTGCTGAACTTTGATTACCTTATAAAGTTTTTTTGTGGATAAGAATGCGGGAGTTTTTCCGCCATAGCAGTTTTTAAGATTTTAATTGTGTTTCCGTGGGCCTCTCCATTTATGATAATCCCCTTGGCGTATATTCAATAAGCAAGACAAGCTGCATCCCAGAAAACAGTTGCCATCAGTTTTTTTCCCAGAAAATTGTGTCTTGACTTTTTTTTGGTGATAGAGAGCCCTTATGAACCCATTGCATGGATTCCTGTTTTGTAGTAGGGTCCCAGTGATGTGTCTGGGTCTCATCCCCGGTGATAATCCGAGAAAAAAATTTTTTGTCCCTCTCCAACTCTGCCAAATTTTCATGAGAAACTTCTCTTTTTGTTCAGGTGTAAGCAATTTGGATATCCACCGTGCAGATACCTTCTTCATACCCAAATCGTTATGCAAAATTTTGAGGACACTTGTTTCAGATATACGGAGTTCATTGGCAATGACAGAGATCTTTACACGCCGATATTTCAGCACCAATTTTTTTTAACAGTAATTGCAATTTTTAATAATTTGTTTGACATTGTTACTTTTTGTTTCATGGCTAGGTAGATAACATAAAAATCCGCCCTCGTACATTATAGAAAACAATACACATCCCGTCTAAAAAGAGTAGACATTGTAAATTGAGATCAAATTTTCTTTATGACGAATTTAAGGATTCCAGCGTTTGTTTCACTTTTAACTTGTTTACATAGTAATGAATTTGACTAAACTTGTGCAGTATTTATTGAATTGCAGGAGTTTAATGGTTTGTTACGCCTTAACTGGCTTTTAATGTCGAACGTGGAGATAGTGGTGATTTGATTTTGATGAGTAATACCGAAACTTGTAATTTTAATATTTTGGATTTTGTGATAAAGATAAACAAGTAGAATATGCGGAAAGACCTGACGGATCTTGGAAGAAGTTAGAAACTTTCGTTGTAATGTTTCGATTTTCTGGGATGCTTGAAAGCTGTTTGTTAGTGTTCATATTTTATAGTTTTGTTACATTGTAGTTAAATTTTACTTGATCGAAGAAGTCGATAAGTAAATTTACAAAAGTGGTTAAACCATTTTAATAATTTTTTTCTTAATTCTATAATGATTAAAGGTCTCTTTTTCCTCTCTCACTATCTCCCTCTTTCACTCCCCCTCTTCTTTCCCCCTCTTACTCTCTTCCTGCTAATCCCTTTCTTCTTCTCTGTTTCCGAAACCCCCAAATTTGCAACTGTCTACAACAACAACAAAAAAAATATATAAATAAGAATTTATTATAAAAGAAATTTAAAAAAAAATTGTGTTTTTAAGATTTAAGTGGCACAACACACTACCTTCCAACCTACAAAATGGAAATTAAAAGAAATGAAATAATTTTAATAACGATTTCTTTATAGTTATTAATGATACTAGTTCGATATGAACGTCATAATGAAACGCGTGTAAAGTTAAACCACGAGGCGTTAGCCGAGTGATTTATTTACACAAGTTTCATTATGAAGTTCATATCGAACGTGTATCATTCAAAATTTAATCTACGCCAGTCCAAATAGATTTTCTTTGCATAGAATCGATTTGTTTACAATATCAGAAACGTCTTTGTAAATAAAAATTCAAAATTATTAAGTGCCCATATTGGTCGATGTTATAGTAACCGCGCTTGTTGATTGTTGCAATTTTTATTTTGACAACGTCATTATTTGCGTTCACTTTTGTGCTTTATATCCAATTTAATAGAAAAAAGTATTAATATGAGTGATTCTGATTCTGAGAGTGTCCCTTCGGATATCGAAGGCATTGCGCAAAACGTCGTCAATTCCCTACTTCCCGAAAAATCAAAACAGACGTATTGTCAAACCTATACAAAACTTGAAGATTGGTGTAAAGCGAAAGGAATCAAGAATAGCAGCAATGAAAAGGTTCGTCTACCATATTTTTAACATCTTTCAAAATATAGCAACCCTTCGTCTCTTTGGGTATATTATTCTATGCTACGTTCAATAATATCAATGAAGAAAAATATAGATATTAGTAAGTACGCCCATTTAATTGCATTTCTAAAAAGAAAATCAGAAGGATTTCGATCAAAAAAATCTAAAATTTTAACAAAAGAAGATATAACCAAATTTTTGCTGGGAGCTGACGATAGAACTTATTTTATGATGAAAGTTGCATTGATAGTGGGACTTGTGGGTACCTGCAGGCGACATGAGTTGACAAATCTGCACTTACAGGATGTTAAAGATGAAGGACAATGCATTCACATTATTATTCCATTTACGAAAACAAAGATACCAAGAAATTTTTTTATTACAAAAGGGAATGTTGAAGGAATTAATATGGTGGAAATGGTTCGAAGATATATAGCGATGCGACCAAGCAACACAGCTCATACTAGATTATTTGTGGGGTATAGAAATGGAAAATGCACTAAGCAGCCAGTTGGCATTAATACTTTTGGGAAAATGCCATGTAATATAGCATCGTTTCTGAGTCTTCCAAGTCCTCAACAATATACTGGATACTCTTTCCGTAGATCATCTGCGTCGTTGCTTGCAGATTCAGGAGCAGATTTATTAACTGTTAAGAGGCATGGTGGTTGGCGCTCTAACACAGTGGCAGAAAGCTATATAGAAGATTCCAAAGAAAATAAGAAGAAAGTGGCCTCTAACATTTTGGGTGGAGTTTCATGCACTCATGGCGCTTCAACAAGTTTAAGCACTCGGGAAAAAACATTTCTTTCTAGAAATTCAGCTCATTTGTCTTCGGCTGGATTAAATTTAACAAATTGTACAGACTTTATAATTAATGTTTACAATACATAAATGTTAGTAAAGATTTTATAATGAATAATAAGTAAAAGTAGTAACTAACTTTCTTTTTGTCTGTTTTTTATTTTAAAATTTGCGTGTTATTATGAGTTCATAATGGCACTGGGTGCTATTATGAAAGCCATAATGACACCCAAAAGAAGATGATAAATATGTCATAATGACACTGGCGTAGATTAACATAATTATACAACCTCTTTTATAAGATTATTATGAAAATAGGTAACATTGTAAAAACAAAAACAATAATCTACGTCAAACAGACGTTTAAAACTTTATGTCAGATAGAGGTTAATAGACATCTACATACTTACTTTTAAAAAAACCCCACCGTGGCCCGCTCCTATGAAAATATCCATAATAGGGTTTGTCGTCGACTAACATAGAATGCCGAAATCGTTAATAATTTGTCATTGTATGGCATGCGAGCTGTAATGTTGTGCCATAAAGCCGTCTTGACGATGAAATTGAACAACAAATTATTTATTTATATTAATACTACAGTTAGAATATGATCTGTAATTAATGCAATATTAAAGAAATTATTGTTTAATATATATATATATATATATATATATATATATACATAACTATAGAAATTGGTTTAGTGAACGAACAGAAGTTAATAATCATTAATTGTATTTTATTTAAAATTAACTTTTAAAGTAAATACAGTAAAAGATTAACTCGAGTGGGACTTGAACCCACGACCTCCACTTTGCTAAAGTGGGGCTCTTCCATCTGAGCTATCGAGGAGGCAAGTCATAATCGATTCAAACTTGAACTGTATGTACTTCCCTAGTTACGATGTATCATAATTATTATACACAGAATGAAGGATCACAGTCAACTTTTTGTGAATAATAACCGTGAAGGTGAAGATGACGGTGACGTTGACGTTTACGATGATGATGACGCTGAAAATGAAGATGAAGACGAAGATAAAGATGATGGCTATATTGATCCTGGTGTTGCATTGAAAGCCTTCAAAAATAACTTTGTGTTTTTTGAATCTTTCTTCTAGCTGTGATACAAAACATCAATAAAAGGAAGGAATAAGTTTATTCTATAATGTGTTTCAACTTGATCAGGTTGGCTGGTCCCATCAGCACACTCATTAGATGTACTTGTGGCATTACTCCTGTTATTTTGTTTGTTATTAGGTGGTAGGCATGTATACTCCATGCCAGCCGGGGAGGTACCACCACCCTTACCATGGGCTCCTTAATATTGGGTCTCCGATTTTCTGAGCTCGGTAAGGGCTGCCGGCTACCTTTTCCATCATCCTCAATCTATTCTCATCCTTATTCTTCCTTCTCGCCCTCACTTTCTTCCTATCGGATTAAAAGTCCCAAATTAAAAAATAAGATGGCTGTGGTTTCTAGGGTTATAAATTCCGGACGTAAAATCCTGCCCCATTCGGATGTCCGGGAGGGCAGGGCCCAAGCGACCTCGGTCATCGAAAGTATCAACTTTCTGATTCACTACTGCAACATCCGCGGTATCAGGTCTAATCTTAATGCTATTCACCAACATCTTGAACAATTACAACCTGATATATTGTTTCTGTCTGAAACACAAGTCTCCTCGAAGCTCCGAGTCACCCGACTTGCAATTTCCTCAATACCATCTTCACTCTAACTTTCGATATAAAGGAGGCGTATGTGCCTACATCAAGGACAGAATTGCTTGCAAGAGGGTTTCTTCCTTAGAAAATAAAAATTTTGACGTAATTTGGTTTAAACATTCTGGTCCTAATTTTGTGAAATTCTACTGTTGCATTTATAGGTCTCCTAATGACAGCAACTTTCAAGACTTCTTCGATTACCTTAGCATGAAAGTTGACTATCTCCTGTCCCAGTTTCCATCTTGCGATATCTCATTTGTAGGCGATTTCAATGTTCATAACTCTAATTGGCTTCAATTTTCATCTACTACAAATTACAAATCCCGCTGGTCATAGTGCAGAAACATTTGCTATTTCATGTGATCTCACACAAATGATTTCTGAACCCACAAGAATCCCTGATAACCCTAACCATACTCCACATCTTCTAGATCTCTTTCTTACATCAAACCCTCTTGTTTATAAAACTTCCGTTCTTTCGCCTTTAGGCCTTTCCGACCATTGTCTAATAAAAATCATTTCTACTGTACCTAATTCCACTGTTGTTCGCAAAACCGATAGAACCTTGTGGTGTTTTAAGTCAGCTCGATGGAGTGATTTACGGGATTTCTTTGCAACCTTTCCATGGCGTGAATATTGTTTTAAGTCGTCCTCTTCTTCGGACATCGCTCTTTCAGTATCTGAAGTCATCCTCATGGGAATGGAGTTATACATTCCGAAAAAACAGTACCGTGTAGGTCATTCACGTTCCCAACCCTGGTTCAACAAGGCTTGCTCTGATGCAATATCTTTAAAAAATAAATGTTACATTAAATGGAAATCTAATAAATCGGTTGACAGTCATGTAGAATACGTTGGTACTAGAAATATCTGCAAAAGTGTCATCATAAAACTAAAAAGTTGTTCGAACAACGAAAATGCAATGAACTAGCTACATCTCCTTTAGGCAGTCGTAAATTTTGGTCTTTAGCAAAAGCCATTAGTAAAAACTTTCGAACATCTTCATTTCCCCCCCTGACATCTATTGACGGATCGGTAGTTGCTGATTCTGTAGACAAAGCCAACGTTTTTGTGGATTTGTTTGCATCAAACTTGTGTCTCAATGATTCTGGAAAAGATGTGCCCCTAGTCAACTCTTCTTCATACGTTATGAAACCAATTCATTTTCGGTACAAGCTCTTGGAATCGATCATCAGTAGGCTTGATCTCAATAAGGTGACTGGCCCAGACGGTATCCCAGCTATTGTCTTAAAGAAATGTTCCCCCGAACTAGTACCAGTCCTATCTAAGCTCTATACGATCTCTATATCTTCTGGGAATTCCCTTCAACATGGAAGTTAGCAAATGTTCAACCTATTCCCAAAAAAGGTGATAAGACCGATCCCTCAAATTACAGACCAATTGCCATCACTTCCATTTTGTCTAAAATCATGGAAAAAGCCATCAATCAGCAACTGCTCACGTTTCTTGAAACTAACAAACTCCTTAGTGACCATCAATATGGGTTTAGGCAAAGTCGTTCAACAGGCGATCTTCTTTCATATGTGACCCAAGTTTGGAACAATACAGTAGAGCAGTCCGGTAAAACAGTTGTAGTCGCTTTAGATATCTCAAAGGCATTTGACCAAGTTTGGCATAAGTGTTTACTTGCCAAACTCACCTCGTTTGGGTTAAATGATGCGCTCATCAACTGGGTTTCTAGTTTCCTTGATGAAAGACGAATACGTGTCGTAGTTGATGGATTTTTTTCAAAAGAAGTTAGCATTAACGCGGGCGTACCACAGGGATCCGTTATAGCGCCTACACTTTTCTGCTGTATATAAACGACCTTATTTCTTCAACAACTAACCCCATCCATTGCTTTGCTGACGATAGCACTCTTCACTGTAGTTCATCTCAGTCTACTCATAGTGATAATCCACCTTCTATGTCAAATCAAGAAATTAAAGCTGAAATGGCAAATTCAATCAACAAAGACATTCAACGTATTCTCGAATGGGAAGCAATAATCTAGTTAAATTTAATGCTAACAAAACTCAGTGTTGCCTTATGTCCGCCAAAAAGATCGATCATTTCCTGTTGTAAGTATGAATGGCTCAGTTCTTAAGTTTTCAGACTCTATTACTCTGTTGGGTATGACTGTATCTTCAAATCTCTCATGGGTTGACCATCTTCTGTCAGCTACCAAAACAGCTGCTCGTAAAATAGGCTTTTTGTACAGATCTAAGCAGTACTTTACCTCTCGACAACTCCTTTTGCTGTATAAGGCCCAAATTCGGCCTCATCTGGAATATAATTCTCACCTTTGGGTTAGTGCTCCCCAATACGCTCTCGATATCGTTGATCGTATTCAAAAGAGAGCGATTAGGCTTAGACCCGTCCTTAACTTCTCACATACAGTCCCTTGAGCATAGAAGGATGGTTTCAGTTCTTTCTTTGTATTATCGTTATTACAACGGCTATTGTGCTGGTGAATTACATTCTTTGATACCATCTCCGACTATCTTTGCGAGAAACACTCGGTTCGCTCATTCACATCATCAGTATGCAGTACAAATCTCCACTTGTCGTACCAAACGGGCGCAATCCACATTTTTCTACACGGCTTCTAAACTCTGGAATGATCTCCCTAGTTCCTGTTTTCCTCTCACTTATGATATGAGAAAATTTAAGGTAGCTGTTCATAGGCATCTATTGGCAATTCATTATCCCTCTATCCATCCTCCTAAGTGTTCCTGAGTGCTTTAGCACGATAGGCCTTATTTAGCCTGTTCAGGTCCACAATAAAAAAAAAAAAAATTTTGTTTTGAACAGAGTATAGGAAGTTTCACGTCAATACCTATATCAATGCAACAGCTTTGACTTGGTTAAACATTTCATGGAACTCTTTCTCAGCATTAGCACGCATGAGATGCAATTCTGATAGAATATCCTCGGCCAACACAACAGCTTCTTTCAAATCCAAATTTTCTTCTTGTAGTTCTTTGCACAACGGCATACAAACAACGGCAAAAACATTTGCAATAACGTGTACAGCAACACAAAACTCTGTGTTTAATACTGCCCACTTCAAATTGTAGGCTTCAGAGCCATCCTTCCAAGACGAAATGATGTCAAGTGATTCAAG
The DNA here is from genome assembly GCA_036346205.1 of Vesta saturnalis. Lineage (NCBI taxonomy): Eukaryota > Metazoa > Arthropoda > Insecta > Coleoptera > Lampyridae > Vesta > Vesta saturnalis. The sequence continues at coordinate 137,065 of JARFJB010001736.1, read as the reverse complement.
AACAAAATCAATTATATGCATAAAATCCCGAACTGCATCAAACTTTGCCACCCACCGAGTGGCACACAACCTTTTTAAGGTTTTGATTTTTGGATCTACTTCTGATTTCTCAATTGCATCGTTGAGAATAGCCTGTCTTTGGGCGTATTGAAAAATGTGTAGCATTTTTCGATAGTATAAACACAATTACGTATTTCTTGGACCTCACATGCTCTTGTTACAGCTAAATTTAAGCAGTGACTCGCGCAGTGTACATACAGAGCTAAAGGATAAGTTAATTAATTACATAACAGTTATTACAATATTGTTTTCTAAAACGAATATTAAAACATAGTTTTACCTGCATTGATTGGATTGAAATATGTTTCATATATATCCGTTCGTTAAATTGTTGTATATTGTACATCTTAATATTTTTAAAGAAACTTGTTGTTACGTATAGATTAGATGCGTTTTACAGCTGTAATTAAAAATCTGTACAAGTAAATAAATAAGAGGTTAACAGCACACTTACCAGCTCTGTATTGAAAGAGCATTTTTTGAGGGATTGATTCACGAGTGGTATCCGTTTTCTGTTACTCGTCTAATCAAACCAAAAACAACTTTCTATGTTTTTACGTTTCATGAATAGTTGATGTAAAACTAGCTATTGATTTCCCATAATTAATTTTTAGAGTGTAAATATACCAACAACCTCACTATCTTTATCACACTTACTGCAACTCGTATTTACGTTACTCTTAAAATAATTAATAACAAAGCGGTTTGAACAAAATGCTGCACATACACACGCAAAATTGCTTTTTATAAAAAACCTCATTAAATGCTTGGAAAGTAATAATTACATGTTTAAATTCCACAACAATATGTAGTAAGAAACCACTGTTCATGTTTACTTTTAGCTGATTACTGTGTAATTATATAATCCTGTTAAAATTTAATAGTCTAAAAAATTGGTTACCAATATCGAATGGTTAACATTATTTTTTTTAAAAAACACTAAATCATAAATTTCATAACACGATTTTAAAAACACACATGCTGAATTAAAAAGAAAGAAAAAATAGTAGGTATTACGCAATCCTTAATTAAAAAAGTAAGGTACTAAGAAAAAATCTCTTTATTTATCAGAATAGAATGGCTGGACATAAACCGGCTATTGCATTCCGATGACACAAAACCTGATTACTGCTACCCGTATTTAGCAATTATATTGTACGTATAAAATTTACATTCAAAACACTTACAAATATTTTAAAAATTTTGCTAACGCAAAATTACTTTAAATAATTGAATCTTGAGATTACATAAACTATTGTTATGGAATGCATTAATATCATGAAACCATGATTTATCTGTATACTCAATTACGCGCGCGCGCCACACACACGTACATACACACACGCACGCGCACGCACGTACCCTCACACACACGCACACACACACACACACACACACACTCACACACACACACACACACACACACACACACATACACGCAAACACAAAAACATATAAACACGAAAACACACCAACACAAAAAAACGCTAACGCGAAAACACGCAAATACGAAAACACACAAACGAAAACACACAAACGAAGAAAACGCTATCATGAAAACACACAAACGAAAACACGCCAGCGAAAAACACGCTAACGCGAAAACTCGTAAAGCTACAAACATGAATCAAGACGGGGAGTACCGTTAGGAAAAACAAGTTTATTCACAAAATTGATGGAAAGCTTAGCGTTTGAAAATGTATTATTATTATTATAAACAACAATACATCATTTTTATTTAATAACAACCTTTATCGGTCTTCTTCTTCTTCTTGAACCGTGATTCGTCGCCATCATCATCATGGTTTTGAGATTCGTCCTTCTCCTCTTCTCATTCATCTCATCCACGTCATCGTTTCCATGATTATCTTGAACGGTTATGTTGTAATAGTTTATTAACAAGTCAGTAAAATCTCTAATGTCTACTGATGTTGACTCATAAGCAGGAGAATACATCATAATAATGCTCACTAGATGATAGTTACACTTTAAAGAGCGAAACACACGAGAAACGAGAACGCTGCTAGCCTAGGGTCTTGTGCGCTGGCGCGTTCGTCAATGTTCGGGTAGAATCGGTTATCTTCGGGGAAGTTTGAAGTATTAACCTAATCACACTCTAATATTTCCTCTAGGGACATGTTTATAAATCTAAACTCCTCTTTTATGGCTGAGGTATTTTCTCTTAAGAAGGCAGCTTGCGCCAAGCTGCCGTCTTAAGTGTGTGCGTGCGTGTGTGTGTGTGTGAGTATGGTGTGTGTGTGTGTGTGTGTGTGTGTGTGCGTGTGTGCGTGTGTGCGTGCGTGGGTGTGTGCGTGTGCGCGTGCGTGTGTGCGCGCGTAATTGAGTATACAGATAAATCATGGTTTCATGATATTAATGCATTCCATAACAATAGTTTATGTAATCTCAAGATTCAATTATTTAAGATTTAAGATGTACAATATACAACAATTTAACTAACGGATGGATATGAAACATATTTCAATGCAATCAATGCAGGTAAAACTATGTTTTAATATTCGTTTTAGAAAACAATATTGTAATAACTGTTATGTAATTAATTAACTTAATAAAAATTTTTGTTTCATTAGAGAACAACCTGAATGCCAGTAATTTTTTTTATAACTCACTGAGGCTTTTTTAATTATGATATTTACAATAAAAATAAGTGTTCTATAATTAAATTTTACTGTCATTCAAATTCCTCACGCAAGATCAATCTCTAACACAAGTTCATACACGTGTCTTACAAGAACCTCCTTATTAGAAATACAATGTATAAATAAATTTCTCGTATAGGTAAAAGATCATCCGAACGTACCCAATAGCATATGACCATTTTAAAACAATAGGACCGATAATTTTAGTAATAATATCTTATTAGGGTAATTATGCAATTTCCAACATTGTATGCGTGTGCGTTTGCCTAATCTCCAGGGGTACTGCGCTTAATACAACCAAAAGGACCTTAATTAAGGTTAAATCTGACCATCAAAAATAACCCTAAGACCAACTCTAGGTCCAAGACCTAGTCCCAGCTCCAAGACCAACCCCCAGTCGTGCATATGCCCCTCACGTGAGCAAGTACAAAAAATTGCTGTCAAAAAGACTCTAATTAGGGTTGAAAATTCCATCAAGGGTTGACCCTCGAAAAGAAACCATAAAAAATAAGGGTGAAAAAACGCGTCCTACACGTGAGCGAGTAAAAACAAAAATAATTAGGGGTTGAAAAAGGCCTCCGAAAAGAAACCATAAAAAATACGGGTGGAAAATATGGCCTCCCACGTGTGGCATCTTTGTGATGCCAAAATCTAAGATGGCGGCCAAGGTGCCCCTCTTCAACTAGAGGCTTTTTAATAATTAATTCGGGTACAGCACGCTCAAACAGAGATGTATTTGAAAACGGATGAATGTGCATTTGCACATTCATCCGTTTTCAAACATTCTACTCGCGGTAATTCGAGAATTTCAGTAGCGTCGCAGGTAAATTGTTCCAAGTGTATAATACATCATTGTATAACAGTGATTACGTATACAAACCTAATTAACACCTCGATACTTATTATTTATTTAATTATGTCATGTTAAAAATACTATGTTTGCGTTGTTTGTGACAGAAAAGCAATAAATGGCTTCTTCAGATATAAAGTTATATAAAATATTGTAACGTGCCAATTCTTGGCTATCGTTACCTTATTTTAAGTTTCGAGATTGTGTTATTATTGATAAATATATTTACAGTACCTCGATATTTAGTGTACGTAATTATGAACGTCCCTGTACATATGTTATGGTCTGTAAGAACTATTTTAGCCACATCAATTTTTTTCTATGCGCAAATGCAAACTGAACACGCTTAATTCATTTCGTTTCTTCCACCGTTTCTTCTATGTTACGTTTGTAAGTTTTGCTTCCCTTGTATAAGGTATGTAAGGCTCTTAATTAAATTTTTTGTATATATTGCATTTAATAGGGAACAAAGAAAGAGAACAAGGGTACGCCCTTACATTGAGGGAAACCGCTTGTGTTAAGATGAAGCTCTTATGATAATAAATTTCTTATCGTTGCACAAGCGTGGTGGATGACGTCACAATGTTAACATGCATAAAATGGCGTGTATGACAATGCAATTTCATCTTCAAGAATTATAAATGGAGATACCTTTGTTTTGCATCAATAACGCATGCTGTTTATCTACCTGTTTTCGTTGTTTCTCAACTTGCAGTTCGTTTGAAAATAAAGTTAATGCCTTACATTTATTTTGAGTACATGGAAGTAGATATCCTTTTAATGCAAAATATGTTTAGAGAAATAAGAAATCAGTATAGTGTTGTTCTGGTACGGTTATAAAAGAAACAGCTGATTTCGGTTTCTAAGATAAAAACCTTTGAGTGCATAACTTAGTATCTGTAATATTTGTTGACATTGGTCAAGTATACGTTTTAGTATTAAATAGTGTTGATCACATTCCATTTTGAATTTTAACTAAAGATAGATTATAGGCTGGTATAGTTGTGTTGATTTAGTAACTATTTAAAATCGTAAAGCTTTACGAGAAATACTATTTTATTACTTTATGCTAGAATTAATCAGACATTTTGTTTTCTTAAATATACATATAAATACAGCTGTTTAGTGTTAATCAGATTACCTATGGTATTAATGTATAACTTTCTCAATTTTTGTTCTATTTTAATTATTAAACCTATAAGATGTAGTGGCGTCCAACAAGAAAAAAACAAACAAATCCTTTACTGATTATACCTACTGATATATCTCTGCTTCTCTCACACCTGTCAAAGAGTTCTCAACTATAGTAAGTTTTGTAAGTGTTGTACCTTGCTGAGCTAGACCGTGGTTCAGATTACCTTTTTAATATTCAAATCACACACCCAAGTTTTTTATTTGTTAGAATACGTGGATAAAAATTTTCTTAAAATTGAAATGTTTCATTCAACTTTAATTAATTAATGAAATTAGTATGTTTTTAAAATTTAGATTAGGAAATTGCCCATTATTATGTAAACAACATTCCGTGATTATGTGAAAGTGGAAGTTTTTTTTAAATTTTATTACTTATGGATAATTATTCTAATTATGGTTTCAATCAATTTCAATTGTCAATGAAGAACTGCTTTCATTCTCGTTTTAAATTAGAACAAGAGGAATTGTGTAATACAATATCGTGATTATAAGCCCTAAGTCAGAACGGACAAGTTATACGCAGTCAAACACGTGAGGTAGTGTACAACATGTACAATTATTTCAAAACCATTAATCCTTCGAACACATTAAAAGAACTTAAACAAATAACATGCGCAGCAACTATAGTGCCTATTGCTACGGTGTCGAGAATTATCAAGGAAGGCGATGCTGACGTAGAAGTAAAGAAATCTCAATTTTGTTCCCGAACGCAATAATGTACACTGCACGACCTGAATCATCTCTGGTTACGCGAGCTGTAATTATTCTTAACTTACATTTAGTGTCTACATATTGTAATGAACTTGGTACTACTTCGAACCAGTCAGTTTTTTAATATTTAACTCCATAGGACATTACGTGCCTTTGAACTCTTTCTTCAAAGTTGTTTTCAATTTGTTTGTCTGTGCTTGCCCGCTATTGTTCTCATGATCGTATTTAGATTAAATGTATCACCTAATTGGTGCTGGAATCTACAGTTACCCTCTATACGTGGTTCGACCTCCTTCAAGATTGGACGTGTCTGAGTGCGACCTTTCGAGGTGTAAGTCGTACGCCACATTTCTGGAGCAGACCTCTGAGTCTGTGTAATTTGAAGAAAGGGTTTACCTGCAAACGAATCGCGTTGCTCCGTGGCCAACCCCGTAAGAGACAATAGTAGTTACGTTAACATTTTTAAATACTGGTAAATACTGAGCGTACCTTTAAATAAGATCGTGCCAATTAAGGTCCTCAAAAGTCCCTATAAGTATATGTAAGTAACTTATACAGTACGTAGTTGTTAGAGGATACCGTGGAATATTAGAAGTATGCATGGTAAAGAATTTGAAACTGCGAATATAATGTGCGAAAGGCAGCTTGAAATTCTGTGTGTATCGGAGACAAAGCGCAAAGGAAAGGATTCTGTGGAGTTGAGATTGAAGTGTATGGCGCAAAAGATGTGTTAAACCGTACGAATTGGTATCTCCTCGCGTAATGTGGGTTAGAATGAAAGTGGAGTTTCGAAGAATTTTTCTTATTCCTGTGAATGGTGAAAGAGACCAAGAGTGTAAGAACTACTGGAATGATGAAGAGAACGAGCCAAACGAAAGAGTGATGATAGTGGGAGATATGAATGGATGGGTTACAAAGTGAACCTACTGAACGAGTTCTAGGAAAGTTCGGTGACGAAAGAGTCAATGACAATGGTGAACGCCTGGTGAACATCTGTGTGGAGAGAAGCCTGTTTGTATCTAACACGTTGTTTAAACATAAAACTGTGCATATATGCTTAAAAAAACTGTGTTGTTAATTGTGCTGTGCGGATATGTGGAAGAGCGATTGTAGGTAGACTGAAAAAATGTTCTTAGTGGAATGAATCGGTAAAAAAGGCAAGATGTAAGAAAAAAGATACGTACATGGCAATGATTGCTACAAAAAATGAGACTGAGAAAAGCGATTGTATGAGGTGTACAAATTAAGAAACAAAGAAGCGAAGGAGGCAGTGAGAATAAGTAAAGCGGAAGTGATGGCTGTGCAGGAAGAGTAAATACAGAATGATTTTGAGGGAAACAAACAACTCTTCTGGAAATGGGTCAAAAATACAAAACGTGGCCCAAAATAGAACGTTGCAGGAGTGATGAATAAGGAGAACTTAGAAGGAATGGTGAATGAAACTGAGAAGGATATTGGGGTAAATGAGATAGAGAAAACGGCGGGAAGGTTGAAAAACGGTAGAGAAGCAGGCGTATATGAGACCATTGGTGAAATGCTAAAGTACGGATGTGAAAAGCGTATATGTAGATTGTGCCTTAAGGGTGGAAAAGTGCAGAAGGATAGGAATAGCGCAATCATTGCACCACTGTATAAGGGTAAGGGGAACAGGAGTGATTGCAAGAACTTCTAAGGAATAAGTTCTCTCAGTGTATCTGGTGAAGTATTTGGAAGAATACTGATTGATAGAGTACGAAAAAGTATACAAACTAAGATTTGGGAGGTGCAGGGTGGGTTCATGTATGTAGTATACAACCGTAGCCGGGCATGTGTTAGGGTGAGAGGAGGTGTGAGTGAATACTTTAATATTGAACAAGGAGTGCGACAAGGCGCAGGTGTGATGTCAGCGTGGTTGTTCAATGTATACATTGATAGTAGGTAAGATTGGAGACTTTTGGAACACACCTCAATTCCAAGGTACCACGTTTCCAAGGTTACCACATTTATAAGATCCCACCGGCTCAAGGTGGCGAAATAAGTGGGCCATGTTTATATACAACTTTCCCAAGATCGCACATTTCTAAGATTACCACAGCTCCAATGTGAAACAAGCGTACGTCACTAACACTTAACATATTCTCAAGGCTATTTGCGCACCCTACCTACCCAGATAGCTATTTTTACTCTTCTCTGATACCACACTTAGAACAAAATTAAAGAAAGATAATGATATGTTATTATATACTTATTTGTTGTATGTACAAATGTAATCAGTGTATTATTCAGATATATCATTTTCTCTAGGAATAAAACATTTTGATTTAGTACAAGTGCAAAAGGTCCTTCCCACTTCTGTATCATTACACCTGCGTGGCCGTGGTGCAAGTAATTGAGCGTATGGGCAGTGAGGTGCCCATCGTAGATGTTCCTGTAGCGGAGTGTCAGATGACCGCCATTGATTTATTGGAACTCAACACATGAAGCATTCAACCATATCTTCTGAAGATATGGAAATTAACCCCGCTGCTGCAAGCGATTGAGGTGAGTCAACTCCAGACTATGTTCGATACGTAAATAAACGTTTATCGAAATACTTGTAATACTGAGGATAATAAAAGTCACCCCACACATCTTCTCACCGTAGAACACAGTAAGATACTAACAGGAACTAATTTGTGATATACAATGTGTACAGTATAAAAAAAACTAATTGTCCAAATAATACACTTCACTGCAGAGTATGCATGAATCATCTTCATATACCTCGTGCAGCATTGTTAGGGGCGCTCTACACGATGAGCACCAGTCTTCTTGGTGTCACATGTGGTAAATTGCGACCCATCTATCCATATGTGTATGGTGGCCAATAACTCGTATTCACATGATTGCAACGCTTTGTAGCAGTAAAAGCATAAATGCATATGGCCAGCAAGATGGTAACGAGTATGAAGGGCAAATGTGTGTGAATAATATCCCAAATTACCCATGAAGGCATGATGGTGGAAGTAGCGAATTCGTTTATCTAGGTTCGCAAACCATTCAGTATTCCACTGCACATCTTCATATGTATTCTTTAGCGCTTCTAATGTTTTAGAATGCAAATTGCATCCAATTTGGAAATATTTCACATGCTCGCCGCACACTTAAATTAAAAAGTGATAATGGTTGGTAGAACTCCCTATCATACCAATTGTTTTGCACTGGGCTAGCAGACATACTGACACTGTTGGAAATAACACGATACTATATGTGTAGTTACCCCTACTTTTTAAAGAAAGAAGTGACCTTGTAAGAAACATATGTATAGTTAACCTTCAAGAATGTCACGATTTATGTCGGTAGTGTGTAACCTTGGAAAAGTGATAAACATGAGAGGGGGAGGAGATTGTAAGTATGGGAACCTTGAGGTTGTGACAACCTTGAGAGTGTGTGAACCTTAAAAAGGGTAACCTTAGAAAAGTGGTAAACGTGATAAGGGGAGGACATTGTAATTGTGGAAACCTTGAAAATGTGAGTGCTATGAATTCAAGTGGATGTCGTGATATTTTAATTAGCAATGTGCAGTATTTTTTAAATAAAAGTAAATCGGTGTATGTTAGTGTCGGTCTCTCACCCCAATTTAATTTTGAACCAGTCGTGAAACTTGGCGGATCTAAGAGTAATGGAGTGGTGTTTGATAAGCAGAAATGGCACATACTTATGGACAATCAAGGGATAATTGCAAATTATTTCTATACACCTGAAGGGACATGGCTACCTACAAAGATGAGTTCGAAAACGATATCGTATGAAACTATTAACAAGAAGAAAATTATATGCTTCTCTGATTGTGAAGAACCAGAAATCTATTTAGGATGGGAGTCTATAGAACAGTTGTGGAGACTTCTTAAGATAGTCAGTTACCGATTGGATTTAGTACCTAGTATGGAATTTCCTGCATTTTACAATAAAATAATACGTGCGGCAGCGGAAATGCCTGATGTTGACATATACAGGCTAATAGTTCCATTACAAGATATATTTGATCTCAATGTAGCATGTGTTATGGAAATTGTAGAATTGGAGAACATTGGTATTGACGTAGAAGTTGTGAAAGCCGTTAAAGTAATAAGTTGGGGCAATGAACATGTCAAGAATAGGGTTAATAATAAATGTTTAGTCAATATCTGGATGTTCTATAGTGCAGAGTCGTGGCCTAAGGCTGTACATTGTGTTAGTGCATTGCAAAGACTAATATGTCAATTTCAATCATTAGAATTTGATGCTGAACATGAAAAAGTGAATGGACGGGGAACGTTTAGTGATGAATATTTAGATAATCTATTTTATAAGTATGGTAGTGGAATACGTCTGTGTGAGAAATATTTTCAATCGCATGAGGATGGTGTAGAGTGCATTTGTTGCATTAAGCGATTAATAGAAGACCTTAGAGAAATACATTTGGACAATTTGTACATGAAATAGTGTCATTTACTGAATTATATTTCAACCGATGACAACACAAGTGAAGGTCTGCAGTAATGAGCTCAAGAACGTGGTTTACAATGTAGTAGAATGGGGACGAAAAGGAGAATGGGAACAGTTTGTAAATACGTGGTAATGGTACAAGGTATAATAATGTGTTTTATTAATATAAATGAATGTAAATGTGTGTAAAAGTATTCTCCAAACAAATCGTTAAACTAACTGGAGATACAAACCATTCACCAAAAATAATGCCTTTGTCCCAGTCGGAAGATTAAAGTGGGCCTATTAAATCTTTTTATTTGCTTAATTACCACAAATTTATGCTGTGTTATTTCCACTTAACATAAATATAGAAACAGCAATGTAACACTAATAAAAATGAACTCCGACGCTAAGTTATTTTTTTAATTATGCTCGGAATAACTAAACCGAGGTTGTTTGCAATAAAAATTTACCAAAATGTAAAAATAAAAAATATACAAACTATGTTTGTTAACATGTAAAATTAGAATTATATAAAATATATCTTAAAAACTAATTGTAATAGCCTTAAATTACTAAATTATGGATATAAATACCTGTTCGAAAAATTTTTGTACACAAACTTTTTAATACCCTCTGGTATCTAAATGACTACGGAAATGTAAACCAAAGGTAATGTCATCTTTGCACCAATATTGCGCAACAGATCGTAATAACAATGCTTTACGTTGTAAACTACACCCAAAATGGAATTTTATTTCTTATAAATTTCTCTTCATAAAATTTTGAATCCCAATGTTTATTGCATTTTCTCGAAAGTTTATATAAAAAATTGTAATCAAAATTTAGATCTGCATTAAAAGCAAAATTGCAATCATAAAATGAAAGCGTATGTAAAAGTAAAATAAATGTGCAATTTAAAGTGGTAAACGTAAAAAAATAAAGTAAAAGTGCCTGCAATAAGCAAATGTTTTTGATTTTAATATAATACCAGTTAAATCATCTTACCATTAAATCAATGGCATTTTTCACAAAATTTAGGTGGAAACAAAAAAATGGCTTCCTGCATCTAACAGCGTAACACAAGAAGTGAGAAAAAAAAAGGATGCTTAGGAAGGCAGATGTTGAGCAGAGAATTAAGTCAAAGATATAGAACTATAAACCCCTAAAAAGATATGCACTTAAGTTACACCAAAATGCAAATTAAGTTGCCTACCACATTCCTATAATTCAATAATAATTACAATTTTTTCTTATATTTACAACTAAATGAACGAAGAACATAAATTACGGTATATTTTAATACAACTCAAAATGGGTTGTTACAAGTTAGCTAGATACTGCACGCTTTCTGAAAATACTAGAAGGATGTAGTAAAATAATTTCAGTTGTCCTGGAAAAGCAACATCGTGATTACGTATTTATGAAACGCTTTAGTAGTGTATAGTATTGTATGTATTAATATTTATTACATAATAATATTAATAACAATTTAAAAGTGATGGTAGCAGAAATACGATTGACTATAACTATACCAAGGTTCAAGACTTCAATACATACAATTGCGGTCATTTAGCCTTACGATTTTTATATGACGGTTCGTTTTGATTCTCAGTAGTCGTTGCTTGATCGTAATGTCGTATATATTTACACTTACCGATACAAGTAGTATTTTGCAAGCTAACTTTAATCCATCGATTTATCTTGATAATGAGTCGGAATATGTAATGGGGTCGACTAGTTTTGAATCTTTCAATACTATACAAAACATTACTTCCAAGAATAACCATCTGAATTTTAACTAGAATTACATTATCTCCAGGATCATACGAAATCTCAGATGTGAATAAACGTATAAATGATACAGTGAAGGGTTAAAATCCTATTAATATTATCAAGATTAATTTGTTAATTATCGAATGCAATATAACAAGTGGAAGTTTTAAAAATGGAGGCATCACATATGATTCATCAATTCTTTCCCAGTGTACCAGCGGGATACAAAATAATTAAATCCCCTCTACATGTCATCTATTTACCTATAAATACATCCACAATTTCAGCCATAACACTTAAAATAGTAGACCAAGACGGAGACCTCGTCAATTTTAACGGTGAAGTCATAACGATAGGATTACATTTGAAGAAAAGATGGTGACGCGGTGTAACACATGTGCGTGTAAGGTGAACTATAAGAGATCGGAGTGTGGAAATACGAGAGTGAGTAAGCGGTCAACACTCAAAGCATTGACAGCGCAGAATACTTGCAAAGTCTTGGTTTTACAGTAACATAATGAGTATATTAAACGTAAACGAAAAAGTCGTTGATAATGCTATAGTAAATTCCGAACTACACACCCATCAACCATATACTACGAGATTTGGAAACAATGATGAAATCAGAATACCCATTCGGGAAAACATGTGCACATTACCATCAGAAAGTTATGTCTGCGTAGAGGGAAGATTGATGAGGGAGGATGGTGCTGTGTCTAACACCACGCGGTTTGTTAATAATGGCATTGCATTTTTATTCTGTGAAATTAGATACGAAGGTTGGATTAACCTCTACAATGAAAGGATTGGCATCATTGACACCCAACGACCTCGCTCGCCATGAAAATGCGGGTTGGTTTCCTACCTTAAATAGCACACTAACAAATGCGTTAGGGTATTTTAATGTTTGTGTCCCTTTGCGAATGCTACTTGGCTTTGCGGAAGATTACAATAAAGTGATTTTGAACAACATACAAGAATTGGTTTTAATTCGCAGTAACATTGATACCGACGCAGTAATTTCAACTGATGAAGCCATAAAAGTTAACATACATAAAATCTATTGGAAAGTTCCGCACATCATTCCAGCATTAGCGGAGGAATTGGCATTAACGAAGTACATTGATAAAAATGTAAATAAGTAGCATTTAGAAGTTTTGAAACACACATATATCCAGCGGTTCCAACAACAGATAAACATACATAGGCAATCAAAACATCGACTAGTATAGAAACACCTAGATACATTATTATCGGATTTCAAACGGGACGAGAAAATAATGTCTCTCAAGATATAAGCAGATTCGATAAATGTACACTAAAGAATATTAGGGTATTCCTTAACACGTATCGTTATCCGTATGACAATTTAAACGTTAATTACGATAATAATTGCTTTGCTACATTGTATGAAATGTTTGATAAATTCCAAATGTCGTATTATCAAAGAGATGGTTAACCATTACCCACACCTAATCAATTTACGGCAGTCGCACCATTGATAGTGGTAGACTATTCGAATCAAAAAGAGACATTGCACTCTAAAGCAGTAGTACTTCGTGCAGAATTCGAAACAGAAGTCGCGAATATACGACAGCATACTGTGTTATACTCCATGATCGCTTAGTTACGTATAATGCGTTAACCAAATCAGTAAGACAGCTGTAATACAATGCCTGTACGTACCAGGATTTAAAATTTCAAAAGTTTCTATACCGAAATAACTCGCAATTTTTAATGGAACACATGTCGCCCACTATATGTTTAAATCACCGTATCCATGGCATACGTTAGATGCGGAGAGTCGCCGTCAAGCTACTTGGTTAATGCATAATCAACACTGTATAAAATGGGAAAAGGGGCATACACCAATTTCGAATAATTCTCAGCAGCTTGATTCAATCTACAGATGCTATCTACGTCAAGGGTAGAGAGAAAGCGGATTACATTAGAAAACTTGTTACAGAACCCGTTTGTAACGTACAAAAATTCCTCTGCGTAAATTCTGAAATTGCTGAAAAATTCATCTACTTTAACTCCTTCTCTATATGTACTAAACGCACTATTCGTACGATTCGTGTGTAACACATTACAGTAATTTTACATGTCTTCTATTGTGTAATTTAACAAAAATCAGATTAAAAGTAAATAGGTATGACATCTGTCGGCGTGTAGCCAAACTCTGTACTACATAATGGTTGTAAACACCAATACTTTAAGTTAGTTTACGAAATTCTCATAAGAGGGCGAGGTTAAGGTATCAAATAACCAATAGGAAACTTGATTTTATTGAACATAGATCACAAATTCGATTTTGATAACAAAAATTTTCACTTTCTTCTCCGCCATTTTGTGACGCTACGAAAATTTTGTGATTTCTTTTACACTTTCTCTACTAAACGAAATTATTTCGGATTATGGTAAAAGATTTCAAAACAATAGGAATTCCTACCAAATTTGTTAATCCTATTGAACGCAAGCTTTGCGGATTTCAAACAAAATTTGGTCGTGTCCAACAGGGGTAAGAAGTACAGTTCTCGCATTTGGTACTAATTTAAAATCTTTCTTCTTAGGGAACGGAACACATACAATCTACAAATATAAAGCTTTAGATTCGAACCTATCGGGCTCGTGTTAACATTTATTGCACGTCTTACAACATAGTGCGGTTTTGTATTGGTTCTGCGCTGGTTGTATGTTGGTGTTATGTTGGTTTTACGGTGGATTAGTTTGGTATTAGCTTCAATTAGAAGGAAAAATTACTCTTCTTGCGAACCTACTTTTCCTCAGCTGTAACCTTCCGTTAACTTAAATGTGAAATTTGGATTGTCTACGCTAACCTAAGCCATTGGACATATCATATCGGGAACGCTGCACCTGCTTTAGTGGCTGTCCCATCGCTAGAGTAAGAACTCTCGACATCAAATAAGGTCAGGGTGTTTATCCGTATTATTATATGTACTACTTCCATTATTGTCTGCGAATGAAGGTATAGATTTCAATTAGGATTAATAACCATAAAACTGCTCACCTTAATTGTATCTGTAAATATGATCAGTAATATCTAGCTAACATTGATTGATTTAGTATCATACTACCTTCCTAATCATATACTTTACTATTAGTTTCATTATCTGGGTACTATTAGAATTTATAGCTTTACTTAGTGATTAAAACTACCGTTATGTTTAATGTAAATGTCAGCTGCGCGGCAGACGAGTTTCATTATATAAGTATGCGCGTCACAATTTAAGTAACTGGATGTGTCTAAATAATAGCATTGAATCTAAATTACCTGTGCCGAACTTATTACTTTCATTGTTGAATGTTTCTTTTTTTCATAAAAGATTTCTTTGCTTTATCAAAATTAGGTTACGAGAACGATTTGGTTACTCAATTATTTATTTCTGGTTCTTTTCTTCCTAAATATTTGGTTATTGACTTAGTTTTTCTCAGAAATAAATAAGTTTGGGTTAATTGAATCGTCCCCATTTTCTTTCAGCAACCGCTTTAATTGGGCGGTTAAGTATTTAAATATTAATGTGTCTTATGTAAATGTCAATAAGTATTACTTATCTAGACAATAATTTTAGGGAATACTTCTGCTATTCGTGTACGCTGCGGCAAGTATTAGTCATTATTCTGTATTTCATTCTCTTGTTATCTAAAACGCTTGTTGTAGCGAGAATCTATGTTTTCTTTCGGTGTACACAATGAAAGGTCTTTCATTAAGCAAAGGAAACGTTTTCAGTTAATTATTTAAACTTTTCTCTAGAACTAATTGATTTTGGGTTGCGTATAGTTACCCAGCAACTTGCTAAAGTACTGTAAACATTTTTGTTTTATTTATTGGGTATTTAGTCAAATTTGGGGTTATTCTGACTCGCAATAATACTACTTCGGTTTTTGGCATTAAGTATATAGTAATACAAATAATTTTTTCCTTAATTATTAACAGAAATTGACACATCTGTGAGATAATCGAAATTTGTACAATGTTAATATAATTTTGTTTGTTCTGTGAGAATAAGTTCTACCGTTTTGAAAAAGTAATTAACGATAGCAATTAAATTTACTTTTACTACGTGACTTTTATAGTTTTGTTTGGTGAGTTTTCTTCCTCCTTTTTCTCTTCCTTAGTTCCTTACCCATCCACTGTACCACCGTGTATCCAGGAGTCGGATAACGGTGTGGCTAGCTAGAGGGCGATTCCTGGCGCCCAAAATTACTGCAAACTTATTCCCCTACGCACGATCCGTTCTGAGCAAGCGGTAGTTAAAGACCTACGGCTGGGTAGTGAACTCTTTCTCTGTCTCTTTTGTTAATAGACACACCCACGCATCCAGTGCCTCCGACGAACTGAGCTCCGGCATTCTGTAATCTGTTGCCTCTGCCTTATTGGTACGTAATACGTTATAGAACTTGAGCAACATCCTACTCTTCCTGCTTTGCAACCAGTATGTTGTTATCATTGTAAATCATTATGTCACTGCGCTCTGTCTAATGTATACCATCTACGATACTTATGTAATGCATTAAAGCTTGTACACTATTTCTTAAATAAATATTGTAAATATATATTTTGCTTATTTCTTTAATATATTACACAATATAAGTACATTCTGTATATATTTCTTCGATAATGAATTATGGCATAATAGTATTCTATATTCCACTAAAATGTTCATAGCTTCATTATGGAGATAATATGTACACACCTAAAACTAACAAGTATCAGTACCCAAACTATTAGTTACTATCTGGACTATACAAATTAATTTGTCTAGCAAGCTATAGTAGACCGCTCAAAGGATCGACGTTCTCCAATTCCGGAATGCCCCCACGCCAATGTTGTACACGTGACATGCAATCGATAGCGTTTGTCATCATGGGACCTAAAGGCGATTTTGTTTAACATCTCAGTATATAAATCATGCAAAGTTCTAAGCACGAACATTTTGACATTACTGTTTTATCAGATACCTCCGCAACAGATTTGTAGTCTACCTCATTCAGCACTCTTTGAATAACGATTTTATTAACACCAATCGCTTTCTTAACCACTTGATCATCAGTAAGCTTTAGACAATAAGATTTTAATCCTGCTCCATAAAAATATTGAATAGCTTTCCCTGCATACTTATTTTTCATTCTTCCGACAACAGATGTGCCATATTCATCAACATTATTCTGCATATGCGCATACACATCATCAGTTGTTATCTTGATAATTAAGGAATCTGTGTCTGTGTAGAGCAACGTTACATTATTACCATAATGACTGCGCAAGATATCGTAAAAAAATCGATACATTATAATTTTGGAAAGATCTAAAATACTAAATCCAACATATACGGGTTTGTCATAAGTAACAACCTTTTGGGACAGTTACACTGCAAATAATTTATCAGTAAATTGAATAAAATTCTTAAATTACGGTTTTGCGACGTACCGTGCTAGACCCAAGCGACGTCCTTTATTTTCCCAATGTGTTAATAACTTTATTACTCTCCTTTCGCCGAAAGTCTCCATTGTTTTACCAAATACACCATTGTTCATGCATTTAAAGAAATTCTTTTCGAATTTGTTCTTGGCTTGATTTCGAAGAGTTATATTAAGGTCTATGTATGGTACTAGCCAAGGACTTTGACGATACCGTAAAGCACTATGAATATGACTAACAATTAACCCATGCTGTATACATTGTTTTAAATATCGGTAATGTATAAAACAGTTGGTCTTATCACATAAGTTAGGAATTAATTTTTTCCTCCTTGGAATATGGTGCGCAGATCATTTCGGGACAAAAAGGATAATCATTGTGTTCATCATGCAGGTGATGCAGATAGTATATATCAACCTCTAGTACAAACCCGAAATCATTAATCATACATTGAATTGCCTAATTTCCTCTTCAGTAAACCACATAAACCCATCATGATGGAGATATTGCGGCATACTCTATCCGTATAAGTTCGGGGCATCTAAATACTGTAAAAAGACTTAAGGACGATTAAGGCCATACGTTGGGACAAACTCGTTGTTAGCAACATTTTCTCGCTTAACACAAGTACTCACTCCACTACGAATACCTTTCTTAAAAAAGTACTTTAGTACATTTCAACATGACATCCCACGCCAATCCAGTTATTGCAACGTACTGCGCTGGTTCTAATCCATTTTAAATATATATCAGCATAATCCCTGAGTGTATTACACTTAAAGTTATCCCACACCAGAAGGGTGCAGCAGTATTCTTCATCGGATATATTTTCATCACGCATTTTATCGTAGAATTTGTCATATGAAGGTACAGTGACACCGTCTAATTTATTAAAATAGTCTACGTACGCGTAGGGGAACTTACCTTTCTTTCTGACTAAGTTAAAGTCATTATCACCACCAAAATATTTCCTTACCTCTCTGCATTGTTCATCTGATAAATTACGAGTATCTAAGGATGCCGCCATGAACTCACAACTATCGACGAATCGGAAATTTATGTACTTCTTTTCCCTAAGGCCGCGACCGTTAATGAATTCCTTTACATAAATATGCTTACCGAACGTTATATATTTTTCACTATTAACAGGGAGTAAGGTAATTTCTTCAGTTTCACTCGCTAACGGTTTGATGAACAGGTGGACTCATAACCACTGAGATTATGCAAAAAAACTGTGATAAATGTAGGTAATTGATAGATGAAATTGCAATTTGAATGTGCTGCACCACGATATATACCAGTGACATGGCAGTGATCTGGTACTTTGGAATTTGTAAGATCGTCCATAAAAAGGCTTGTCGTATATATAACAATTACGACTTTGTTCATGTATCACCAGTTGTTCATCAGCTAATGGTAGCATTGGAACAACAGTTTTCAGATGTTCATTACATCCGTTTCACATTACTCTCGAGTCGTGTAATAAATACCTCCACGGAATTAACCCCCCATAGTTTTAATTTGATCCAAGCATCGTTTACACCGAACTTAATATAATAACGGAATGAGTATGGTTCATGTTTACACGTTTTTATCGTGAACGGTTGTTCAGGATCGGGTTCAGCCGTATTTACCGGTACTAATAGAGCTTCAAAATCTGCATATATTACGAATGGTAGAAACATCTGTTTTTGATAGTTCTCAAACGCAAGTATATTTTCCGCATAGAACTCTCCGGTTCTATCTTTTGTTTGCATTACGCCAGGTAATTTAGTATATACGAAATTACAGTCATGAGAAACATGTCGAGTTAATTGCTCCTGCGTTCTAAAGTAATGAATACATGAATCACAAAAGTATTTTTCTCCATTACGTGGGCTTATTTGGTTGCTAAGTAAACGAGAAAAATTTTTATCCATATATAAGGCTGATTATCCGTTTGGTTACTGACTAATAGTAATAAATTAACATAAATAGGTTGTTTAGCTCTGGTGTAGTAGAGAGGACCCACTACCTCAGGAATACGCTGACCACGATACGTACCCTCCAGTCTATAAACTTGATGGAGATATTATTATTGGACTCAAAAGTTGATATGTTAGTCAGCTTAACAAGAAATTTTACACCACTCCAATTGAATAACGTCCTGAAATCAGGGCAAGAAGTCGTCACTTGTGGTAACCCCGTCGGTGTCACTAATGCCCATGCTATTCTTCATATTCACTATGGCATGTTTATGCGAAATTTCAGGCGGGACATTCATATAGGATGAACCCTTAGTGGGAGAAAATTTCAACATGTTTACCTCTAAATACACGAAATGCACCAGCGACCACCCTATAAAACAACACATATTAATAATATAATACCCTACTACTCATAACTCACACTTACCAGAATCCTAATGCGGAAATTCTGATTGCTTAGCATCCAAGATTTCCACTACTCTTTGAAAATACTCTTTCAACACCATCCCGACACTCGATATATTATATTTCGTTTGAAAGGACTTTAATTCGGTACTTTCTCTATTGTTCAGAAAGTACAACCCAAACAACTCAACATTACACTTCAACGAGAAGTGTTTCTGCACCTGAATTTGTATTAGTTTCAACATTCACTTTAACGTCACCGATAAACGTCTGTACATCCGTATTGGTATTACATGGTGATAGTCTACACGAAACAATGCATGGTTTAAAAGCATTGCGAATCACTTCAACCCCAGTATCAACGAGTAGACATACATTTGATTTATCCCTATTGCTTCTAAGGTGTCCTTGATAAGCATATCGAAGAACAATCGAACAATCAGTGCAGTGCACAATTTAAACACTTTTGCTACTTATCTTTATACTGGTTCCTTGCTTTGGTCTGACTTACGTTTCCGTAAGTTGTTCAAACCCGATTGTCCTGATTTTGCAAATGAATCATCAGCATGCTTGTGTTGCGCATTATTCTTTAAGTAGTTTAACCCTGATGGTCCAGGTTGTGCAAGGCGCTCAGCAATATGACTATGTTCCGTTCTGTTCGCATTGGAAGTACTTGGTTGCGCCACATTCCTAAGTGTGGTACGGTTTTGCGGTACAGCCTGCGGCATCTCTGAAGTTCGGCTGGTTGGAATACTTACCCAACACACAGTTTTTTGATGTTGCAGTAAAGTCTTTTCTAGAAAATTTCTTCAGACATTCACATTGAAACATTTTATTGCGATCTATAACAGAGAGAATGTATAAACAATGTATATATGCACGGGTAGAGTTACCTGTTCTGTTATAATTCCTTTTTTTAACTCTTTATTGATCTTTATTGGTTCGTAGCATTTATTAGTATCATATAGAACAACTGTTAAAAAAAGAATTCATATCCAGCTATGCGAACGAGGGCGCAACGTAACATATCGCCAGGAATAAGATAATGTGTATGACGGATACATCCTGTAGAGGGGCAGAGTAGTGTACGGGTAAGGAAACAATAACAATGATAGTCGGGATAGAGTATTGCTGAGCACACATATTCCACACAGCATTGTATTTCACCCTGCCATGTGCTTTGGGAAGGAAGCAAGGTATTACCCCCACCTGTTTTCCAGAAACTCCGCAGCGCATGCAGGGCTCAATACACTCTGGGTAGAACATACTGCGTTTTACACTATATCGCTCACCGGTGATTGCGCAGGTAAGTACTGTATGGGTGCTGCAGCCCTTCTAGGTACTGCTAAGTCATTTAGAGACCATTCATTATCTATAAAATCAGCAGCACATACAGGACTGAGGATACTCTGATAACTCAACCATTTGCTCCACTTCGAAGAGTTCATAGACCTCCACTCTTCAGCGAACTCTGCGATATAATTAGGACTCAGGACAATATCAGAACTGTGCTTCCTGACCTCTCCTTCTGCCGTAGAACTACTGTACGACCACTCCTCCATAATTTCTACGGTAGAAGCACGGTCTCAGCAAATCTTCAAATGGATTCCCTACTATTCTGTCCTCTGCATATTTTGCAGATGTGGACGATAGCTCTTCTACAACGCATGCAGGTGTCAGAGTAATAGGAGATTCCTCTTTCCCCAGCGCCGGCTGCACTACAGATCTTGACGATGAATGATCTTCCCGTACAGGTTGTAAGTGAGCAATATTTCGTCCATGTCTGCCTAGTAGTACGTATGTGATAATACCACATCCAAATCGTCCGCTGGAGGTGGTGTATCAAAAAATCGAAACGCTAGTTCACAGTCATTCTGGTCGAAATACTGCCCGCTCTCCACCAGGTCACCGGCAGCACCGCCTTTCTGGAGTGTGATTCGTATGAGGTCGGTCTCCCAGCAACCTCCTCAGGATGGGAGTGTCATCCCGCGGAAGTATCACAACGTGGCTTATGATGTTAACTCGTCCATCCACCGCTACGGGACGATCATAAGCCACGCTCGTGACCTACCTAAAAGCGAAAGAACGTAAATTACTCATCTGTGGCAGTCATACATGAAATCGCTTTCTTACCTCTGTTTACGGTTGACCTAGTATTCTCCACTACGGCGACGGCTACACTTGAGTTTACAGAGTCCACAAAAATAATTCAATAATAATACCTTTCAAAATGTCCTCTAAAAATGCATGAAAAACGTTGTTTTTAGTGGGAGGAAACATCTATATTTAGCGAAACGAAAACAGTACAAATTATTCGTACAACTGATTATATAGTTGTCACTACTGAACAAACAATGACTTCAAGAGCAAGTTCCCCATCATCCCCCCAGGTAAGAACCGACAAGCATTATGTTTTTTAATTATAATTTTTTTCCTTTCTTGATACATCTAACGTTTTATTTCTTTTTTCACATGTTGCTGTTACTCCCTGTTCTTCACCGCCTGGGGAACTCCTGTATCCCGTCGACTTCATCACTCTAGCCTCCTCAAGTGATGACTTCGTCAGCATATCATCCAGTGTTAATGGTGTATTGTCCTTCCTGTGCTGGGAACGATTACCTCAACACTGGTGGCTACGAATCCGATGTAGACCCAGCCTACAGCTATGATTCCGACGAATACGAAAATGACGCGTTACGACAACAGCGACTGCTTCGCGAAACACGTACTGACTATCGTAACGAAATCATCGTTGAAGGGAGTAGCGATGAGGATAACTTTATGGATACTCTCACTAACAACATGCGACTGGAACGTAGCGCTCAACTATCAGACGTAGTACAACAACTAAGTGCACAGGAACAGTTACATAACAGCATACAGGATGAGACCAATGACAATGGCAGGGCTCTAGGCGCTGCTCCGCAGGTCCAGGATCACGGAAATAACGAAACAATTCAGTAGTGATTAAGGGCCGGTTCTGAACCAGTTCAAGGTCACTCGCCCTCTGGTGTGAGAAATGTAAGCTTTTGGATCTCTTCAAGGTCAAACTTTTGGCGGGAAATTTAAATTTTAGGAGTTCGCTAAAATAGAAATTGCAATGTCACCATTCTCATCATATTACAAAATCACTCTGCGGTCAAACGTTTTGGCGGGAAATTTGTATGCCAAGGTCAGAAGCTAAAAATAGAAATTGCAATGTCATCATATTACAATTCTTAGAAGTCTAAAAATAGAGTGGTCAAGGTCAAAGGTTATTGACCTGTAGGGGTATCGTATGACATTTCTTAGAATTATAAAAATAGAATCAATTCATGGAAACAAGAAGAAAGCGAGTTGTTATCTGTGCTAAAAAGTAGACCAAGGTCAAATGGTGCTTATATTGACTAAATTGAATCAAGGTGAAATAATCTACTAAACTAAAAGTAGGTGTGTATTTAACAAGTTTAAACATGTTGTCATAGGTACTTAAGTTAAGGATACATTTTTGTGATATAAACCACAGCGAGGTGTGTTGAGATCAGTCAGTTAGCAACTTGTAATTGTTAAAAGTGGAATTAGCAGGGTTAAACCAAAGCACCCACTGCAAACTTTTTAAAAGTGCATGTGACCTTGAGATATCAAAAGGGTATAAAGTAATTAATTAATGTGGCATTACTTAATACTAAGTATGGTGAACGTATAGTGATGGAAACGGATGATTTTAAATGTATATTACCTCAACGCTTTTATGAGTATTTGAAAGAAGAAAATCGAATGGAAGGATTTAAAACGCAGCTAAACGCGAGGGATGTCTTCATGAGTAGTTTGGGGCAGTCGGGAAAACAACAAACATAACATTTAGTTTTTAATAGTAGTGTCACACCCCCACCCACATGATTTAACTAAAATCATTTCTTAAACAGCGTTTAGTCCTAGTGCAATTGCAAGGAAGTACAGTCGTTATAGTGCAGGCAGCAATAACATCATTTCGGGAACGATCCAAACTCAGAAGTTCAACCGTTATATATGGATACCCCACATAGTTGCAGTAACAATATGAATAACAATTTTACCTTGTGTTGTTGGTGCTGTAAAAATAGTGATGGTGGTAATAGAAGTAAAATGAAGAGAAACATGATGAAGGTAATTCTTCTAACACTGACAGGCAGCCATATGATTTATCCGAAGTGTATAAACAAGCAGCTAATGAATACTTAATCGATTGTATTTATTATAAACTATCGAACGATACTCATCATGCAAAACATATGGAAATTGGATACAGTACGCACCTCAAGCTTGCACCAGTAGTGCGTATTGGGTGTGCTAACTGTGATCAAAGCGATAATGTAGTGTTAGATATGAAGGAATGGAATGAGCTTCTAAGATGGCATTCATATGTAGTATTACAGTTTTTCCGATCCCAAGAAATTGAAAATAAAATTGACTGGTCAAATGTAAACGAAGAAGAAGATATAATCTGTGATCAACATGATGAATCTCTATCTAGCAATCTTGGTATTTATTACAATTGAAAGAAAGAAACATTTATTAAGTATTGATGAGAGAAAGAAAAGACTCGAGGTGTTAATCAAGAAAGTAAAAGAATTGAGGATAGATTTAGAGCTGTATGAGATGAATAAAAAATTAAGCAACTTCGAGTAAATGTGCCATGAAAAGTATTGAATAAAGGTGCGTTGTAATTTGAATGAAAGACGCTTTAAAAGTAAATAAGTAATTACAGTAGTGCATGTTATATTTCATAAAGAAAAGGCACTTTAACAGTACTCATTAAAAAAAATAAAGTGTGTGTAGGCATAGAAAAAGAAGAAAATTAATCAAGAAAAAGTGAATTGCAAATGAAAGACCCTTTAAAAGAAGTTTCCGTATGGTTTAATTGAATTTTCATATAAAACGAGTCTCTTATCATGATTTATTAAATTATACAAATTCTGTAGCAGTTAAATAAATTCGGAATTTAAAAAATTTCAAAACAAATAGTCTTGTGAAAGTAGCACATAACCGTTGACACTTGCATGTATTAATAAATCGTAACGCGCTAGTCCTTTAGTCAAAAATTTTAATTTTTTGCATGTAGACTAAATAAATAACAGCGCAAAAGATAGCAGTTCCAAATTTTCTCAAAACTAAAAAATGTGCAATAAACTTTTAACTTGTTAATAGCACATTTGTGGTTAATATGTACATAAACGTTGATACTTACATATATTAATAAATCATAACGCGCTAGTCCTTTACCCAAAAATTCAAATTTTTTGCATGTAGACTAAACAAATAACAGCGCAAAAGATAGCAGTTCCAAATTTTCTCAAGACTAAAAAATGTGCAATAAACTTTTAACTTGTTAATAGCACATTTGTGGTTAATATGTACATAAACGTTGATACTTGTATATATTAATAAATGATAACGCGCTAGTCCTTTACCCAAAAATTCCAATTCTTTGCATGTAGACTATAACAGCGCAAAAGGCAGCAGTTCCAAAATTTCTCAAAAAAAAATGTGGAAAAACTTTAAGGCCTTCTTTAACTGTGAAATATTACAGATCATTATTCGATATAAAACTTACATTTTTAATATTTTCCAAATTAATTGAGCATCAACATGAAGTATGATATAGAATAACAAAAGTTTAACACACTTGTAAAGTATTTGTAATGTTTTTTTTTCTAAAATAGATTCTAACGATTTTTTTATGGAATAAAGTAATACGAACTCTCACAATGCATCTTTGGACATTTTACATTTATATACGCAATTACAACTCATTTAAAATGGATTGTACTCGTAATGAGTAAAAAGCATGCAGTTGCAGAATGCATTACCCATATAGTATTATCAGTATGATTTGTAATATTATATTTAGCTTAAAATACAAGTATTGTATTAGAATAGAATGTATAATTGCAATTACTTTTGTGTAAACGATAGACGTATACTTGAACTATAAAAGTGATGTATGTTTGAAGGTGTGTGATGTAAGTAAAGATATATGCGCATATCCATGGAAAGAGATAAAAGACGACTCGATGTGGACTTCCTTTTCTCACGGTGTAGGAGGAGTTGCGAGGGAGGGCAAAAATAAAGTCCGACAAAAGATGCGCTCCTCAAAATTTAAAATTTGCACAAAATTATCACAAAAAAAAATTTTTTTTCAACGCAGCTGTGTTTTATAAGTAGCAATTTATCAATGCCATGTATAAATTTATCAAAATATGAAAAACTGACTTAAATTAACCAATTCCATTTTGAAACAACAAAGAGCACTTAAAACACAACTTTTTGTACTTACGTAAGCTCAGAAGAAACATATGCATGCAATTTATCCATTTAATGTATAAATGGAAATGCTCTTTAAATTAACCAATTCAATTTTGAAACAACAAACAGCACTTAAAACATGACTTGTTTTTTAATTTATTTTGATTAGGAATCCAAATTTACAATTTTCGATGGAGCGTGGATATTACTGCTTTGAGAATTGTAGGATAATGAATACAGTTATTTTGCTTTGAAAGCATTTTATGCAGGTGTGATTGCGAACATTCTATTTTTATCTTAGTCACCAATTCACATTACAATTTTGAAACGGGATTTGCAAATGTATGAATGCAATTATGGCTGGTTAGTCTCAGCTAACTCCACAGTTAGTTGCTCAACGCGAGCAACTCCCAACACCTCACTGTTTGTGTATTCTGCCAAAATTTGATGTAATCATTTCACGCTCTTTGCCCTAAATTCTTGAAATGTCGAAGGGTCTTGCGTAAGATGTGTTGGTGGAGATGTTACAAGACCCTCCTGGTCATCATCCCGTTGGATGAGGGATATATTCTTTCCTCCATGTTGGATATGGCGAAGTGACGGTGGTTGTTACGGTGTGGCAACAACTGTTGTTGCCGGTGTAATACTAGAAAAATAATAAATTACATTAGCCAATACATAAATCAGTAAATGAAAACTCATTTAAGTAACGTATAGTTACTTTTCAAAATATCGTAAAAAATCCTTCCCCACATCACTGTCTCTAATAGATATGACAGGAATATTTTCATTTGAAGGTGTCGGGAGTGGTTCTGCAGACTGGTAACTAAAACATGGTTCCACCAAGATATCTTCCAGAATATTTGTCTTTTCTTTCATTGACAGTTTAGTTTTCTTCTTTGTTGAAGCCATCGTGACTACTAGGTAATGAATGAGTATTCATATAAAATTTTAACACTATATACATGTAGATCTGTTAACGTTATCAAAATTGCTAACAAGTGGAAGTGGTTAGTATAATAAACTGACCTATGCAAGCGAAGGGTGATGATCTGTAATTAATGCAGCATAATCTAGGCATGACAAAGTATTTCATATGATGTCAGCAAGATTAAGTTAATAGATATTCCCAATAAACGCCCACTGAAGATAATAAAAAAAGTGCAATGTCTGAACTGTTACTCTTACGAATACAATTACAACGCAATCTAAAGGCAATGAACTAAAGCGTGTGAAAGTATTTCATGCAATATCAGCAAAATTAATGATAGGTGTTAATAGATATTCTCAGTAAAGACCAGTAATAATAATGAACAAAGTGCAATATATGCATCTGTCTAAACTGAGGTTCTTGCGAATACTATTGCAACGCAATCTAAAGGTAATGAACTAAAGCCTGAGAAAGTACCAAATTTAATTTTTATATAAGACGAGATTCTGTATGCTGTATAAAGTCAAATACAAGTTGTAACAAGTTTGTGATATTTGACCTTGAATATGGGTTTATATGATTATATAAGCCAATAAAGAGCATTTTTATACCAGTCAGTATGTTGTACCCGTGACTAGAATTGTAATTGTAATTGTAAACCTAAAGTACTTCTATAGTTACTTAAATTAC
The DNA here is from genome assembly GCA_036346205.1 of Vesta saturnalis. Lineage (NCBI taxonomy): Eukaryota > Metazoa > Arthropoda > Insecta > Coleoptera > Lampyridae > Vesta > Vesta saturnalis. The sequence goes on along the minus strand of JARFJB010001736.1, from coordinate 109,686 downwards.
TAATTTTTAATTATCAGTTATAATAAATAACATATTTGCTACAAGTCCATTACTGCATAATCGGCAGTGTGTGCTTTACGTTTTTGCATTGTTGGATACAGTTTTGAAGGTAACTATGAGTAAGGTTATACCAAGTAGTAGTGATATTGTTATTTTAACAAGACGTATTCCATTCTTGAAAACCAAAAATAAATTTGTAAAGCACATCCGTATAATTAACACTAATATTAAGCTATTGCAATATATAATACAAAATAAAATTTATCTAGAGGCAAGTGAAAATTTGCTTAAACTCGAAAGTAATTTATTATTGTTAAAGAGCTATTGTTAGACTTAAACAGTTAAAGAACGCTTCAGAGAAAACAGGTAGTGGAATTATCAATGGTGTTAAAGAGCGTACACGCAAATTATGTTGGTACCCTCTAGATTCATGTTTTAATGGTAGGTTACTTACAGGAATTATAGTTAATATAGCAAACATCAAGAACCTTCTTATGGTGACGTAATAAGGCGTTATCAGCATCTAATAAGATCAAAGAAACATGATGTGTTTATAATCAAACAGAATAAAGTAGTACTTAATCTTTGTGATGATAAACGATTAGTAAATTTCAATTTACTAAACCTTGGGGATTTAACTTTACATAGCATTTTATTCGTCTTCTGTTTCAGAAAACAATTTTATCAGTATGAACAATCTTGAAAACAAATTGCAGGAAGAACTATGGTACAATAGTGATAAAATATACAGAAAATAACTGAAGCGTTCTTTGATGGGGAAGTCCTCCCCCGAAAGCCATTTATTTGTACTGAATGTTTTTACTGGTGTGCTATAAACTCAAAGTGTGCAAATGAAGTTATTATTAAGACATTATTTGATAAAAAATTAAATCAGACGATGCCATGAAAAATTTTATGAAATTTTGTACCGATAAAGGCGACAATTCATTAACTTTTGATAAAGTAGATAGGATCTTAGACGATTTGAATGTACTTGGTGACATACCGCTTAAAATGTATCTATACAATATTTCAGGGTTCATGATTCAACAAATGTTAAATCTACTTTAGAAAATATTGCTTACAAAGACACTTTATTTATTATAACTGGATGTATTGAGAAAGCGGCATATTATGTTAACTACAAGTACCTCGATATTTTGATTGAAATATTACTAGAACAAAATATCAACTATAAGTTTCAACCGTGGGAAAACGATGAGCACCACAAAATTTACTACTGGATACTAGACAACATCAATAAAGGTGAAACAAATTCAAATTCCTGCTTGGGATGGATTTAAAAAATAAAATACTATTATTTTTTTTTGTGCGTTTTATTTCATCTATGAGCTACATCCTTTTATACAAACCATATAACTAATATAAGTAATTTGTTTCACAAAGTACAGGTTAAATGTTATAAAACAATATCATCCTTATTGATCCATGATCTTTCATCCAATCCCCACCACTTTACAAATAACTTATTATTCTTGGAGCGAAGCACTTTTTCTATTAGATACACATCAGGATACTTTATTTTTTGTAATTCATGTTCATAAAACCCTACCAATACAGGCTTTCCCTTCATGTCTTCCAGCATGTACGTAGTGGGGTTAGTAATGCGAACTTTCACAATCTTAAATAGTTCATTAGACCAATTGGGTGTGTATCTTTTGGCGAAAATATTTTTAAACTTACTGATTCATACTATGTCACCCACAGAATATCGATTCCTATCGAATATCTTTATGTGAGTGTAAGCCTCTAGGTTTGTATGATTACCAACATCTTTGGGGTTCATTCCGATAGCTCTATGCTTACGATTGTTATAATACATGGTTATGGTATCAATTGTATTAATCCATTTGTATTTACTTTGTAGGCTGAATGACTTACATAGAGCACCCTTAATGGTTCTTATAACACGTTCCGCAATTGCAGCCTTCTTTGTGCTATAGGTGGAGTAATGATTGACTCCATAACACTGCATTAGTTTAGTAAAATGCTCATTGTAGAATTCTTTTCCTGCATCTGTCTGAAAATTGGTAGGTTTCCGTCCTTTTTTGAAGATTGTTTGCATGGCCTTGGTAACTTCTTGATCTGTTTTTGTTTTTAATCCTTTAGTCGATAAGTATTTCGAAAAACAGTCGATAACCACTAATATATACCTTATTTTGTTTGGCATATGTGTTAATTCAACCAAATCTGCTTGCCAAAGGTCATCAAAACCTCAATTATTGTGCGCCTTCGTTTAACATTTTTTCGTGCAGGTTTATGCAATGCGTTGACGAGTTATAATTTGGGCATGGTACTAATTTATTGACAATTTCTTTAAGTCGATATAGTTTTTGCTCCAACACTAGATAAGCGTTAGAGATTCCTTTAAAAGCTCTCTGAACTGCTTGTAGACAAAAAATCAAGATATCCTTTACTTATAGCATCACCATCTTCTTCCGGGTCCGCCAACTGTGTCAAACGGTTTCCATCCAAATTGAATGTTGTTGATAAATAGTATTGCTTAGATGGAATCTTGAGGATCTATGGGGCTGGCAACATTGCTGAGTCTCCTATTTTCGATATCAAATTGATTATCATCAATCAGTTTAAACTGAGGAGTTAATTTATTAGATTGATATTGGACATGTGAACGTCCTAGATTTGTCAAGGGTCATTTTAGTTATATGTCGACATCAGTGCATTCTCATTTATACTGTTTAAAAAACGGCTTTTTGGTTTTTCAATGTACCCATCCTCATACAGTTCTTCTACAATTGATATTGTCATTCACGACACCTGTATTCCCTGCCAATTTTTCTGCCCACAATACCTCTAGATCACGAATTAGTTCATGTACATCATTCCAATATTTATGTTCAATCGGCCTGTTTGTTAATTCCTTAAAAAACATAGCTCCACCTCCCTTGGTCGTGGGTGATGATGATAGCAAGGGTTTGATTATTTGCGTATATTTTTTGTTGCGCTCCCTCGAATTTGCCCACTTACGTCATAATCTCGCCTTACAACGTTAGTAGCCTCTAAAATACTTCTATAACCTTTTCTATCTTTTGAATTTACTATTTTCAGATCATATAAACCTAGAGTCCCTTTATACGTGACACCTTTAATAATCATATCGTTTCCTTTAATTGTAACGGGAGTATTACCAATTGTCCATTTGTCAGTTTTGGTATCATAGTGGACTCCATAAGTATGATCAATAACACCTTCAGGATCCCTCATAATACGTTCAACGTATATACGAGGTAATTCATGATACTGCTGGAGAAATTCTTCTGAGATGGGTTCATTACGGGAAGTAGAATCATCTGTGACACTAAGAGGTTCGTCTTCTTCTTCCTCAATATTAATCTCTCCTACAACAGATGTATCTAAGAAAGATGGTGTACGAAGACCTGGAGGAGGATTTGTTTGAAAAAACGGAAGCTGAGCTAGTGGGCTAGCAGCACCCTTTCTTGAGTCACTTAATGGAGTGAAGCCTGGAGTCCGTCGAACTTGAGCTAGCGGGTTAGTGGGGGTAGTAGCGTGCTTTCTTGGAAATATGAATAGGGGTGGTTTTTTGGGTTTATTGCTAATGGGCTCCTTTTTAGGTGTTTTTTTATCTGGATTGATTTTATTTACTATTTCAGTTAGAGGTTCTATTAGGGGTTTATAAGTACTTTCAAATGTTCTTTCATTATCAATGCGAGCAGTTTTAATACTGTTATACTTCTGCTGTATTACTTTACGAGCCTACTAATTTTTTTCTTCAATATCATTTCCTTGTTATCCATTGTAGCAAAGCGGGTTTACTGAACAGATACCGGTTTACCTCGAACAGATAGCTGTTAATACCTAAACAGATCAGTACCTACTAAACTACATTAAGCAGTTTAAGGTATTATATATTCATCAAATGTTTTCCTATAGCGACCATTATTAACTTCAGCATCCTTGTTTATGACCATGAAACCAAACGGATCTACCCAGCACTTTGAACACGTGCTCCGAAATAATTTCATCCTTATGGTGGGACTTATATGATCCTCATACACATGTTTTAGGTTTAATTCATCTTGCTTAAATAATACAATTAGATTCGCATTGTCACGAATTAATTGCTTTGGAATGTTACTGTAAGTTTGACCCAAATAGAAACAGTCAATATCGTTATGTTATTTTGCTTTTCACAAGCGATATCATCGAAGATAAAAATAGAGTTAGATTTTGCACAATTAGGCTCAATCACACCTTCATTAGTAACCTATGTCCGTCATTGGAGGTAAGATTTCCTGTAAAAGTTTGTACTTGTTTTGATTCAATGACTTAGAGTATACGTATACATGTTTAAATTTCAAGCCATTTTTTTCGGTAATCAAACTGATCATTGCGTTTGTTTTCCCACAATTGGAGGGGCCACATATAATACCACGTATACTATTAGGAAGTAAATCACTATGTTTTGAAGTAATAGACTTTTCATCAAAGTCATGATTTTGAATTGAGAGTTTTTGTTTTTGAGCAACTACTTTCATCGTTAGTGTGAAATGTTAATTGATCAAAATTTTCGGCCCTTGCTGCCTTTTTATACCTTTTACCTTGTTGGAATCCAACAATTATCCAACGTGGTTTTTCCAGTTGCGTTGATGTTTTTATTGGCCATATGTCTGAGGTTGCTTGTTTTAAAGAAGGTAATTCATATAACTCCCATTGACGAAATGGAACAGTAATAATAGAATTTTTATTGATTCCTTGAAACAAGTTAAGTTTCGCAGCATCACTAAGTGTTAAGTGTGGTACTTTCCATTAAATTTTATTTAAGGTTATTGCGGCATCAACTTCACCATAGTAACAGTTTGTATCGCTTCTAGATCGAATTAAAACTAACTATTGGCGCATATTCACGATTATCTGACGATAATCCTCCATTATTCCAAATATGTGGTCCAATGGTATGCATACTGTAAAAGATTTTTCTCCATTTTGCTCATTGAATTCTTCTTGTAATGGTTCTTCATTCCTTGGTGACCATCCCAAATGCATTAGTGCTTTGCTTTGGTTGTCGTATAAGAAATATATCCCTTAAGTGTAGATGTTATACCTGGATTTCTACAAACATCGACTCTCTGACCACCTAACTCATAACGAATTTCTTCGAAAAGAAGGGAAGTTGCTGGTTAAGCTACATGCTTTTCTTTCATCTTCTTTTTTGAGCTCAAGTTTACCTTCTATGTACAGAAAACTATCATAAGTAGTCGTAATTAGATCTTGACTTTGAATTAAGATGCGCATTTCTTCGGAAGGTCCATATTTAGAAGATCCATATAGAAGATAAGTGTGAATATCTAATTTAATTATAGTATCATCAAAATGTACGTTTTGAAAGACGTTTAACGATTCTGCCATTGTGGTTGAGAACTTTTAAACCAATTGACGTTAAAAAGTATTTCTCTGCAGATGTTAACCGCAATGAAAGTTGATGACTAATTAATAACTTACTGTAGGGATGTCATTTATATGAATTTTTGAAAGATGGAATTGGTCCTGGTTTAATTCTCAGACCCATGTATTTTCTAGTTCTAGGCGTACAGTGAACGGTTTACTTTCACCAAAGTCTATTAATTCACCCTTTTTATTAGTCAAATTAATTGTTATATTACTAATAATGTCAGTGTTTACTTCTAAATATTGAGTATTGCTTGGAGTTTTATCTAGACGATAACCTGGTGGAACTGAAACATCAATCTCATATAATACTTTAGCAGGTTTCCTGTTTCGATAAGATCCCTTTATAATGTTGCACTCTACGTGTAGCTTAGTGTGTTTAAGTATTTGGATGTCTAACACAGATGTATGTAAAATATTTGGTTCTAATATTTTAGACTCAAACCCTAGCATGCGCCCAATGCAATTTTCTTTAGTAAAATCGATCTCAAATGAGCTGTTTATCTCACATTTAAGTGTATTGTTGTTTGCTCTAATAATAAACTTTTCTGTGGGTATTTTAGATTTTAGATAATCACTAATTTCATCTAACTCATATTCACCCTGTGGAATATTAATTACTTGCAAATGAGATGGATTTGTTCTAAAATAAAATCTATCGTTGCCTGTATAAATGTTTCTAATGCTGTAGCAGCCGTAAAATCCAACCAATCCAATAACGTATTTCTTCCCCAAATCTAGCTCTATCGGTGGATAGAAGTTGTAGCTAGATGTGTTACCAACACCTTCTAAACTGAATGTTATTGACATAACAGAGAAAATTTGATGTTGTGTTAGCTGTATTAAACTCTTGATCTTGGTTGTAATTATAATATATTTTACATCCCCGAAAGTAGTTACACTTCGATTGGTGGTAGAATATTAGCGAAACTATCGTAATACCATATCTTTTTACCACAATTTTTGTAGCAAACCCAATGTGTACCTGGTCCTCTTTGGCTATCTAAGTTAATAATTTCAGATTCATATTTCTGTGGTAATTTAGGCATGCTACCTCTCGTAAAAATATCCCTAAAGTAGGGCACATTTTTGGTGTATTTCTTTAAATCAATATCCGTTAACGGTCTTTCGGGCAATCTATTCAGTTTTTTTGGAAACAGTTTTAAGTATAATGGACCATCACCAGATTTGTTTGGTTTTAGATACAGTGCTCCGCCTTTCTTAATCATGGAGTCTATAGCGACCGATTTCATCATGCGATTACGGCGCGATGTCTCTTCTTGCAATTTTTTAGCATTTTTAGCATCATTGACTGCTTTAGCAATTCCTGATGCATCGCCAGCTAAAGCACCGACTGCTGATAATCCTGCGAATAACGAAATAAGAAATGGTAAAACCCTCCTTGTTTAGGTAGGAGAATTACTCTAGGAACTTTAATGTTTTTCTTTCCTCCTAAACTTTTTACCATACGTTTTGCCGTTGAAAGCGCTAACTTTATTGTGTCTGTGAAATTTCCGTTAGGTTTAATTTTTTTAGCTATTGTTTTTCGTAAATGCAATAAATTTCTACCAATGCATTTTTTCTTCTTCTTCAGCTTAGATCGACGTTTACACCCCATTCCTAATTTTCTCTTTGCTTTCATGGCGGTACTGACTGCTAAAGCTGCAATTCGTTCACCTAATGTTGCGTCTGATGATTTAAAGCGTTCCCAAGCTTTTTTTCTAAAATTTTATCCGCTTTATATCTACTATCTAAATCTCTGTGATCTCTGTAACTGATATCGTGGAGTTTGCACTGAGCATCTAATTCATTAATACCGGGGTCACCGCGTGCGAGTCGTTTTTCTAACTTTGTACCAGGACCGCAATGCTGGTAACCAGGTAAATACAATTTAAACGGAAGTTTATTGATTAGAGCATTCATTAAACCACCACCACCTACACTCTTTCGCTTCTTAACTAACATTGTTTACCTGGATGGATAGAACGGGGTATTTATACCTAAATTAGGAAATATAAATCATAGTCATTTCTTTATTCAGTAAATGCTATACATTAAATAAGCAGGACGATAATACAATATTTCCATTAAGCATACAGTGTTATGTGAATTAATATTATACTTAGCATTCATAACAGCATCAATGTCTTTACAAATGTCATCATCACCACCACGGAATTCTTTCTCACGAAAACGACGGTTGTCAACAACTTGATGTATGAACTTTTCATAAAAACACACCAGAGTGTAAGATTCAAGAAATTCCAATCTATAGCTTATTATAACCTTTAAATTGAATAGTTCTTCTATCCTATATGAGTTGAATGTGCAAGAACAGCAGTTGTAGTTTTCTATCATAACAGTTTTCAAAATTCTGTCATATCCTTTAATTAATTCCCAATTGTAATAAATGCCAAGATTGCTAGATATAGATTCATAATGTTGATCATAGATTATATCTTCTTCCTCGTTTATATTTGAGCAGTCAATTTTATTTTCAATTTCTTGGGATCGGAAAAATTGTAATTCTACATATGAATGCCATCTTAGAAGCTCATTCCATTCCTTCATATCCAACACTACGTTATCGCTTTGATCACAGTTAGCACACCCAATACGCACTACTGGTGCAAGCTTGAGGTGCGTACTGTATCCAATTTCCATATGTTTTGCATGATGAGTATCGTTCGATAGTTTATAATAAATACAATCGGTTAAGTATTCATTAGCTGCTTGTTTATATACTTCGGATAAATCATATGGCTGCCTGTCAGTGTTAGAAGAATTACCTTCATCATGTTTCTCTTCATTTTTACTTCTATTACCACCATCACTATTTTGACAGCACCAACAACAAATGGTAAAATTGTTATTCATATTGTTACTGCAACTACAGGGTTAGTTAAAAGTATGGAGACGGCGATTTATTGTGTTTATTATGTTCAATACAAAAGGTTGTTATGAAATTATTATCTACATTTGAGAATACTTGAATTATTTTTTTCTTCAATTGTTTTTAAGTTATCGATATTTTTTTGAAATGAAATATTATTGATTTCGATAGTACATTCTATTCTCTTTTCAACGGTATACAATGTTCAATATGTTACATTTGAAAAAAATTGAGAAAAAGTGCCTTAATGTTCAAATATTAAAGATCCATTAAATTAGCAGAGTTAATTAACACGGTAACTAGACTCATTTATTTGCAATAAACTTATCAGTCACAATCTTATCATTAAAAACAAATTAATAACTAACTAAATTAAAGTAAGTGTTCAAATTGTTCTCCATTTCTAATTTGACAATGACTCAATCGATTTACAAAACCCTGAATAGAATTTTGTAAAAATTCTCGGGGAATGTCTTCTATCGTTCTCGTAATTCAGATTTTTAAATCTTAGACATCGTTGGGCTTATCATTGTAAACCCTGTTTTTTTACGTATCCCCAAAGAAAAAAATCTAAAGGGCTTAAATCAGGCGAACGAGCTGGCCATTCAATACTTCCTCGTCTCCCAATCCATCTGTTTGGAAAGACGTTATCCAAATATTGACTAACATTTACATCATAATGTGGCGAGGCGCCATCTTGCTGAAACCAGATACAGTTATTGGGAAGGTGTTCATTGTTTTCATCTGGATACAGCATAGCACAAACAGGTTTAATTTCATTTTGCAATAACTGCAAATACAGAGCCGAAGTTAAATTGCCATTGATGAAAAAGGGACCGATAATATGACCCCCTAGAATGCCAACCCAAACATTAACCTTTTGGGGGTACTGCGTATGGTGCTCCATAAACCAAAAAGGATTTTCCGATGACCAATATCTGCAATTATGTCTGTTTACTTCACCGGTAAGACAAAAGGTAGCTTCGTCAGAGAAAAGAATATTGTTGACGAAATTTGCATTATTATTGCAAATATTTGACATTTCTTTACAAAATTGTAGTCTCCTATCAAAATCATCTTCCGTCAACTCGTGTACAAGGTGTACCTTATAAGGTTTATACTTTTCACTTTTTAAAATTGAAACGACCGATGACTGTGAAATATTGTGATTGGCCGCTAATTGATTGGTTGATAAATGGGAATCTTCAGATACGGCCAATAGAACATTCAGTTTTTTATCATCGCTTTTCGCTGTTCTAGGTCTACCACTCCTTGGCAAATCTTTAACACTACCGGTTTGTTCAAAGCGTTTTAAGGTTTTACCAACAACGGATTTAGAAATTGGATTTCTGTTTGGATGCGTGTCATTAAATAAATTACAAGCGTCTTGTAAACTTCTGCGTCTATTTCCATAACCCAGCATCATAAGTATTTAAATTCTTTCACGTTCAGTTAAACTCGCCATTGCTAATATTAACAGCAACAAATTGCACAACTGAAATATGTCAACTATTTGACATAAACAATAACCACTGATAAAGTTACCTCGCTCGAGTTTGTTTATCGCCTCGCTTTTGTCTATCTAGATTAATTCTGCTAATTTAATAGATCTTTAATATTTGAACATTAAGGCACTTTTTCTCAATTTTTTTCAAATGTAACATATTGAAAATTGTGTACCGTTGAAAAGAGAATAGAATGTACCATCGAAATCAATAATCAGAAATATAGCTTGTCATTTCAAACAAATATCGATGACGTCGTAACTTAAAAACAATTGAAGAAAAAAATAATTCAAGTATTCTCAAATGTAGATAATAATTTCATAACAAACTTTTGTATTGGACATAATTTCCTAAAATGAATATTAACGACAATAAATCTCCGTCTCCATACTTTTAACTAACCCTGTATGTGGGGTATCCATATATAACGGTGAACTTCTGAGTTTGGATCGTTCCAGAAATGATGTTATTGCTGCCTGCATTATAACGACTGTACTTGCTTGCAATTGCACTAGGACTAGACGCTGTTTAAGAAATGATTTTAGTTAAATCATGTGGGTGGGGGTGTGACACTACTATTAAAAACTAAATGTTATGTTTGTTGTTTTTCCGACTGCACCCAAACTATTCATGAAGACATTCCTCGTGTATAGCTGCGTTCCAAATCCTTCCATTTGATTTTCTTCTTTCAAATACTCATAAAAGCGTTGAGGTAATATACATTTAAAATCATCCGTTTCCATCACTATACGTTCACCATACTTAGTATTAAGTACTGCCACATTAATCACTTTATACCTTTTTAATATCACAAGGTCACATGCACTTTTAAAAAGTTTGCAGTGGGTGCTTTGGTTTAACCCTGCTAATTCCATGTTTAACAATTACAAGTTGCTATCTGACTGATCTCAAGACACCTCGCTGTGGTTTATATCACAAAAATGTGTCCTTGACTTAAGTACCTATGACAACATGTTTAAACTTGTTAAATACACACCTACTTTTAGTTTAGTAGATTATTTCACCTTGACTCAATTTAGTCAATATAAGCACCATTTGACCACGATCTACTTTTTAGCATAGGCAACAACTCGCATACTTCTTGTTTCCATGAATTGATTCTATTTTTATACTTCTAAGAAATGTCATACGATATCCCTACAGGTCAATAACCTTTGACCTTGACCACTCTATTTTTAGAATTCTAAGAATTGTAATATGATGATGACATTGCAATTTCTATTTTTAGCTTCTTACCTTGACATACAAATTTCTCGCCAAAACGTTTTACCGCAGAGTGACCTTGTAATATGATGAGGATGGTGACATTGCAATTTCTATTTTTAGCGATGGTGTCGGGAGACAGTGTCACTCAACGCAATTCTGCGTTCCTTATTATTGCTGGTTGGTACTGGCTATTCTACGCACATTGCATCATCACAAGGGACCGTCTCACGTTCACGGTATGTATTGCCTTGATACTACTTTGTTTATATATTAATAGTTTAGCTGATAACCATAGTGCGTCCGGAATTATGATGTCGTGATTGCGGAGAGCTCTATAGAAGAGCAGCGCGACCGGGCCCACACTAGGCTTGTAACATTATACCGTGACTGGTATAGTGTCATAAGCCTAGCTATACTAAGTGGGTACGATCACGGCATTGTACATCTGGAGATGATACTAGAAACTGTCGAAGAGGTTGCCGGACTTTACGAACTCATCCGACTTCGTAATGCAGCTCTTCGACAAGTGGTCTTTGCAAGTGACCGAGACAGTATGTATAACTGACAGAGCTCTCCTTCTACTTATGATTTATTATGATTTATTTTTTATTTCAGAAAAACGTAGACCCCCAATAGTGCGACCCCAGACCAGACAGACCGATAATAAATGACTGAGCGCGGCGGCTACTATACAGACAGACAAACAGACAGCCAGACAATGACACAGATAGATACACGGACAGACAGACAGGTACACACCACACGGTATAAATGCTCAAATATGTCGATGATACTGCGATTGTATATCATCACATACCGCTGATGAATATCTGCTAGTCCTCTAGAGAAGCATATTCAGACGATACGGTTGAATGCTTCATGTGTGGAGTTTGAATAAACCAATGGCGCTCATCTGACACTCCCCTACATGAAAATCTCCGATGGACACCACACTGCACGTACGCTCAATTACTTGCACCACGTCCACACAGATGTAATGATACAGAAGTGGCAAGGACCTTTTGCACTTGCACTAAAATGTTTTATTCCTAGAGAAAAACATACATCTGAATAATACACTGATTACATATGTTACATACCACAAATAAGTATATTAACAAATTATCTTTTTTTATGTTGTTCTAAGTAAAAATTACATAAGCAAGCCTTGAAAACGTGAGATAGCTATCTGAGTAGGTAGGGCGCGCAAATAGCCTTGACAATGTGTTGAGTGTTAGTGACCTACGTATGTTGTTTCACCTTGGAGGTGTGGTAATCTTAGAAATGTGCGACCTTGGGAAAGTTGTGTATAAACATGGCCTACTTATTTCGCGACCTTGAGCCGGTGGGACCTTGAAATTGTGGTAACCTTGGAAATGTGGGACTTTGGAATTGTGGTGTGTTCCAAAAGTCTCCAATCTTACCTACTATGGATAAATGTGTTAGGCAAGTATGTACCGATACAAGTGGTGTAATGGTTGGTGACATAAAATATACGAGTTCTGATGTACACAGACGACACAGTCTTATTAAGTGACAGCGCGGATGGGCTAAAAACTGCTCTCAGGAAGTTTGATACCGGATGGAACTAAAGGTAAACGTGAACAAAACTAAGATTGTGGTGTTCAATCGAGAAGGTGGAAAGGAGAGCAGAGTATTTACTCTGCAAGATGAAATTGTGGAACAAGTGTACGAGTTGGTATATCTGGGTAGAATGTTTACTGCAGATGGTACAATGGAAGGCGAGATTGGACGAAGGGTCAATGCTGGGACAAAAGTTATTGGAAGTATGTGGACGATAATGAGAAACGAAAGCACGAGCCTAGCTGCGAAACGAGAAATCCATAATGGCGCGTTTGTCCCGTCAGTACTGTATGGAAGTGAGACATGGGTATGTCAAAAAATGCACGAAAGACAAATAAATGACGTGGGTTCCTGAGAAGCGCGTATGGTGAAACGAGAAGGGATAACATAAAAAAGAGTATAATGACGGATTGTGGCGAGGAAAAGACGATGATGGATAGATATAAAAGTAGTACATTACGTTGGTTTGGTCACATTGAGAGAATGAACAACTCAAGATTAACAAAGAAAATATATGTGGGTGAGGTTAGAGGTAAGGCCGGGTCTGGTAGGCCGCGTAAAACTTGGCTGAATGTAGTAGAATGTGTGATAAGGGAAAGAAAGGTAAGGAGTTTTAAAAGCAAAAGGACGTCAGAGACAATGTACGAATCTTGTGGAAGCTAGGGAGGTATGCAGAGATAGGAAATCATGGAGAAAGATTATCATAAGTTAATGTTGGAAGGTAAAAATGTAATTCCAAATAGTTAATACGTAAGTCTAAAGTTACATTTGCTACTTATAATTGGTTTTATAAAATCCATTACAGATATTTATACTTAAATTGACACTTTATGTCTTAGCAAATAGTAGAAACCCTTGATCAGTCACTTATGACCTTAAACATATTAAAATGACCATGTTTGAGTCAATGCTATTACGCAACCTTGGAAGTAGTTTATTAAATTGATGCTTTGAACATAATTAATAATTGTTCACAAAAATCTGTAACAGATGTTAAACCGCACTTCGTTAAACCTGATTAATGAAGTCATTAACAACACTTTTAAAAAGATAGCTGGAGCATGAGTGAATCAAGTGAATTTGAGACTCCCCAATATTGTTTTAAAGTTTTTATTTAATGTTTGTACTTGATTAGAATGAAGATACACAAAATAAAAATTAACATCCAAATAGTTAGAGATAAATATCCACTGTATACATCTGGGTTCCAAATATTCCAGCCCTTATGTAAAATATTTCTTAAACTAGCAGTTGGTTTTGTTAAGGGAAAAAATGGGGTAAACGGCTTCAGTAACCAATGAACACTCTCAACAGGCCACAGTATACCACTTGTGAGTAATATGGCAAAATAGGTTCCAGTTGATATCAATAAAATGAAAAAATAAGATTTTGTTATATACGAAACCAACAAGCCTAAAACGATATAATTATAGCTTTGTAATTATTTTTTTGTGTAAGCGTACCATAAGTTATACCGCAGAAACCTGTGAGCATTAAGAGAATAATTGCTAATAACGAGGAACCTGTGATGGTCATTTTAAACACAAAAAATGTGACTATCATGATAAAGGTTGTTTGAATACCAATTAATACACTTTCTACTAGGAAATGGGATATTACTAACTCAATTTTGCTGATACCAATCACAAGCAATCGTTCCAAACTTACTTCATTATACTCTACCAACATGACAATGGAAGTTAACGTCATCCCAGTAATAAACAAAATTCTGTAAGTTCCTGTTAAGTTAATTAAATATTTAAATTCTACCTACGCAAGCATTATTCCTGGTGTAGTAGTATCAGTAAAATCTGGATCCATCCAACCATGCACAGGTTCCCACTGTAAAATACTTAGAATTAGTATTTATATTAAGATGAAGTACTTACCGTTATTGGGACTTTCATTGTTTTTTTGTGAATTCCGCAACTCTCAGTGTAATCAGCAAGAAAACTCTCAAGTGTTTTGTAAAGCATAATTTGCGTTTGGAATGCCAGATGCTTATCTGTAAGATGCAAAACATTATTTTTTTTTCAAAAATGACGGACGTACTGGAGAGATCTCTGTAAACATCAATGGTAGAGTGATCCGTTTCCGTTAAAGTCATTGAACGCAAATGGTGCACACGAGCACGTAAAGCACTTGAGTAATTGCGTTTAAGAGTAATTGACAGTTGTGTTTCTCCGTTCATTACTGATCTCATCGCGCTATCTTGAGTGGGATAGTATTTCTGGAACATAAAGATGTAATTTTAATTAACAGGCTGGTAATCTTACCATTATAAGTTTGTTATGCCCAAGGTACTTGAGAAAGACACAACTGATTTCTTCATTATCGCAACGCATTGTTGTATTTGTACAATTGTTTCCCATCTCTATGTTAGTAACAGCGACTGAATAATTAACAGGGTGATGTCCGAATGAAAGACAAAAAAGTGATAGTAGTATTATCGGTAGAAGTACAGCAATTAGAAGTGTTGTAAGATTTTTGAAGAACCATAATGAATTTCTCCAGATTAGCGCTTTCATATGACTCTTTTTAAATGACCAACCAATTGTGATTTTTCCCGTTTTGTTGGTAATCAGGAATTTATTTGTATTGATATCGTGTTCTACGTTTGTATTTTGGTTTTGATTTTGTAAATAACTGAGAGTAAGTATTACTTTCTCAAGTGTTTCTGCTTGGTGCCGTTCTAATAGTGTGCGTGGAGAGGCTTCTGCCATTAAAGAACCACCACGCATTACACCAACCTAAAGCAATATATGTATTTAAGCACCGCAAGAATAAACCAAAGTAAAACTTACGACGTTAGCTTGGATTGTTTCTTCAATGTAATGTGTTGTAATGATAACAGTGACATTACCATCTTCAGTGAGGCTCAAAAAATGATTCCAAATTAACTGTCTCAAAACTGTATCGACCCCGACTGTCGGCTCATCTAGTATTAACAGTTCGGGTTCGTGTAAGAAGGCGACGGCTAGTGAAACTCGTCTTTGTTCTCCACCGCTTAAACTATTAATTTGCCTTCCTCCATGAGGAAGCACAAGCAATTCAACCAAATACTTTGTCCTTTCTTTTATTTTGTTCTCTTCCATACCAAAAATGCAGCCAAAAAATTGTAGTGTTTCGCTAATTGTGAGGTCTAAATAGAGTCCAGTGTTCTAAAAAGTTGCATGTGATGATAGAACCTAAAAAACCTGTGTTACCTGAGGCATGTAACCAATTCGTGTTTCGTTATTTGCGTTTGGCAATTTTTGATTGAGAACGTACAAATCACCACCATTTAACCCTTTTCTTCCTAAAATACACTCTAAAAGAGTTGTTTTTCCACAACCACTTGGACCAAGTAACCCATATCTGCAAGAATACGCTAGCATCCATTTTTTATTACAAAATCACTTACATTGCGCCCTTTCGAACTGTCATATCCAAATCATCTAATACTTTCAAAGATCCATAGCACTTAAAGGCTCTTCTTACCACAACACTATTAAAGTTAGTATTAACTAAATTTGAATTTAATTCAATTTCATTGTTTGGCATAGAAAAGTGTTGAAAAATCTGTAAAAAGACTAATAATTATTTTTAAGTCGATAAAGTAAGTACTTACACTATTTCTAAAAATATTTAAGGTTTTGCTAAAGGTGTAATTGGTTACATCTGCACACATTGTCACTTAACTTAAAGCAGTTGTTTACGTGTTAGTTATTCTAGACCCAAGTTCAATATGATTAGATATGTTCATTAAACATGTGAAAAAAGCAAACTTTAATCAATGTTTGGATTAATTATTGTCTGCTGTAAGTACCTACATACAACCAGAAAGAACATTTTGTAAACTTTCGATTGTAGATCTATTGTACCATTGGCGAAGATGTAATTTTTCGCTGGCTATTTAATGCGTCAAAGCATGTATTAATTTTTATTAGATTAAAGAAAATCACTATTATCAGTGACAAACAAATGTTCCTTACATCTTTCATAACTGAACTGAACTATTTTTGTATTCATTAGATTATTTGTGATAATAAAACTAAACTATTCTTTTTTCATATATTATTTATTATTATCCACTTTACGTTTATTACGTAAGTCTTTATTAAAACAGTACTTAAGCGAGACAAACAATCACAAGGTAATGTAATACATTCTTAACTTAATGGAAATACAACTAATGCCCGGTATACACGACAACGATTTATGGTAGCGATCCGACTGCGCAGCCCGTTTGTGCAGTTTTATCGAACGTGTATACGGAAATTGGCGCAGATTTTATTGATTGGTGCAAACGATCGAGGTAGGTACAAAATCTATTCGATAAATCGGTGTCGATCGCGATTTCACAGTTTTATTGTAGTGTGTGAACGGAAGTCGGGCCAATCGTTCAGTTCGTTCACAAGTCTTGCTGTAGGCGGATGTGTCCGTGCACGTTAAACATGTCGCGAGAAGATTGTAGCGGAACCCGGGAGTTATTGGAAGAGTTTATCCAGTGCTATAAAAATGAAGTTTGCTTGTGGTATAAGAAAAGTAAAGATTATCATGACCTGTGAGCTTCCTACAAGAAGGAACTCAACCGGAGCCGGAACCGATAAGGTCTATCTTTCTCGTTTGTGGTATTTCGACTTGATAAATTTTTTATATGACTTTATTAATTTATAGGTTATCTGGTATTTATAGGTTATCCTATTACTTATTAATACAATAACAATAATAAATAATAATACATGCAGCTACATTTTAACGTTTAATATGTATAATATAGGTACATATTAATGAATAAAATTATCTTGCCAGGGGACTTTTCCCTCGTTCACAAAATAACTCATAAATTCATTTCTTATTTGTTTTGCTGTTATCTCAGAGTTTCATTGACGAGAACGTTGTAATGGTTCAAGCGTTGATCTTCTTGTTGTAAGTCCTGACGACGTTGTACCTTCTTCAAAGTTTTCTCTATCAAAAGAATCTGACGAAGCATATGAAGAAAATGATGTTGTCATCAAATAATTATGCAAAAGACAAGTTGCTCTAACAATTCCTTCTATGTTTTCAGTTGACATATTAATTTGTGTTCTGTAAATTCTAAACCTTGCTGCTAGTATGCCAAATGCGTTTTCAATTATGCGGCGTGCTCGTGATGTTCGGTAATTATAAATCTTCTTCGCTCTACTATCCAAGTCATTTTGTCGAAATGGTTTCATCATATCTTTTCTAAGAGGAAACGCGTCGTCGGCTACAAAAACATACGGCAGCGTTCGTGAACTATTACTCAATGTGTCTTCCTTAGGAATATTTAAAGAATTATTTTCCAACTTTTCGTAAAAAATCGTATTCAAGAACACTCCTCCATCTGATACTCTGCCATTTGTACCAAAATCAAACAGCAAGAATTTGTATTTTGCATCAACAATTGTCATGAGGACCATACTATGTCTATTTTTGTAGTTTAAATAATATGAACCAGTGTTAGGTGGAGGCAGGATTTCAACGTGCTTACCATCAATGGTACCTAAACAGTGACGAAAGTTCCATCGTTCATGTAATTCCCTTTCTATTGTTTTCCATTTATCTTCTGTTTGTGGTAACTGAAACAAAAATAGGAGATTCATTATTAATAATAATAATAATTTATTTCAAAAACTTAACTACTACAGCTATTACTACACAACAACTGTTATTACATTACATACTATAACTATTTTTGACATGATATATTTATTATGTTCAAGTGTTAATTATTTACACTATGAAATAATGAATTTATTGACTATTGCCTTGTCTATTGACTATGAGGATACCCAACTATATATTTCTTTTTTACAGGAACAATCCACGTCGCAATATGACCCACTAGCCCCAGGGCGATCTGATGACGAAAGAGAGATGCTAACACCAAGCCGATCTGATTTCGAAAGAGACACACCAACACCAGACCGATGTGGCATCGAAAGAGACGTATCAACGCCAAATCGGTCTGATTCTGAAGAGGCACGCTGCGACCAAGTTTTTCAAAATCCACGAAAACTGCATATGAAGAGGCACTGCTAAGTGTGAAACAGCATTTTAAACGTCCGAGGATTCCGGAAAATCGTTTTGAAGTATATGGACGAAATGTAGGCATGAAATTACAAGAATTACCAAAACAGCAAAGAATTATTGTTGAAAAAATTATTAATGAGACATTGCTCTTAGCCGAAATGGGTGATTTAACTACGTCACATACTGTCAAAACCAGCGATTTTATTAACACATTTTTTCCACTCAGCCACACATTCAAGCATCATCTAATCAAGCAAACGTTCAATCTATCTCCACTCAGCCCCACATCGTATCATCTAATCAACTATACGCTGAAACCTTTTCCACTCAGCCACACATTCAAGCATCATCTAATCAACTATACACTGAAACCTTTTCCACTCAGCCACGCATTCAAGCATCATCTAATCAACTATACGCTGAAACCTTTTCACTCAGCCACACATTCAAGCATCATCTAATCAAGCAAACGTTCAAACTATCTCCACTCAGCCCTACACCGTATCATCTAATCAACTATATGCTGAAACCTTTTCCACTCAGTCACACATTCAAGCATCATCTAATCAACTATACGCTGAAACCTTTTCCACTCAGCCACGCATTCAAGCAAACGTTTAAACTGTCTCCACTCAGCCCCACGCCGTATCTAATCAACTATACGCTGAAAACGTTTCCAACCTTGATCAACAACAAGCAGAAACTCACAATTCTTTATTCCACACGGCTGCTTCATTTGTACGTAGTTTCACTGATAAATGATTATTGAATTTTATTGTTAAGGTTTCATTTCTTCATTGTTGAATAATTTCTGTTCGTTATTTCATTCTATTGATTTAATTAATAAACATTAAATATGATCACAATCGTGCTTTCTTTATAGCATCATCATCATCATCATCAAAAATATTTTCTTATTGTTTTCTATATACTACTAAATACGATGGTAAATAATAAAGAGGTCAAACTCCTCCCTCGACCTCGTTTGACCCGTTTCTAAGCTAAATCAGCCCAGTAGTTTAGGAGCGTATTCAATGCAAACAAACAAATAAACAAACAATCAAATCTTTCCTCTTTATAAAATTAGTATAGATTTAAAACTTACCCTTAAGTAATCTTTTTGTAGAACTTTGTACAAAGCATCACAAGTTTCAGGAATGATTCGACTGAGGGTCTGTTTTGATATCATTGTAGAAAACTTCATGCATTCGTATGAGCGACCTGTAGCTAAAAACCTCAGTGTTGCAGACAATCTTTCATGAGGACTTATTGCTTCTCTCATCACGGTATCCCTTTTTTGTATAAGCGGTGTAACTAGACACAGGAGGTGTAAGTAAGTCTCTTCATTCATTCTTAAATAATTATGCCAATCTTTTGGAGCAAATTTCAATTCATTTAATAAATTTATATGAGAGTATGACTTCCTTTTAAGAAGCCGGTCCTTACACCACACACTACGTGATTTTCTTCTTTTTTTGCACAAAATAAGCCAGGCTAGCGCTAGCGGTCATCGTCTTCCAGTGCGGATGACATGTTTCTTGTCTGAGTTTCTGCGGAGAACTGATGATCGACGCAAATATTTTGGACGTATGGACCCTCTATGGACGTTCAGTAAACTGCACAAACGGACTGCGCAATCGGATCGCTACGATAAATCGTTGTCGTGTATACCGGGCTTAAAGGTAAGAAATATAACTACGTTAGGCTTATAAATTTCTGGTAAATTCTAATTCCGGTTCTTTCAGAAATCTAACTCTTGCTATCGCATACATTAAAGAATTGATAAAAATATCTGTGTGGAACAAGACACAAAGTAAAAAAACCGTTACCAAGTTATCTGACATAATGCTTTCTCATATATGTAAATAAATAACTTGAATACATGAATTTGAGTCATATCGGTTTTTAAACACGTTAATTCCCCATTTTTGATTCGCATTTTGAATTTTTTAATTTTTATTTTCAGCGATCTTAAAAACCCAATACCCGACTTTCAAAAAAATTTTGTATCATAAAAACGGTGCGCCACTGGCAGTTTTTAAATTTTTTTTATTTAGATGTTTTACAAATTAATAAAGTTCCAAAACTGATTATTAGCCCACAATACCTGAATTTTAGTCACATCGGATTTTAAGCACGATAATCCCCCATTTTTGATCCGCCATTTTAAATGTTTTAATTTTGACAAATGATGCATACTTAGCAATCATAAAAAAACCCCAATACCCGACTTTCATAAAAATCGGTAGATAAACAAAAAAATGCACAATTTTGAACGCTGGTTATTATATGTTTCTTATGTTGAAATTATATAAAAAAGTATTAGTTTGTTTTTTTAATTATGTAATTTTTTATAATTTAAAGCAATGAATTTATTAAATTTTCTAATCCCCTAAATATCACCCGCGACGGGTTGGACTTTGTTCTTTAACGAACTTGACCAAGATTTTATGGCAAAGAACTTTTGTACCTAATTTCATATGAATAGCTTCACTTGTTCAAAAGATATCCCGCACCCACACACAAATGCACGCACGCACACATGTACGCACGAACGCACCCACTCATACGCACGCACGCACGCAGGCACGCATGGACCTACGCACGCACTAACGCACGTACACCCACACCCACACCCACACTCGCACCAGCACCCACACCCACACCCACACCCACTCTCACTCTCACTCTCACTCTCACTCTCACTCTCACTCTCACTCTCACTCTCACTCTCACTCTCACTCTCACTCTCACTCACTCTTACTGTCACTTACTCTTACTCTCACTCTCTCTCACTCTCTCTCTCTCTCACTCTCACTCTCACTCTCACTCTCACTCTCACTCTCACTCTCACTCTCACTCTCACTCTTACTCACTCTCACTCTCACTCTCACTCTCACTCTCACTCTCACTGACTCCCACACCCACTCACACTCACACTCACACTCACATGCACACACACTCACACACACACACACTCACGCTCACACTCACACTCACACTCACACACACACCCACACCCACATCCACATCCACATCCTCATCCACTCTCACACCCGCACCTGCCCCCGCACCCGCGCCCGCACCCGTACCCGCACCCTCACTCACACCCACACCCTCACCCACTCTCACCCTCACACCCGCACCCGTGCCCGCACCCTCGCCCACACCCGCAACCGCACCCCCCCCACACACACACACACACACACACTTTAATGTTTCAAGTGATATTGCGTATACTCACACATATGCATACAATCAGACACAAGATTTTCTTTTCTAAAAAAGTGTTGCGTATTGTTTAGGCCACAAAATGTCGAGAATTGTAAAAAAGTGTTTGAAAATTTAAACCGATTACATAACTTTCTCTTTATGAGAAAGAAATTATGAGAAATGAAAAATACAATTTTTTTAGAATAAATAAAATAAAAAGTAATGCGTTTGTAATAAAAATTGGCAATATTATAAAAACAACAGTAATTGTTTATGTCAGAAGGACGTTTGAACTTTGATGTTAGATAAAAGTTAGTATATAATTATATTTTCTAACCTTGCTTCGTGAAATTCCAATTAATTGCACTAATGTTTCAAATATAATTCCACAGATGTTTTACATAAATATTTAACGCGTTTTAATACAACATGCATTATCAAGAGAAAACATATAAGTAAAATAACAAACAGTTATGGTAGCAAATCATTAATGTAAAACAGTAAACTTAAAATAAATTGTAATTCCATATTTAAAATGTCTGTTAGTCTGTGAGTCATAAGATCAACCTGCCCGTCCATTAAAAGTACTTGCTGTTAATGTTTATAAATTTCGAATGTTTCCAAAACATCTAATTTTTTTTGTAACAGAATTGTAAAAGTTTAATATTGGTTTGTGAGTTCTAAAGTGACTACTTACTTCACTATTATCAAGAGTAAACCTTTTCACATCATGGTTTGACACAGTAAACTTTTTCTCTAGTGTTCCTGGTTGAGAGTGCTTAGATGTTATTAATAATTACATTAACCAATCTCAGCTAACAGATACAGAATGTTCTTTCATTACAGAATGCCTCAAAATTTGCCATGAACAAAGCTTTTTTAGATTCAATCAGAATATTTATAATCAACAAACTGGATTACCTTTCTCCTCTTCTCTCTGAAATTTTCTTATACGAACTCGAAAAACAATTCTTTTCAAACCCATTCAATAAGGAACGGTTTGTTCACTACAAAGGATAAGTAAACGATATCTTGGTGATTTTTAAGGGGGATGATAGAGAACTGAATCAATGTCATGATCTGTTAAGTTCCTTCCATCAAAACATTAAATTTACTGTTGAAAAAAAAAAGCTGAGAATACCATCAATTTTCTTGATTTATCTATCACCAAAAAAGACAACAAATTATCCATCAGTGTTTATAGAAAACCTACTACTACAGACCATCCTTTCATCCCTTAAATAACAAACTAGGAGCATTCAGGTATTTATTTAATAGAGTCTGCAATTTACCGTTAAATAAAGAAAATTTCGAAACAGAGTTTAACACTATTTTTCAGATTGCTCAGAACAATGGATACCCTAAAGAACTTATTCAAAATTTGTTTCATAAAACAGTTTATTTTATCATATCAAAGATTACACCACTTTAAATAATATTACAGAAGAACAATTACAATTCCATATATTGGTCCTTCTTCATTCCAATTCATAAAATTGTTCAAACAGTTTAACATAAATATTTCAGTGAGCAACAATCAAAATCTCAATTCTCAATCGGGTGTTTATAAATTAAAATGTAGTTCTTGTAACTGTAATTATATAGGTCAAACAGGGCGCTCCTTTAGGAATAGGTTTGCGGAACACATCAACTGCATCAAAAAGAACAACCACACTTCCCAAATATCAGCCTTTGCCCACCACATCTCATCCACTAACCACAACTTTGATCCCGGAAAATTTTAAATGTTACATATATTTGATAAAAGGAATAAATTCAACTTTTTGGAAATATTAGAAATCCATAAACGATTAGAAATAAACCCTCACGACTGTCTTAACGAACTACTCAATTTTAATAAAGATTTCATATTTTTGAATTAAATGTTACGCTTTTGGTATATTGGCCACACTTGTGACTAACTTCTCTCTTTGAAATACCTGCTTTAAGGCATCGGGAATTGCTAAAGTAACCAATGATGCAAAAAATTCCAAAAAATTGCAAGAAGAGGCATCGCGCCATAATCGCATGATGGAATCGATCGCTAGCGGCGCACTTTATCTAAAACCATACAAATCTGGCAGTGGTGCATTATACTTAAAACCGTTTCCAAAAACTGAGTAGATTACCCGAAAGACCGTTAACAGATATTGATTTAAAGAAATACACAAAAGAAGTACCCTACTTTAAGGGTATTTTTATGATAGATAGCCTGCCTAAATTACCATGGAGAAATGAATCTGGAATGATCAACTTAGGTAGTCAAAGCGGACCGGGTACACATTGGGTTTGCTACAAAAAGCGTGGTAAAAAGGTATGGTACTACGATAGTTTCGGTAATCTTCGACCACCAATCGTAGTGATTAACTACTAAATCAGGAATTTAATACCATTATTTGCGGGCTCCTATACCTACAATTTCTATATAAATAATCGATACAACCTTAAATATCTCAGTTATGTCAATAACATTCAGTTTAGAAGGTGTTGGTAGCATAGCTAGCTACAATTTCTATCCACCGATAGAGCTAGATTTGGAGAAAGAATACTTTATTGGATTGGTGGGATTTTACAGCTGCAACAGCATTAGAAACATTTATACGGAAAACGATAGATTTTATTTTAGAACAAATCATTTGTGAGTGATTCCACATTGTGCGTAAAGTAAACACCGACAAATCAAAAGGGAGAATTAATAGACTTTGGTGAAAGTGGACCATTCACGGTACGCTTAGAACTAAAAGAACATGGGTCTGCTAATCAATCATAGGACAATTCCATCTTCGTACAAAGGACTTCATCCCTATCAACCCTCATTGCGGTTAACACCTGCAGAGAAATACCTTTTAACATCAATTGGATTAAAAGTTTTCGGTGACCGAATCATTAAGCATGTTTCAAAACGTACATTTTATTGATGCATGAGCCTTCCGAAGAGTAAATACGTGGTAAATAATTAGTTTAGATGAAGAATATTATCTCTAAGAAATGTTAAACAAATTTGTAATATGTCTAAGTAAGAGACTTTGAAGGTTTGTGGATAAAGTTTAATTGTTTAATGTCTAGCTCTTTTGCACAATGATGTGTTTCGCTTACACACATCGCGACCTGAAAGATATATAAAACTAAATTATATCGCTTTCTAGGAGTACTCTGAATGTATATGTATTCATCAAAAATACACGGATATACCTATATGCGGAAAAAGTCGATGTTTGATTGAATAATAGTTTTTCTTTGTTTGTTAACAATGCGTTCTCATTCTTAAAAATTTGTAGGAATGTAATATTCAAGGTAATGGGGATAACAGATTCAAGCTCGTAAAATAACACAGCAGAAATATAACAGTTTTAAAACTGCTCTCATTGATAATGAAAGAACATTTGAAAGTACTTATAAACCTTTAATAGAACCTCTAACTGAAATAGTGAATAAAATTAATCCTGATAAAAAAGACGCAAAGAGGAGGCCGTTGACGTTAAACCCAAAATCCCACCTTTGTTCATATTTCGAAGAAGGCTACTACTCCTACTAGCCCGCTAACTCCAGGCTTCATTTCAACTTCATTAGCAAGGATGAGTGCTACAAGCCCCCTAGCTCCGCTTCCGTTTTTTCAAATAAATCTCCCCCATCTCTTCGTACACCATCTTTCCTAGAAACATCTGTCGTAGGAGAGATTAATACCGAGGACGAAGAAGAACCTCTTACTATCGCAGATGATTCCCATTATGAGCCCATCTCAGAAGAATTTCTCGAGCAGTACCACGAATTACCTCGTATATACGTTGATCGTATTATGAGGGATCTTGAAGGTGCTATTGATCACACTTATGGAGTCTACTACGATACCAAAACAGACTAATGGACAATTGGTAATACCCCCGTCACAATTAAAGAAAACGAGATGATCATTAAAGGTGCCACGTATAAAGGGACTCCAGGTTTAAATGATCTGCTTATTGTGAATGAGCCCGATTTAAATCTAGTTAATTCAAAGGATAGAAAGAATTATAAACGTATTTTAGGCGAGATTATGATGTAAGTGGACAGATTCGAGAAAGCCGCGGCAAAAAAGTATATACACATAATCAAACCCTTGCTGTCAGCATCATCACCCACAACTCAGGGAGGTTGAGGTAGAAGTATTGTGGGCAGAAAAATTGGCGGGAAACACAGGTGTCGTAAATGATATAATATCAATTGTAGAGGAATTGTATGAAATGGATATATTGAAAGACCAAACACTCGTTTTCTGAACAATATAAATCAGAATGCATTGATGTCCACATATCATAACTAAAATGCCCCTTGACAAATTTGGACGGTCACATGCCCAGTATCAATTTGAGAAATTAACCCCTCAGTTTCAACTTATTGATGATAATCAATTCGATATCGAGAATAAGAGACTCAGCAATGTTGCCAACCCCAAAGATCCTCAAAATGCCATCACCAAGCAATACTATTTATCGACAAGGTTGAATTTGGATGGAAACCGTTTAACACACTTAGTGGATCCGGAAGAAGATGGTGATGCTATAAGTAAAGGATACCTTGATTTTTGTCTAGAAGCAGTTCAGAAGGCTATTAAAGGAAACTTTAACGCTTATTTAGTGTTGGAGGAAAAACTACATCAACTTAAAGAAACTGTGGATAAATTAGTACGATCTCCAAATTACAACTCGTCAACGAATTGCACAAACCGGCAAGAAAAATGTTTAAACGAAGGCGCACAATAATTAAGGGACATGATGACCTTTGGCTAGCAGAGTTGGCAGAATTTAACACATATGACAAACAAAATAAGGGCTATAAGTGAATTTTAGTGGTTATTGACTGTTTTTCGAAATACTTCTAAACGGGCCGGAAGTCTTCCAATTTACAGACGGATGCAGGAAAATAATTCTACAATGAGCATTTTACTGAACTAATGCAGCGTTATGGAGTCAACCATTATTCCACCTATAGCACAAATAAGGCGGCAATTGCGGAACGCGTTATCAGGACCATTAAGTCTGCTCTATATAAGTCATTCAGCCTACAGGGTAAATATAAATGGATTGATACAATTGACACCGTAACAATGGATTATAATAGTCGTAAACATAGAATTACAGGAATGAAGCCCAAAGATGTCGATAATCATACAAAGCTAGAAGCTTACATTCACATAAAAACAGTTGATAGGAATCGTTATTGTGTGGGTGAGATAGTACGAATCAGTAAGCTATTAGCTTGAATATTACATTTTTTATACATTTCTACAAATTTTTAAAAATGCGAATGCATTATTACCAAGCAAAGAAAACCAATTGTTCAATAAAACATTGACTTTTTCCGCATTATATATCTGTGTATTTTTGATGAATACATATGTATTCAGAGGACTTCGAGAAAGCGATACAATAACGCTCAGATCGCGATGTGTGTAAGCGAAACATATTGTGCAAAAGAGATGGACATTAAACAATTAAACTTTATTCATAAACTTTCAAGGTCTCTTACTTACACATATTACAAATTTATTTAACGTTTCTTAGAGATAATATTCTTCACCAAAACTAATTATTTACCACATATTTACTCAGAGGAGCCATACGGAAGGTGGGTGTGAATATCTGATTTAATTATAGCACCATCAAAATGTACGTTTTGAAGGATATTTAATGATTCGGTTATTGTGTCTCTGTAGATGTTAACCGCAATGAGGGTTGATGACTAATTAAAGATTTACTATAGGGATGATGTCTTTTATATGAATTTCTTTACAAACCTGTGTTCTAAGCGTACCGTTAATGGTTCACCCTTTAAATTAATTGTTACTAATTATGCCTTTGAAAAGCTTAATTACTACATATACATCGCATTACAGTTTCTATCACAATCAATACTTTCGTTATTATACAAAGAAAATCCCTTGTTCATATTACATTGAGTATTGCATTTTTCTTTATTTCAATTCTCAATTATTTGGTTTCCATGGTGACCACGAACAAGGAATACTAGATTTAAGTATGTAGCTCATTTTTATCACAAACTTTAAAATTGGGACTTTTTGATAATAAGTATGAAACTGTTACGTTTAAGCAAATAAAGTTTTGAACAAACTTACCTTAATTTTTGACGTTAAATCGATCTGAGTAATAACAAATAGGGGTTTTCATTTGATTTTTTTGAGTAACTCGTATTTTTTGATAGTCAAGTTTAGACATTCATAATTTTATTTTTATGAAAAATACAAATGTCATTTTTTGCAGACTGTTGCAATATACCTTTGCCTACAACACCTCAAAGTTTTATTCAAATTGTTTGACATGAACAGAACAATTAACGAGTTATTACTAAGACCGCATCTGTCAATTTTTTTTAGAAAAAAATTTTTTTTAAAGCGACTGAAATTTCGTATCTAGTTTATTTAACAAACTTACCTTAAAATTCGACATAGAATCCAAAAATGTATTAATATACGGGGTGTTCCATTTAAAATAAGCGACTAAGTACCGACTACGGTATAACTGGAAGTGGTACGAACGTGAAAATATTTTAGATGAGTTAGCCCTAACATCATTACCCTGACACGAAATTTTCAATATTATAGTGTTTGGTTTAGTAGATACTCATAGGATCAGCTCCCAAAGGCGGACCCTGTGTATATATATATATATATATATATATATATATATATATATATATATATATATATATATATACAGGGTGAGTCAGTTCCTATAAACATATGTCGTAGAAGGCTTCGTTTCCGAGATAAAGGGTGTTGAATATAATTTTTTTTTCTCAAATTTTCATTATAACTCATAAACGAATGCTTAGATTTTTTTCATGTTGGGGAGATAATGTTTATTAATTAAGGGGCATAAAACAAGCGATAAGAATGTTCACAAACTTGCACAGAGGCGGAGTGGAGGGGGTGCTCAACCACGTCCATAAACAGAACTTCTACGCCAATGACTATTTTTTAAAAAAACTTACCTTCTGTTTCGAAATTTCTGTGCGTTTCCGAGTTATTTTGATATTTAGTGTTTGATGTGGTACTAAGTTAAGTAATGTGCTTTATGTGAATAATTGAATATAAAGTTTTTAATAAAAAAGATATAATAAAACATTTAGAGTCATTTTAGTACCTAACGATCGTTTCTTTAAAATTTCAAATACATTTTCATTTATAAATAGGTAGGTTATCGTTTTTTTTTAGTATCGATTGTTATTATCCTCGTATAAAAAGAAATGCATAATTATTATTGTTATGCGGTCAATACTTTCTGTATAATTATGTATGTATCAATTTTGCCATAAACGTTTATGTAGTTTTTAAGTGAGATTCTAATAAGTTATAGACCGCTGCTCACTTGCTCTCATTAAAGAGCCACCACTGTATCAAGCCATACTCAAATACAAGACTTTTGTAAATTGAAATCAGTACATTAGTACATTAATTTTAACAATCCTTATTTATTATTGTAACAATACTTAATTAATAATTGTGAAATTAATAAGAATTCTTCGCAATAACGATTTATAAATAAATAACAATAACACTAGTATAATAAAATCAAACACTTTGTTCAAAATGTAAACCGTTCTTTTCAATACACATTTCACAGCGACGTACAATAGAACGTCTTAAGTTAACTAAATGATGCACCCTTATTTCATTGCAATAAAATATGGTACTCCTTGGAAAACAAGTAAGTATTAAATTTTATATTTTGAAACGACAATTTGACATTTTACAAACACTTGCTTCATCTTGAATAATTTCTCT